>CM049321.1:34235796-34835796 GCA_026874595.1 Sipunculus nudus
CATATTACTCAGTATCAATGTTAAAATATGATTATCAGTAATCCCCTCCATACATCCCCTCTTTCTCACATAACATGTTACTCAGTATCAGGGTTTTAATATGATTATCAGTAATCCCCTGCATTTATCCCCTCTTTCTCACATAACATGTTACTCAGTATCAGGGTTTTAATATGATTATCAGTAATCCCCTCCATTTATCCCCTCTTTCTCACATAACATGTTACTCAGTATCAAAGTTATGACATGATTATCAGTAATCCCCTCCATACATCCCCTCTTTCTCACATAATATGTTACTCAGTATCAGGGTTTTAACATGATTTTCAGAAATCCCCTCCATACATCCCCTCTTGCTCACATAACATGTTACTCAGTATCAAAGTTATAACATGATTATCAGTTATCACCTCCATACATCCCCTCTTGCTCACATAACATGTTACTCAGTATTAGGGTTATAATATGGTTATCAGCCCTGGATATATCCCCTCCTGAGAATTTTCAGTGCATTCTTGTAGAGATTAAATTTCAAATTCAAACAAGTAGAATATTCCAATATAAACTGGTTACTTTAATTGGGACATGTGCTTTATGACTCACCACTTTGACAAATTTCAATGAAAATTTATTTGACCGTTAGTACACAGACAAACAAACAAAATGAAATTCATCCACTACTGAAGATCAAATCAGTTTGAATCATAATAGTATATTGATAACTTACCTGTCCTTGGGAAACAAGGGTTCTGTACAAGACTCGGAACTCCTGGGAAATATCTGGCAAAAATGTATCCTTGAAATTATATACAAATTAATGGATCCTCTGACTGAACAAAGCAGATCCACAAATAAGTGTATCATAAACTTTCAATGAATGTAAATTAGGACCACAAAGTGTAAGGACTGGTGACACAATCACCATGAACTGTTGTCAAGACAGGTGTACCTCAACATTCACAAATAATCAGTCAAGGTCTATGGGCCTACCACAAAAGCTTTCTTGATACCAATAAAGCTTTTGTTATCTCAATCTGTCAATTCCCACCAAGAAGCAGAACTTGAAACCATTACTATTATATTAATCCAGTGCACATGAAAGCAGTTCATCCTTGAGCACAAACGAGTTGTTCCTCCTTATCTGATACAAGCTGATACGATGCTGTCACCATGGCATCACCATGCTCTCCTCTGCATGATATCAGCTGATACCATATCTCAACAACCCTCATGATACATTTTCAAATTCCTCACCTCAGCTTACTTTTTCTTCCTTTATCCTTGAGAATCCAGAGAGCAATAACATCTGAACAAACACTTGACTCATATGGGTGTTGTTTCCATGAGTGGATTTTAACAGGAGTACTCAGGATTTGACTCCTGTGTTTCCTTTTTGCCAGCCAAAAGAAAGTATTTGATTTACAACAAGGTGAACCAGCAAAAGGTAAACAATCAGCAGTCACTCACAGCAACCAACGCCAGCAAAATAAAAATAAACTCCCAACTGTGTAACAATGTTGATCTGTGATAGGAATGACTGTACATAACACACAGGGAAATCCAAGTGATTTATGGAAGGTAGCCAGGAAGTCTTGTAAGGACCCCTGTCAGCACACTGTCAGCACACTGGCAGCTTCAGAGCTGGTTTTTTTTGCTGTTTTATACACAGCTACCTAGCACAGCTTCTAATGATACATGTCAATACCTTGCATTACTAATCAACATGACCAAACAAATCACATGTACCAAAATAACATGCATTACTAATCAACATGACCAAACAAATCCAATGTACCAAAACGCCCAGTTATTGGGTCTGGGGCTAATAATTGACCAATATCAACTGCAGGTGTGGGGCGTTATCAGTGTCTATCAATAACACCTGCAAAACCACCTACCAAGGCACAATTTTCCTGTTAATGAGCTGGGTCATTTAGAACTGGTTTGTTTACAAAATCATGTGACATGAAGGGTGTGACTCGTTTCTTATGTTGTTTTCTGAGCAGACACAATCCAATACCACCAGCTGTATGCTGTGATCATATGTAACAGACCACAGAGTTAACCATGCATGTATGATAAAATATCAATAATCACAAAATTCACTCATCTGTTAATAGCTTGCAATATAATATATCAATCCTGGAGATCCATGACTATACAAAAACAGGAACTTATGGGATCAGGGCTCGAAGAATCTGGTTATCCAACATCCATGCCGGGTTAAAAATCTGGGGGGGGGGGGGGGACTGTGCTTACTCATGGCTACATTTACGCAGGCGAGTCATGTAAGCTGCATGTCCATTCTAAAAACTAAAAGTGTCCTCCAGAGTCATATACTGACACTTCTAAGATTTTTACCTTCAAGGTCAATTTCAGCTGAGCACAGTGTCCTCCTCAAACCATTAATTTAATGACTTGACTAATAAGAGGCCAACATTTGAAGTTACAGGTATTCAGTGTATACATAATGCTGTTTTCATAAACCTTTCAGGGCTTGAAGAATTTGGTAAAATGTACTGGTCCTCTCAAAAACTGGTGGCCCTCCAGTATAAATCAGTTGCCCCATTAAGGTTTTCATTGTCTATGTAAATCGGGGTATCAAGACTTTTCTTGATGTTGATAATGTATCAAACATTTAAGACACTTGTTTAGAAACTATGTTTGGTTATGATAACTGGATTTTTTTAGGTTTGTTAAATATGAGAATAAATATCACATATCTGCAAGACCTACAATATTGGGCTGGCTTTGCTTTTTTTTTATTTCTTTTCTGCAATATTTGGTCAATGTAGGTATCTTATGAAGGCTGGTGTTAATTTAATTTCTGACTGTGCAACTAACACTACTAGTGGTAGCAAACGTTTGAACTAGATTCTGAACACCAGCCACACTTTCACTGACGCACCAGGTCACAGCAGAGAACACAAGACTGTGAAAGAGAAAGACAGTTGGGATAGTAGTATCCTTATTACTGTAGGTCTGCCATTTAGCCACCGCGCCCAGAGACTTACAGCTGAAATCTTGACTTTTTTTTTCTCGACAAGGGATGTGGCCATAAAACGCAGGTTAGGCTGAATTCAAACATGTACTACAGACTTGACGGCTGCCGAGGTGCAATGGGCAATAATGGGAAGAGGAAGGAAGAAGAGAATAATAAGAATGTACATTTACTGACACTGCATATTGGTATATTAATTTTTTTCATTGTTAATTTATAAAAATTTAAAATAAAAATTTTAAACAGGCTTAAGTTATATGTATTAGTCTGAGTGAGTCATAAACCTCTGTCATTTGTGGGAGTTAAAAAACCCTTACATATACATAAAGGATATGTTATTTAATTCTACAATGCTAACAGGAAAAAAATTTTATTCTAATTATTAAATATTAAAAAACTGGCAGAGAGATGGAAAAAAAAAAAAAAATCATAATAATTCCCCTTCTACTGAGGCAGGAAAATAATAATCAAATGTTTGCCTTAGATCCTCATTTTTTTTACATCAAATTTACTATACATTTAGAGTACAGTTTGACATATAAATCTGAATATTTAAGTGGATTCACAATTCTAAATTGCATCAACATTTATAACTAATTTGGCCAGTGACCTCACATTATGCAAACAAACATAGTTATTTTTTTTTCAAATATTTTTTAGATTTGCAAAACAATAATTTAAAGTTCTGAAAATAACACTTGATTCAGGATTCACAATTCTAAATTGCACCTTTATTTATCCATGATTTGATTCATATATTACCAAATTATGCCTACTGATGGGTTTAATTATATTTTAATCTGCTTAAATTATTTAAAAGGAAATTAATTTTTTAAACAAGGGACATATGGGTCACTGTACTCGGCTGAAATTGACCTTGAAGGTAAAATTCTAAAATAATATCAAATGGAGATAAAGTGTAAAAGGAAGAGGTAATATAGGCCATGGTTGGTTGATATGATTGGTTTGTATTGATTAGTAAGAAACTGTTGCAAATAATATTTTGTGACATGACCATGTGTGTTTCATAATGTTGAAACTGAAGAATGTGAGCAGTTTGTGAACATACGATCTGTACTATTACCATGATCATTGGTTGGCTTTTTGATAAACTGTTGACAGATCAGCAGTTTACACATTTGTTCAATTAGATCTATTTTTTTTTTTAAATATATTATTAAATAAAATATCATGTGTCCCAAGTCCACAGGTGCAAGGACTTGATGGTGTATGTGTGGGGGGTGTGTGTGTAGGGGGGGACCAGAATATTGTAGGTTACAACATCTCTGTATATTACTATATACATACAGGTTAATCAATAAATTCAACAGTGCTTACGGAATAAAAACAAGGGACCTATGGGTCACTGTGCTCAGCTGAAGTTGACCTTGAAGGTAAAAATCTAAAATAATATCAAATGGAGATAAAGTGTAAGAGGAAGAGGTAATAAAGGCCATGGTTGGTTTATGTGTTTGGTTTGTATTGATGAGCAAGATATTGTTGCAAATAATATTTTGTGACCTGACCATGTGTTACCTAATGTTGAAATAAAGCATGTGAGCAGTTCGTGAACAAATGATCTGTACTATTACCATGATCATTAATTTGCTTTATGATTAACTGTTGACATTTCAGTAGTTTACACATTTGTTCAATTGAATCTATTTTTTTGTATAATATATATTATTAAATATATATGTATTTTTTTATGAAATGTATACAGTTGGAATTTAACTAATTAACAACATAAAACAGGGCAAACAAAGCCCGATCTCAAATTCTGCTGAGGCAGGAAAATAATGAACAAATGTTTGTATTAAATCCTCATTTTTTATCACATTAATTTTTTTTTTAAATTTAAGTTTATATTTCTATAATTTCCAATATAACATATATATCTGAATATAAAAGTTGATTCATATTTCTCAATTGCATCATCATAAATCTCAATCTTGTCAGATAACACCACATCATGCATACAAATGTTTATTTATTTTTTACCACAAAAATATATCTTTTAAATCTGCAAAACAATAAATATCTAAAAATAATACTTGATTTAGATTACAAAATTTTTAATTGTGTCTTTATTTATCCATAATGTGCTTCACATTTTATAATAATTTAAGCATACTGATAGGTTCAATTATATTTGTTAAAATCATTTAAAGGAAAATTGATTTCTTTAAAAATGCTACATTACACAACATTGCATCTTCTGGATTACACCTTGAATTACTTTTTCAAGGAAAGTTTTTGCATATCAGAGTGGAAACAGCATTACAATTAAGGAGATACAGTGAAAACAATAACAATTACTGCATAACACTTGGTGGGTTGGGTTTGTGGGGGGGGGGGGGAGGGGGTGATTGGGGTGGTGATATGAGAATAACTGTACACCTGTCACAGCAGGGGATCTCCCCCAGTGACTGTAACAAATCAGAAACCCTGGCATAGCTGACTTCAGTGACCTGGAGTGGGACCCTGCATCTGTTATCTGTAATCAAAGCAAATGACTACAATAGAGCCTCCAGAAAAAAATCAATAACTAGCTTAATTTTCAAGCTTTTATTTTCAAATTTCAGATTTTGAACAAATTAAATATTTACGTTTACATGCTGTGAAAAAAAATCAATGGTACGTACAGGAAAAAAATGTGCCGTGGTCAAAGTTGGGCAAAATTTAAGGTACTTATTTTATTTTTATGCTAATAACTTAAATAATTTACAAAATTCAGATCTAATTTTGGGTAAACAGTTGAATCTTAATTAAACATAGTTATATACTTGGGAAAATAGACTCTAGTTTCAGAATTTTTCATGTTAAGTGAGTTAATATTTTTCCTGATTTTTTACAAAGTCCATTATGTTTGGGCCCATAAGTTAAATAATTAATACTCAACAGACTAAATTTCTGGCATGTACATAGTAACTATATAGAGGAATATTTATGGTAAATATGAGGAAAAACGGATGAGTGGTTTTGATATTGGGCAGTCCTGAAGTGTGAAAATAGTATTTTTATAAACAAGTGACCCAGGGGTCATGACGCTCAGCTGACCAGGAAGACATTGACAAAAGTAATTTTATCATCTGAATGTCAAATTTGAATGAAATACTTTTTCCAAACTTGACCTTTTGTATAAAATCATCCAATATTCATTGGGGTACTATGGAGCTCTGTAGCATGAAGGATATGGGTAACAGACACCTATTTTCAAGGTTTACAAGATGACTTTTCAGGGGTCTCCCAGCATGTCAAAAAATAAAATTCTAGGTCCAGTTATTATGATTTGTGCCCTGTTAACAAATCCAAATGTTTATTCTGGGGGGTATTTCAAAGCCGCATAGGATGAAGGATATGGGTAACAGAGATGTAATTTCAGGTGCACAAGGAGACTTTTCAGGGGCCTCCCAGCATATCAAGAAAGGAGATTCTAGGTCAAGTCATTATAATTTGTGCTCTGTTAACAGATGACCAAATCTTTATTCAGGGGAGTACTTCGGAGCCCCAGAGCATGAAGAATATGGGTAACAGGGACCTTATTTCGGGTTTCCATGTAGACCTTTTATGGGCTTCCCTGGAGGTGAGGACAGAAGATTCTAGGTCCAGTCATTATGATTTGTGCCCTGTTAATATATGACCAAATCTTTATTCTGGGGGTACTTCAGAGCCCCATAGCTCACAGAATATGGGTAACAGGGACCTTATTTCGGGTTTCCATGTAGACCTTTTATGGGCTTCCCTGGAGGTGAGGACAGAAGATTCTAGGTCCAGTCATTATGATTTGTGCCCTGTTTACAGATGACCAAATGTTTAAAGATCATAAAAGTAGAGAAAAAAAATCGTAAAAAATAAAAAAAATATAGGTGGCGCCACCAATCTCCAGAAATTGATGAAACACTCCATGATCAATATCCATGCAAAGAATCATGGTGATTAATGCATTAGTTGTTCAGATACTTGAGCTTTTGTATTAAATTTTGCATTATTCTGGGGGGTACTTCAGAACCCCATAGCTCGGAGAATATAGGTCACAGTGACCTAATTTCAGGTTTACAAGGAGAATTTCCATAGACCTCCCAGGATTTCAAGTAAGAAGATTCCCGGTCTAGTGATTACGATTTGTGCCCTGTTAACAGACAGACGCCTGGATGGCCGGACGGACGACGGACAAAAGGTGATCCTTACAGCTCAGATGACTTTCAGTCAGCTGAGCTAAAAATTTAAAAAATACAGGTGGCGCCACCAGAATGCAGAAACTGATGAAACATTTCATGATAAATATCCATGCAAAGAATCATGGTAATCAATATAATAACTGTTCAGATACTTGAGCTTTTGTATCAAATTTTCCATTATTCTGGGGGGTACTTCGGAGCCCCATAGCTCAGAGGTTATGGGTAACAGAGACCTAATTTCAAGTTTTTAAGGAAACTTTTCATGAGCCTCTCAGCATGTCAAGAGAGAAGATTCTAGGTCCAGTTGTTACAATTTGTGCCATGTTAACAGATGACCACATCTCAAGAGGTCTCAAAAATAAAGAAAAAAATTCGTAAAAATAAAAAAATACAGGTGGCGCCACCATACTGCAGAAACTGATGACACATTCCATGATCAATATCCATGCAAAGAATCATGGTGATCACTGCAATAGTTGTTTAGATACTTGAGCTTTTGTATCAAATTGTCCATTATTCTGAGGGATACTTCAGATGACTTACAGTCAGCTGAGCTAAAAACACTTAATGGTCAATATCCATGCAAAGAATCATGATGATCTCCGTATTAGTTGTTCAGATACTTCAGCTTTTGTATCAAATTGTCCATTATTCTGAGGGATACTTCAGAGTCCTATAGCTTGAAGGATATGGGTAACAGAGACCTAATTTCAAGTTTCCACAGGCACTCTTCATGGGCCTCCTTGCATGACAAGAATGAAGTTTCTAGGTCCAGTTGTTGCAATTTGTACCCTCTTGATAGATAACATAGGTGGCGCCACCAGTCTGCAGGAATTGATGGAACATCTCATAATCAATATGTATGCCAAAAATCATGACCATCAGTGATGTAGTGTTTGAGATATTGAAGTTTTTGTATGAAATTTTCGACTACTCTGGGGGGGTACTTTGGGGCCCCATAGCTCGAAGGATATGGGTAACAGAGACCTAATTTCTGGTTTCCATGAAGACTTTTCATAGGTCTTCTAGTGTGTTGAGAATGAAGATTCTAGGTCCAGTCGTTACTATTTGTGCCATGCTAACAGATGACAGCATCCTTAAAGGTCTCAAAAATTGAGGAAAAAATCGTAAAAAATCGAACGATACAGGTGGCGCCACCAGTCTGCAGGAACAGATGACACATCTCATGATCAATAGTTATGCCACAAATCATGACCATCAATCAAGTAGTTAATGAGATATTGAAGTTTTTGTATGAAATTTTTTACTTTTCTTGGGGGTACTTTAGGGCTCCATAGCTCGAAGAATATGGGTAACAGAGACCTAATTTTGGTTTCCATGGAGACTTTTCATAGGTCTCTCAGTGTGTCGAGAATGAAGATTCTAGGTCCAGTCGTTATGATTTGTGCCACGTTAACAGATGACAGCATCCTTAAAGGTCTCAAAAATAGAGGAAAAAATCGTAAAAAATCAAACAATACAGGTGGCGCCACAAGTCTGCAGGAACTGATGGAACATTTCATAATCAATATGTATGCCAAAAATCATGACCATCAGTGATGTAGTTATTGAGATATTGAAGTTTTTGTATGAAATTTTTGACTACTCTGGGGGGGGGGGGTACTTTGGGGCCCCATAGCTCGAAGGATATGGTTAACAGAGACCTAATTTCTGGTTTCCAAGGATATTTTTCATGGACCTCTCAGTGTGTCAAGAATGAAGATTCTAGGTCCAGTCGTTACGATATGTGCCATGCTAACAGATGACAGCATCCTTAAAGGTCTCAAAAATAGAGGAAAAAATCGTAAAAAATCGAACAATAAAGGTGGCACCACCAGTCTGCAGGAAGTGATGACACATCTCATGATCAATAGTTATGCCACAAATCATGACCATCAGTCAAGTAGTTAATGAGATATTGAAGTTTGTGTATGAAATTTTTTACTTTTCTTGGGGGTAATTTGGGGCTCCATAGCTCGAAGAATATGGGTAACAGAGACCTAATTTCTGGTTTCCATGGAGACTTTTCATAGGTCTCTCAGTGTGTCAAGAATGAAGACTCTAGGTCCAGTCTTTACGATTTGTGCCTTGTTAACAGTTGTTTACATTTTTAAAGGTCTCAAAAATAGAGAAAAAAATTCGTAAAAAATTGAACGATACAGGTGGCACCACCAGTCTGCAGGAAGTGATGGAACATCTCATGATCAATATGTATGACAAAAATCATGACCATCAGTCAAGTATTTAATGAGATATTGAAGTTTTTGTTTGAAATTTTTTACTTTTCTGGGGGGTAGTTTGGGGCCCCATAGCTGGAAGGATATGGGTAACAGAGACCTAATTTCTAGTTTCCATGGAGACTTTTCATAGGTCTCTCAGTGTGTCGAGAATGAAGATTCTAAGTCCAGTCATTACGATTTGTGCCTTGTTAACAGATGTTCACATTTTTAAAGGTCTCAAAAATAGAGAAAAAAATTTGTAAAAAATCGAAAAATACAGGTGGCGCCACCAGTTTTCAGGAACTGATGGAACCTCTCTTGATCAATATGTATGCCAAAAATCATGACCATCAGTCAAGTAGTTAATGAGATATTGAAGTTTTTGTATGAAATTTTGGACTTTTCTGGGGGGTACTTTGGGGCCCCATAGCTCGAAGGATATGGGTAACAGAGACCTAATTTCTGGATTCCAAGGAGATTTTTCATGGACCTCCCAGGATGTCAAGTAAGAAGATTCCAGTTCAAGCGGTTACGATTTGTGCCCTGTTAACGGACAGACGGCCGGACGGACGACGGACAAAAGGTGATCCCTATAGCTCAGATGACTTTCAGTCAGCTGAGCTAAAAAACGTAAAAAATAAAAAAAATATAGGTGGCGCCACCAATCTCCAGAAATTGATGAAACACTCCATGATCAATATCCATGCAAAGAATCATGGTGATTAATGCATTAGTTGTTCAGATACTTGAGCTTTTGTATTAAATTTTGCATTATTCTGGGGGGTACTTCAGAACCCCATAGCTCGGAGAATATAGGTCACAGTGACCTAATTTCAGGTTTACAAGGAGAATTACCATAGACCTCCCAGGATGTTAAGTAAGAAGATTCCAAGTCTAGCGGTTCTTCTATCAAGAGAGAAGATTCTAGGTCCAGTTGTTACGATTTGTGCTATGTTAACAGATGACCACATCTTATGAGGTCTCAAAAATAGAGAAAAAACTTCGTAAAAATAAAAAAAATACAGGTGGCGCCACCAGACTGCAGAAACTGATGAAACATTCCATGATCAATATCCATGCAAAGAATCATGGTGATCAATGCAATAGTTGTTCAGATACTTGAGCTTTTGAATCAAATTTTCCATTATTCTAGGGGGTATTTCGGAGCCCCATAGCTCAGAGGTTATGGGTAACAGAGACTTAATTTCAGGTTTCCAAAGAGACTTTTCATGGGCCTCCCGGAATTTCAAGATAGAAGATTCTAGGTCCAGTCATTACAATTTGTGCCCTGTTAACAGATGACCACATCTCAAGCGGTCTCAAAAATAAAGAAAAAAATTCGAAAAAATTGAAAAAATATAGGTGGCGCCACCAGACTGCAGAAACTGATGAAACATTCCATGATCAATATCCATGCACAGAATCATGGTGATCAATGCAATAGTTGTTCAGATACTTGAGCTTTTGTATCAAATTTTCCATTTTTCTGGGGGGTACTTCGGAGCCCCATAGCTCAGAGGTTATGGGTAACAGAGACCTAATTTCAGGTTTCCAAGGAGATTTTTCATGGTATTCCCTGGATGTCAAGTTAGAAGATTCCAGGTCCAGTGGTTACGATTTGTGCCTGGTTAACGGACAGACAGACGGACAGATGGACAGACAGAGGGACAGACAGACAGACAGACAGACGGACGACGGACAAAGAGTGATCGCTATAGCTCAGATGACTTTCAGTCAGCTGAGCTAAAAATTGAGGTTTTTCATTAATTTCTCAAAGGAACGAAGTCGCAAAGACCCAGTTTTCGGCTTGGTAGGAGATCTTGGGGACATCTAACATTATGCTGAATTATGGATTCCTAGGTCTTACGGTTTCAAAACGTGCCACATCTACGGACGGACGGATGGGCGGACAGCCGGACGGACAGACGGACGGACGACGGACAATGGACCACGACTATAGCTCAGATGACTAATAGTCAGCTGAGCTAAAAATTAATTCCTAATTACTGAATATTTAAATATAGGTTCTTGCTTTAGTGGTGGGCCATATGTAATTCAAGTTTGAAATCCATGTGTCAATACAACCTGGAGTTATCATCTGGAAAAAAATTTGTGTGGATGGACGGATGAACAGACAGACAGGGTGATTACTATATGGCATCCACTTGTGATCAATACACACACTGTTTTGGGACACTAGACGTAATTACAGCTAAGAAACTGACATGATTGTTGTCATTTAATAGTAAAAAAAATAGAAAAATATTTGTTAAAATAACAAAAAAATACAGGTGGTGCCACCACTTTTCGGGAACTGACAAAACTAGTCATGGTCAATATTTAAGGCAAGATTCATTACAATCCATGCATTAATTATAAATATACTGGAGGTTGTGTATTATATTTTTGATTATTCTAGGTGGTACATTCAAGCCCCATAGCTCGAAGGATATAGGTCACAGTGACCTAATTTCAGGTTTTCCAAGGAGATTTTTTATTGACCTCCTTGGATGTCCACTTAGAAGTTCCCAGGACCAGCAGTTACAATTAGTGCCCTGCTAATGGACGGCCAAAGACCAGACAGACAGATGACCGGACGGACGACGGACAAAGCGCCATTCCTATACTTCAGTTGACTTACATTCAGCTGAGCTAAAAATGGATAGACAGACTGGTAAACAAACAAAGCTGACCATCTTATCTCCCATTCTGCTTAGGCAGAAAAATAATGAACAAATCTTTGCATTAGATCCTCATTTTTTTTATAGCAATTTTTTTTTCAAGTTTTTAATTTTTATACATTCCGCATAAAACATATATATTTAAATATAAATGTTGATTTATAACTATAATTGCACCATCATATATCTCAATATTGTTAGATAGCAACACATTATGGATATAAATATATTTATTTTTTACCACAAAAATTGTCTTTTAATTTGCAAAACAATAAATAACTGGAAGTATAACTTGATTCAGAATTCACCATTTAAAATTGTGCCTTTATTTATACATAATAATGCTCATATATTATCATTTTGTGCATACTGATGGGTTAGTTATATTTTAATTTGCTAAAATTATTTAACAGAAAATTGATTTCTTTAAAAATGCTATAATACCACAACATTGCATCTTCTGGATTACCATTTTTACCAAAGATAATCTACTAATGAAGATAATCCGCACTTCTATTCAGAGCCACAATTTTGTTGGATTTAAAACCAATATTCCAGTGTATTATATGCACCCTGTATCTGGCCTCAATCACTGATTATAAGTATTTTGTATTTCTGATAGTCATTGGAAAATTTACTGGTTCCGTGGAAGTGAACTTTTTAGAATGTTTAGAGTGGTGTATCAGATTCATGTCTGTCATTTTTGTATAAATATTCTTACAATATCTGTACCTCACTTTTGAAGATTGGCAACAATTCATAACATTACAGGCAGCAAAGGCTGGAATCAGCTGAAATTTCTAATACCCCTACACAGTCACTCTGAATAGCTGAAAATACCTGCATTAATATATTTTCCAAGAGTTTCAGCAGCATAAATTTACAATTTATTATAGTTATAGGGCATGTAAGCGGCACACAAGCCAGGCGAACCTGACAAGGTTCTTGGTTTAAATCATTTTCCAATGCCTATCCAGCTAGTAGTCAGAGTTACAGTCAATGGCAGAAAATTAACAGAAGACATAATTTGTCATGAAAAAAATGATTAACATTTAAACTGTCACATCTCAAATAACATGTATATATATATATATATATATATATATATATATATATATATATATAAAATGACATTTTTATTATTTAAAGGAAATATAGATATGGAAAAAATCAGACCCTCCCAAGGATCAGCTCCCCACTTTAATTCAAACATCTCACACTAGGTGGTGCTGTAGGTACAGGTGCTGTAGGTACATAATGTTTTGTTTCTCCAAAAATACCAACTAATAAACAGATAACAGTCAAATTTATCTGCAAAAGCGGCTAAATACATATTGATTTTATAATGAGTTAAACTGTGTTGAGAATAAGTGGACTATGTAGATCAGAACACTTTGCTGAATTTCATTTAGAATTTTATTAAAGACAATATTAAAATGTACTGTGATGTATCCAGCAAAGGAGCAAGTTATATAGTATATCACATATAGCAAATCAAAGCAAGTAATATGGCAGCATGAAAGACGAACAGCACCTGAATACATGTTTAATTAACACTTCTCATTCCAGAATGCACAGACCATTTCAGGCATAGTTAGAGCACATAACGTCCTATTAGAAAGCTTTAGCTGATGGTTCCCGTACACCTCATGTAAATATAATTAACAAATCAGCCAAGCCCTCCACATGAGCCTCTGTAAATTGTGGTTCAGAATTCTGTATCACCAGATGGCAGGAGGTGTCTGCTTTATGACAAAGTTTTTGAGATGTCATTTCATGTTAAAATTTCATCTTTTTCACCATGACAAACTATTTAAAATTCAATTTTGTTTACTGAAACTAATTCAGAACAGAATATATAATTAAAATATACAACTGTCACTTGCCCTGATATTCCTGTTTCATGATGAAAATGAGATTACTCTTCCAAAACAGTTTTTTGCCATTTTCTCTAACCAACAACTCAACAGACTGCATGGTCTTTGGCATGATATCCAAAAAAAAAAAAAAAACACCTAATGTAGAGTTTTCAAATTCTGCATAAAGGTATGTTGACATGTAATCTAAAATGAATTTTTTTTATATATATCTGTTTTAGTTTAGCAGTTATACACCATTTAAAAAATATGCATTGTTTGTTTTATAATTTTTTTTAAAATTGAAATTCAATAGGAAAAAGGATTATAAACACACACAAAAAAACGCCTGGAGATATTTGTATATACTTCAGTGTGATAATATTTTTACAAACATACTTTTTGCCAAATATGAGACATTTCGCGTTATAAAAATATAAAATAAATTATTAAATTTAAAATCTTCAAAGCAAAATCTGAGACAATGTTCATATATCTCACCTGACAGAAGATATTCTAAGGATTCTAAATATGTATATATATATTTGTATCACTGTGGCTAAAATTCATTTTAATATGAATTTTAAAGCTTAATTAAACAAAGGTTGTTTAAAGATCATTAGACTTTAAGTACTTTATTCCACTTATTGGAAAAAACACTTTAAGTACAGAAGTTCAGAATAAGACATTTCACAAGCATTGAGATTATTTGATTTGAGGAAAATGACAATGGCACTCTTTTTGTAGCAATCTATACAGACATGCCATTTTGTATTTGTTCATGCATGCACAGAACTGATGAATCAAATGTATCAAACAAAAAAAAACCGAAACCGTGCATGTGGTAACATGAAAAACTGATATAAAGAAATAGAAAAGTGGTGGCCCATAGGCCATGACGCTCAGCTAAATTTGAAATGCAGGTGATGCATGTATTAATGATTGATTTTATGATCTGGTGAAAAATATATTTAAAGAACCTTGAAATATTGGTAGAATAACTTCCTGAGTGCTCAATATTTTTTTGCCTTTAGTCCCTAAAAACAGGTAACAATTCCCTGGGACCTTATTTAAGGTTTCCAAGAAAATTTTTCTTGGAACTCCAAGAATAGTAAGTTAGAAGTTTCTATGCTTTTCTGCTATGATTTGTATCCATATGTACTCAAATCATGTGTTTTTTTTTCACATAGCTTACGGTTATATGAGTCAAAGTGACCTTATTTAGGATGTCCAAAAACACATTAAAATTACCTCAGTTTACAATAAAAGAAAAGACATTTCCAACAGTTAAAGATTTGTACCCTTTGAGACTTTTTGGGTGTTCAAATTTAGGTTTCTTGCATGTAGCTCAGAGTGACTTAATTGCAGGTTTCCAAGATTTGTTATGTACCTCAATGGGTGTTCAGATAGAAGCTTCTAGGTCCAGCAGTTACAATTTGTGCCCTGTCTGACTCACTGACCAGTAGTTTGCACAATATAGGTCACCATGACCTAAGTTCAGGTTTTAAATGAGATTTGCCTGGGAGCTCCCTGGATGTACAGTTAAAAGTTTCTAGGTATAACTATTACAGTTTGTGCCCTATTAACAACCAGACTGCTTCATTTGAAGGTCTCAAAAGTAGAGAAAGAAAATGTGAAAAAATTAGAAAAAATTCAGGTGGCCCCTACAGGCTTCAGGAAACTAGAATACGGGTAGTCGACTAGCGACTACTTGTATCCGCCTAAATCAGAGTAGAACGGGTGAAGTGAGGCATGGATTGAGTGGCAAGGGGAAATAGAGTGAAGTGTTGCATATTAGCATGGATGTCTGCAGCCAAATTGTGTATGTAGGTTGCGCCACCTACCACAAAATCCAGAAAGCCGTCCAAGTTGTATACATATGCAAAATTTAAGGCAGATAAGTCAAACCACTACATGTATATGAGTGATTTTTGCCCTTGGCAGACAAACAGATGGACGCTGTGCGAAAAAAGGGTTGAAGGTGGCGCCACCAGTTTAGCGTATGATAAAGAGCTATGTGAGAACTATACACATGCAAAACTTTGGCCCAATCGGTCAAACGGTTCCCAAGATATGAGCTTGGATATCTGCTGCATAAACTAGAATGCAGGTGGCGCCACCTGTCATAAAATCAAGAGAGCTGTTGGGGATGTATAAGCTTGCAAAATTTTAGGCAGATATGTCAAACCACTGCCGAGATATGAGTGATTTTATCCCATGGTAGACAAACAGACGGGAGCTGTGCAAAAATGGCTGCAGGTAGCGCCACCAGTTTTGCGTATGATAAAGAGCTATGTGAGATTAATACACATGCAAAATTTTGGCCCAATCGGTCAAACGGTTCCTGAGATATGAGCTTGGATGTCTGCAGCGTAAACTTGATTGTAGGTGGCGCCACCCGTCATAAAATCAGAAAAGCTATCCAGGATGTATAAGCATGCCGAATTTCAGGTGAATTAGTCAAACCACTGCAGAGATATGAGTGATTTTAACCCAAGGCAGACAAACAGATGGACACTGTGCAAACATGGTTGCAGGTGGCGCCACCATTTTTGGTGTATGTTATAAAGCTCTCCAAGGGCTACATTTTTGCAAAAGAATTTTCCTGATCGGTCAAACGGTTCCCGAGATATGAGCTTGGATGTCTGCAGCGTAAACGTGAATGTAGGTGGTGCCACCTGTCATAAAATCAGAAAAGCTATCCAGGATGTATAGGCATGCCAAATTTCAAGTGAATTAGTCAAGTCAATGCAGAGATATGAGTGATTTTAACCCAAGGCAGACAAACAGATGGACACTGTGCAAACATGGTTGCAGGTGGCGCCACCATTTTTGGTGTATGTTATAAAGCTCTCCAAGGGCTACATTTGTGCACAAGAATTTTCCTGATCGGTCAAACGGTTCCAGAGATATAAGCTTGGATGTCTGCAGCGTAAACATGAATGTAGGTGGCGCCACCTGTCATAAAATCAGAAAAGCTATCCAGGATGTTTGCGCATGCCGAATTTCAGGTGAATTAGTCAAGTCACTGCAGAGATGAGTGATTTTAACCCAAGGCAGACGAACAGATGGACACTGTGCAAACATGGTTGCAGGTGGCGCCACCATTTTTGGTGTATGTTATAAAGCTCTCCAAGGGCTACATTTGTGCAAAAAAATTTTCCTGATCGGTCAAACGGTTCCCGAGATATGTGCTATAGGTTTATGTGTGGAAACAGACGCACAAATGGACACAGAGGGCAGAGGAAAGGTCAGAGGTCAAAACAAAATCGGGGCGCAGCAGTTCACATGTGACCCGAACATAATCCCGGGTTTCGTAAAATTCCGCCCAGCGGTTACGGAGGAGTTCTCCGGACACCTACGCGGCTGTGGCGGCGGCGGCGGCGGCAGCCAGCTGAAAACATAGTATCCGCAAAACTCTGTTTTGGCGGATACAATAATGAAACACTCAATGATCAATACGTATGAAATGAATCATGGCAATCAATGCATTAGTTATTAAGATACTGGAGCTTTTGTATCAAATTTTAATTATTCGGGGGGGGGGGGGGGGGGGGGGGGGGAGTATTTTTGAGCCAAATAGCTCGGACGATATAGGTTGCAGGGACTTAATTTCAGATTTCCAAGGAGATTTTTTATGAACCTCCAGGGATGTCCAGTTAGTAGTTTCTAGGTCCAGTGGTTATGATTTGTTCCCTATTAATGGACAGACCAACAGATGGACAACGGACAAAGAGTAACTGCTATAGCTCAAATGACTTTCAGTCAGCTGAGCGAAGAATTCAAAGAGTTTTGGGTGATAGAATCAAGATACTTTTGATCTTGAGCTTTTTATTTCAGAGTTTAATTTTTCTAGTGTAAAATGGGACTGTTATCAATCTAGATCCATATGTTCACTTCATGTTGATGCAGAAAACTTCAAAATCACAAAGGACATTGAAAGTAACTTAATTACCATATACATAAACCTCAAACAGTAAAACCTCCCCTCACAACCACCGCGATTTTGAGACCACTTCAAAGTAATGACCACATTTTCATGTTTCCTGATTCTTTTTGCTATTTATATGAGACCCCACTTAGACAACCATCTTGAAAATGTTTCAACTTTATTGAGGTCCCATTGGTGGTGGTAATTTGAGGTTTCACTGTATATGTACCGATACATGATAAAACTGTAAAAAGATTACAACACAACTTACAACATTCATGCTGTGGACTTACATTTTTGCTGACCTTGACCTTGCTAGTGCAGCACTGGAAGGGCCAGAGGACACAGTGTGCGGCCTGTTTAGCACAGCTTGTCACCGGCTCCAGACTCCAGGATGGTAGAGGTATCATATCCATTTTGTACAAGCTGATATTAGCACCCTCAGTGACTAGTTAATACTTTCAGTATTTAGAACTGTTGCACCGGTGAGAGGTATCACACAGTATGATTTTACCAAGATTTCATCTATGTTCATATAGTTCCACATGCTCTTTGAGAGAGTGGTTGCCATGGAGTCAGGTGGTTGTTTCAATCAGCTCTCTGACTATGTTTGTTTTAGTTTCTTCAACCAGTTTGTTCTTCTGCCAAGAGTATAATTCATATCACCTGAGCACAAACAGTCCAGCAAGGTCCATTACAGTTATACATTACAACAGCGGGCCACAGTAAGGTGTCCTAAGCTTCTCACTAACCAGCATGTTCTCTACGTGATGATTTTTCCTTCTTTTGCCCCTAATGATAGTTTCTATGAGTGAAGTTTTACCTTGAAATATGCTGTGTATACCTCAGCCTCTTTGACACCCTGAGCACTGTATTCATTTTTTCATCTGCTTTAAAAATATAATTTTTCTGGGATATAATGTTATATAATTAACTGCTAGAATATAACACCTGGGGAAAATGCTTATTTTTACTGCTGTGATAATTAGCTAACACTGATTATACTAAAATAATGTCCAGAGGACTGTATCTCCTGCCAAACGGGAATGTGAGAAATGTGTACACACACAATCACACACACCCTCACAGTCACAGAACTGACCAAAACAATAACGGACCACTTTGTGCAGGCTTAATTAGATAATCCACTGCCAATACGGAAAGTGAAAACATTGACAAAGATACCACATGTAGAAAAAAAATCACAAAATGAACTTGGAATGCACCTATACCTAATCAAGTGAGGATAACAATACAGTATACCTGCCTTGTTAATAAGAAATGGATTTTAGCAACAAATTTCAAGATACTGCATTGCATATAAATGTTTGACATTAATTATAACAAGTGACCCAGGGGTCATGACGCTCAGCTGACCAGGAAGACATTGACAAAAGTAATTTTATCATCTGAATGTCAAATTTGAATGAAATACTTTTTCCAAACTTGACCTTTTGCATAAAATCATCCAATATTCATTGGGGTACTATGGAGCTCTGTAGCATGAAGGATATGGGTAACAGACACCTATTTTCAAGGTTTACAAGGAGACTTTTCAGGGGCCTCCCAGCATATCAAGAAAGGAGATTCTAGGTCAAGTCATTATAATTTGTGCTCTGTTAACAGATGACCAAATCTTTATTCTGGGGAGTACTTCGGAGCCCCAGAGCATGAAGGATATGGGTAACAGGGACCTTATTTCGGGTTTCCATGTAGACCTTTTATGGGCTTCCCTGGAGGTGAGGACAGAAGATTCTAGGTCCAGTCATAATGATTTGTGCCCTGTTAATATATGACCAAATCTTTATTCTGGGGAGTACTTCAGAGCCCCATAGCTCACAGAATATGGGTAACAGGGACCTTATTTCGGGTTTCCATGTAGACCTTTTATGGGCTTCCCTGGAGGTGAGGACAGAAGATTCTAGGTCCAGTCATTATGATTTGTGCCCTGTTTACAGATGACCAAATGTTTAAAGATCACAAAAGTAGAGAAAAAAAATCGTAAAAAATAAAAAAAAAATAGGTGGCGCCACCAATCTCCAGAAATTGATGAAACACTCCATCATCAATATCCATGCAAAGAATCATGGTGATTAATGCATTAGTTGTTCAGATACTTGAGCTTTTGTATTAAATTTTGCATTATTCTGGGGGGTACTTCAGAACCCCATAGCTCAAAGAATGTAGGTCACAGTGACCTAATTTCAGGTTTACAAGGAGAATTTCCATAGACCTCCCAGGATTTCAAGTAAGAAGATTCCCGGTCTAGCGGTTACGATTTGTGCCCTGTTAACAGACAGACGCCTGGATGGCCGGGCGGACGACGGACAAAAGGTGATCCCTACAGCTCAGATGACTTTCAGTCAGCTGAGCTAAAAATTGAAAAAAATACAGGTGGCGCCACCAGAATGCAGAAACCGATGAAACATTTCATGATCAATATCCATGCAAAGAATCATGGTGATCAATATAATAATTGTTCAGATACTTGAGCTTTTGTAACAAATTTTCCATTATTCTGGGGGGGTACTTCGGAGCCCCAAAGGCCAGAGGTTATGGGTAACAGAGACCTAATTTCAAGTTTTTAAGGAAACTTTTCATGGGCCTCTCAGCATGTCAAGAGAGAAGATTCTAGGTCCAGTTGTTACGATTTGTGCCATGTTAACAGATGACCGCATCTTATGAGGTCTCAAAAATAGAGAAAAAAATTCGTAAAAATAAAAAAAATACAGGTGGCGCCACCATACTGCAGAAACTGATGACACATTCCATGATCAATATCCATGCAAAAAAATCATGGTGATCACTGCAATAGTTGTTTAGATACTTGAGCTTTTGTATCAAATTGTCCATTATTCTGAGGGATACTTCAGATGACTTACAGTCAGCTGAGCTAAAAACACTTCATGGTCAATATCCATGCAAAGAATCATGATGATCTCCGTATTAGTTGTTCAGATACTTCAGCTTTTGTATCAAATTGTCCATTATTCTGAGGGATACTTCAGAGTCCTATAGCTTGAAGGATATGGGTAACAGAGACCTAATTTCAAGTTTCCACAGGCACTCTTCATGGGCCTCCTTGCATGACAAGAATGAAGTTTCTAGGTCCAGTTGTTGCAATTTGTACCCTCTTGATAGATAACATAGGTGGCGCCACCAGTCTGCAGGAACTGATGGAACATCTCATAATCAATATGTATGCCAAAAATCATGACCATCAGTCAAGTATTTAATGAGATATTGAAGTTTTTGTTTGAAATTTTTTACTTTTCTGGGGGGTAGTTTGGGGCTCCATAGCTCGTAGAATATGGGTAACAGAGACCTAATTTCTGGTTTCCATGGAGACTTTTCATAGGACTCTCAGTGTGTCAAGAATGAAGATTCTAGGTCCAGTCTTTACGAATTGTGCCTTGTTAACAGATGTTTACATTTTGAAAGTTCTCAAAAATAGAGAAAAAAATTCGTAAAAAATTGAACGATACAGGTGGCACCACCAGTCTACAGGAAGTGATGGAACATCTCATGATCAATATGTATGACAAAAATCATGACCATCAGTCAAGTATTTAATGAGATATTGAAGTTTTTGTTTGAAATTTTTTACTTTTCTGGGGGGTAGTTTGGGGCCCCATAGCTGGAAGGATATGGGTAACAGAGACCTAATTTCTGGTTTCCATGGAGACTTTTCATAGGTCTCTCAGTGTATCGAGAATGAAGATTCTAAGTCCAGTCATTACGATTTGTGCCTTGTTAACAGATGTTCACATTTTTAAAGGTCTCAAAAATAGAGAAAAAAATTCGTAAAAAATTGAAAAATACAGGTGGCGCCACCAGTCTTCAGGAACTGATGGAACCTCTCATGATCAATATGTATGCCAAAAATCATGACCATCAGTCAAGTAGTTAATGAGATATTGAAGTTTTTGTATGAAATTTTGGACTTTTCTGGGGGGGTACTTTGGGGCCCCATAGCTCGAAGGATATGGGTAACAGAGACCTTATTTCTGGTTTCCAAGGAGATTTTTCATGGACCTCCCAGGATGTCAAGTAAGAAGATTCCAGTTCTAGCGGTTAAAATTTGTGCCTGGTTAACGGACAGACAGACGGACAGACAGACAGACAGACGGATGACGGACAAAGAGTGATCGCTATAGCTCAGATGACTTTCAGTCAGCTGAGCTAAAAATTCATAAATAAATCCCACAATCCTTCAACCTGTGACCTTAACCTGTTCAGGTAAGGAGACCTTTTACATATGCATGCCATCTTAAGGATAGATGCATTTGAGATATGTGTGTCGGAGGTGAAATGTAAAAATTTTTTATAAATCACTTCACTAAAGATCCAAAAATCATTCAAGTGTGACCAAAACCTATTCAGCTCTGGAAACCCATAAAATGCACTTGATAATACAATTACAAGTTGATCTGAGTTAAACTTTGAGATATCATGTCACATATCTGATATTTTAAAATATTGCATTAAAAAATTTATAAAAAATCTAAAAATCATTCAAGTGTGACCAAACCTAATCAGCTCTGGAGATCCATGAGAAACACCTACTCCTATAGTTTGAAGTAGATCTGAGTTAAACTTTTTGAGATATTGTGTCGTATAAAATTATTTACGGAGGGACGGACGAAGCTGATCACTTAATCCCCCACTCTGCTGAGGCGGGGGATAATCATCAAGGTGAACCTGTCTGACTACATGTTAAACCTGTCCCTGCATGATCTCTTATGACTCTCTTCATGTTGTACTTTGCAGTCTTTTTTCTTTCTCCTGCTGCTGACTAATGTACAAAATAAACCTTGCACCCTTCAGTTTTAGAAATAGTGTGAAACACTAGTTACATTGTAGCAAGTTGTTAACTTTGTATATTGTGTTAAATACATATAAACCTGGTTAAAACTGAATATAGAACAGAATTATTTCATTACATATTGGGCGGTATTGATACATTATCTCACGATAAGATATTTACCACAATATTTTGCGGACAATAGATACATGATACTATACATGTATGATATATTATAATTTAGGTTCCAAGCTGGCCATTTGATTGTATTTAGAAATGTAAATAAGCTTATTAACTCTCATAAAGCCTATTTCCAAACAATAAGTAATATTCATGCCCACATGGCAAATAGCCCAACAGACGTCATTCAGCTCTTTTCTTAATGATGTTTCACCTTGGATGAGTTGCATGGTGCTGGGAGACTATTTTTAATGGTGGACCTCACTTTCTATTGGATGATCATATATATCTTCATGGTTTTTTATACAGGGACATCTGGTGTAACTGATGAAATATTTTTCTATGAATCACAATGTAACGGTGCACCAGAGAATCATTACAGCCCTAATAACAGAGAATTCCCAATGAAACCTTGGTTATACTGTAATGGGAAGACATATAAGGATGATTCTTATCGTGCTTAACTTTTGCATATCAGAACCTAAATATACATGTTTAGTGACTCTGCATCTCAGTATGCTACCATCTACGTATATACCCAACTACAGCCAATAACTGATGAGTAATCTCAAGACACTACTAAAGTCCCCTGACCTCCCCCACTCACACATAAAACATACAAACATATATAGGAGCCTCCAGTGTTTTCACTACAAACTGTATAAGGAAAAATCCCTGTTTTAATCAGCTGTGGTCTGTGAAGAGTTTATTAATATTCAGACTGGAGCGGCTCTTGTGGGACCACTCAACAGGCAGCCACCAGAACACTAGTCTCCTGCTGAAACCCTAGTTCCAGCACCGGATTGGAGGCTGTCTGAGGACCTGGAACAGGCCAGCGAAGAAATGCTGCTGGTCTACAAGATTGAGTGTTTACACATCTACTTGTCAATTCACACTAAAGATGAGATTACTGATCAGACTGCCTGATTTGCCTTAAAAACCCCTACAGTCAAACATTTCCTTGTATTGTTTGTTTGCCATGTGCAATACAGCAGAAAATAACAGATGTGCTTCCCTCTTTGCTGAAATGAAATATATAACACTAAAATCTGATATTTCCTTGTCATATCTACTGCAGAAAATGTTTGAAAGATCCCTAAGAGGATACTGGACCATTCATCATAAAGATTGCTTAGTCCAATGGTAGTATGAGGATATTTTAGAAAACTGATTCAGACATAATGTATGGAGTATATAGGAATCTAAGTGATTCTCAAATTTTGGCATACATGTAATTTTTACAACTCTTGAATGGATAATTACCAAAGTCCTGAGAAAATTTTCCTGTCTTTCAAATAAAGGGGAAAATGGTGATGTATGATGGCTCATTTTGTTACTAATCAAACTTAAGTGATTAAAGGTTTTTGTGAAGTTATCAACCAAGCATTCAGGAACATCTGCCTTACCTCCTAAACTGCACCTGTCCAAGATACTTTGTTATGTGTTTCCTTAATGGTGTGTCACTTTGACAGCTTTATAATTTTCAGCTCTGTGATTGAGATTAGACTAGCCAAGCCTGGTTTAAAACACTGTAGAATGGATTTGGTCTTTGTCTTCAAGAGCTGATGAAGCATGCTTGAATCTCCATTCTCCATTATCTCCTTATTTATTTTACCATGACATGGTGAAACCAAATACAAGCTAAAACCTGTAGCTGTAAGGTTCCTGTCTAGACTGGAGTTGCACTAGCTGAGCTGTAGGATGTGCTGCCAACCAGCCCACTTGTACACCAACACATACGTCAATGTACCATTACAAACACAAGTGTAATTGTGACATTAATAATTACTGAAGAGTGTCTTTGTATTCTTTTCAGAAAAATCTTCATAGAAGCCTTTATAATTCATGTTAATGAGCCTTCTGAAAAAAATGTTCCTCCAAGAATTTGAGATTATCGGATCTGAAGAGATACCTGTAGTCTTGTGATAGATGTTCATGGTAATGTTTGTGCCAGGAGCATTGTTCTGAATAGATGCACAAAATCCTTTTTAGGCAATATCCCACAAGGTTTTAACAATGAATCAAAATTAAACAAGGGACCTATGGGTCACGACGCTCAGCTGTTATATATGATAAAAAAATATTATTTAGAAATGAGGCACATGCTGGTTTTGTGTGGTAATAAATATTCGCTGTAATATGAGTTGTTGTTGTTTAGCTTATGTATGATTTTGATAGTACCTTTGGAGACAGGGAAGAGGATTGATTTCATTTATTTTATTAACAAATGGAGTACTATTGTCACACAGATTTTGACTTGGCAATATAACTTATAAGCAGAATATATAATATAAGGGTTTAACTATTAATTAAAAAAAATTACAAATACTGTCCCAAATATAATTTTTATTAAAAATAATAAGAGAATCATATGATTTTTTAAAATGAAATATAACTGAAATGATTATTAAAATAATATTAAAGAATATATTCATGAATGCATTCATGAATACATTTTGAAAGTATTTGCACTGGTATTCATATACTTTCATTTTTACCTGAATTCCCATTCTTTATGCAAGAAATTTTATAATGGAGTACATAATCATATTCGTATTTAAATACAATTACAAAGTATTCGCACCATGTCTGGTATTTATTCAGTTTTCACCAAACAATGATGTTGAGAATCCAGAATATACAAAATTGACACATTTAAATAATGATCATAAGTACCTGGTTTTATGGCTTTTATTTATATTAAAAAATAACTATAATAAATTCATTTTGGACTAATTTCACATCAATGTACACACTAAACACAGTAGGAATCTAGATTAATATTATCAACTGCATCTTTGTCTATCATTAATTTCCATCATATGATCCCTAATGATTAGTAATGAATGATATGATTTACTTCTTTATCATTAAAATTGAACTGAAAAATACCATAGGTGACTGCATGGTGTTATTTGGAATACGTGACATTCTATCCATTGATACCAGATTCTTATATCATCAGTAACTGCAAGTTAATTTCCTGTTATTATAAACTAACAAATTCCTTTTCTATTTTTCATTAATTTTTTATTAAAAACCAATAAAAATTTATCAATTTATTGTTTATTGTATGTAGTTGGTTAAAACTACTAGATGAGTTGGGTTGGACACCTGGATCAACTGTGGCTGGCCATAAGCTGCCTGGATTCCCTGTATGCCTCGCCTCAAGCATGCATAATTTGCTGAAAGTTCAACAAGGTCAACATACAGGTGACTCAAGAGGGGCTGGAGAGAGCCAAAGTCTGACAGGGTCTCATAAAAACATTAATAAAAGCTACAATTTTTGGCCAATTTCTTTCAGCTTTCTAAACTTTAAAGCTGAAATCCTTATGTGTGCATGATATGAAAATTATATCAACAGCGCTCACAGGAAACAAACGTGCCATGGTCAAAGTTGGGCAAAATTTAAGTTACTAATTTTACATTTATACTAATAACTTATAAAATTTGAAAAATTCATAACTAATTTTGGGTATTCAATTGAATCTTGATTAAATAATGTTACATCCCTGACAAAAAAATCTCTAGCTTCAGCAATCCCCTTGTTAAGGGAGTAAATATATTTCTTGATTTTTTACAAAGCGCATTATGTTTTGGCCCATAACTTAAAACAATTAAGCAATACTGACATCATTCTGGCATGTGCATAGAGAATGAAAAATATGTATATTATTTATGATTAAAGTCAGATCAGTGGTTTTGATATTAGGCAGTCTTGAAGTGTAACAATGGGTTTTTAATGGAAAAATGAGGTTTTTCATTAATATCTTGAAGGTATTAAGTCCTAGTGACCAAATTCTTGGCATGGTAGGGGATTTTGGAGACATCTAGCTGTATGCCGAATTTAAGGAACTAAGAGCTGAAGCTGGGGAGCTGAGCTCTTGCAAACTGCATAACACTAGCTTGATGTATACAATATGTTACATGGTGTTGAAAACTTGAATAAAATCTACAGTTTTTGATCAACTGGTTTCAAATTTTTGGTGTTAACAGTTGAAAAGGTAACAAAAACATGCTGTGAAAATTAAATCCATAGTACTTACAGGAAAAAAACGTGCCATGGTCAAAGTTGGGCAAAATTTAAGTACCAATTTTTTATTTTTATTAATATTTTAAAAAATTTTAAAAATTTTCATCTAATTTTGGGTATACAATTTAATTTTGATTAATTAAAGTTATATTACTGGAAAAAAGGTCCATAGCTTTAACAAGTTTTGTGTTAAGTGATCAAATATCTTTCTTGATTTTTTACAAAATGCATTGTGTTTGGGTCCATAACTTTTTTAAATTATATAATACAGACATATTTTCTTGAATGTACATAGGAACTATATAGAGGAATATTTATGGTAAATATGAGGAAAAACAGATGAGTGGTTTTGATATTAGGCAGTCCTGAAGTGTGAAAATAGGTTTTTAATAAAAAATTGAGGTTTTTCCTTAATTTCTCAAAGGAACGAAGTTGAAAAGACCCAGTTTTCGGCTTGGTAGGAGATCTTGGGGACATCTAACATTATGCCAAATTTTGGATTCCTAGGTCTTACGGTTTCAAAACGTGCCACATCTACGGACGGACGGACGGACGGACGGACAGACGGACGGACGACGGACAATGGACCACGACTATAGCTCAGATGACTTATAGTCAGCTGAGCTAATAAATCTGAAAGAACATTAATTTTATCACATAACAGACCCCAGAGAAACATTCCTTTGGGTGGTGATAATTATCTGTCCAATCACTCAAAGGAAACAGTTCTGAGGAAATGCACATGAAATGTTCCAGCCATGAATACAAAATAAGCCATCCTGAAAGGCTGGCCAGGAGAACAGCAATGAGAGGCCACTAAAAGCCTGTGTCACTGACTGTAGAGATGAGGCATGACACTGGTATTTAAATCCCTTGTATCATACACTTGTTTCTGTGATGGAAAACAGTGCTGATGCAGTGGCTGGTATGGATTCTGTACTCCATCAGATGCATGTGTAAACATAGTATTAATGCTTACAGGAAATTACTGATCAATTGGATACATATTTCAATACCCAACTGAATGTCAGGCCTGGCGGAGGATGGCTTTCTCTCATTGAGAAGCCAATATGAGCAGGCTGCCAGTCTAATAGAAAGCACCCTCCCCATGATCACAGGACCACTGTGATTGACAAGGGGACAAATGACAACCTGTCAGAGAATTAAAACAGTCCGAATAATTGAACTCTGGAGTAACCACAGAAAATTCTTGGAAAAATTGTCATTTGTAAGCATAATCTTCATTTTAACATGCATGAATGTGATAGGATGAGGAGTTTTTCTAAGTAAAAAGGTATAAAAACATAGAATTGATGGGTGGCACAAATATAAGATAAACAATCATCTTAAATTCAGTGATTAGGAAATACTCTAAATGACCAGATGTTACCCCCCCCCCCCCTCCCCCCCAATCATTACAGATCATGTCCTGGTATCAGGAGCTTTCTGTACAAGCACTCCCGGCCAGGATTTAGACACTAGTAATATCGGATGAAATGGCTCTATTAGACTCGTGTAATGGAATGAGATGGCTCTATCAGACTCAAGTAATGGGATGATTAGGCTCCATCAGACTCTAGTAATGGAATAAGATGGCACTATCAGACTCTAGGAATGGGATGAGATGGCCCTATCAGACTTTAGAAATGGGATGAGTTGGCCCTATCAGACTCTAGTAATGGGATGATATGGCTCTATCAGACTCTAGTAATGGGATGAATTGGCCCTATCAGACTCTAGTAATGGGATGAGATGGCTCTATCAGACTCTAGTAATGGGATGAGATGGCTCTATCAGACTCTAGTAATGGGATGAGATGGCTCGATCAGACTCTAGTAATGGGATAAGATGGCTCTATCAGACTCAAGTAATGGGATGATATGGCTCTATCAGACTCTAGTAATGGGATGAGATGGCTCTATCAGACTCTAGTAATAGGATGAGTTGGCCCTATCAGACTCTAGTAATAGGATGAGTTGGCCCTATCAGACTCTAGTAATGGGATGATATGGCGCTATCAGACTCTAGTAATCAGATGAGGTGGCCCTATCAGACTCTAGTAATGGGATAAGATGGCTCTATCAGACTCAAGTAATGGGATGAATAGGCCCTGTTAGACTCTAGTAATGGGATGAGATGGCTCTAACAGACTCTAGTAATGGGATGAGTTGGCCCTATCAGACTCTAGTAATAGGATGAGTTGGCCCTATCAGACTCTAGTAATGGGATGATATGGCGCTATCAGACTCTAGTAATCAGATGAGGTGGCCCTATCAGACTCTAGTAATGGGATAAGATGGCTCTATCAGACTCAAGTAATGGGATGAATAGGCCCTGTTAGACTCTAGTAATGGGATGAGATGGCTCTAACAGACTCTAGTAATGGGATGAGGTGGCCCTATCAGACTCTGGTAATGGGATGATACGGCTCTATCAGACTCTAGTAATGGGATGAGGTGGCCCTATCAGATTCTAGTAATGGGATGATATGGCCCCATCAGACTCTAGTAATGGGATGAGGTGGCTCTTTGAGCACTTCTCTTATGTTCCAAGCTCACCTTATAAATCCATTTATCTCTTTGGGATGCACTGCCAAGGCCTTTCAAGGATTACTTTATTTTCAAGGAACACATGAATCAAATATTTTTAGGTATGTTAAGAGAATTTGCCCTTCCAAGTAAAATTTATTGTTGTATTCAGGCTATGACAAACTCAATTAGTATCCTGTGTTAGATTTTTAATTGCTATGGATGAGCTTTCCTTCTGGTCAATGTCACATGATCATCTACTCTCAGGAAAGATGTGCAACTCAGCAATATCCACTTAACAGCAGGGAAATATGAGTAGCTTTTACTAGACACAGATGAGTGATATCTTACCTTAATTCACATTCCTGTATTTATAACATCCAGATTTAATAAATAAATCATGTATGATCAGGTATTTTTGACAAGATAATCCATGGAATTAAAAAAATATCAAATATGTGAAATTTATCAGTATCATTGCAGCCCCAATACAGAAAGATATATTTTTTATTCTAAAGAATCAAATACCCATTACAGAATTTATATTCATTGGTCCTAATAATGTATAGAGGAAAACATCTAAAGGAAAAGAAACCCATGTTTAGGCTGACAGAGTTTATGCATTTTGTATTCTGGAAATCAACCTAATTTGCATGCACATTACAAGGCAAACCAGCAAAAAGTCAAAATACAAAAAGTCAGCAATCCTGATTTCAGGTAATGGAAGTAGTGTCTCTAAAGTGTAGATCTTTATCATATTTACACAATATGCAATGCACTTGTATATATTATGTAAAATAAAGCTTGATAGAATGAATATTTGTTTTCAAGTACATATAGAAGAAAAAGGGACTCTGGGGCATGGCACTCAGCTGTCTTTAAGGGTGAAATAATTTTAGCATATGTAAAAGATATCACATTTTTTTTAAATATTCAGCAGAGAAGCTACTATTGTTTAGCAATATAGTGTGTATTGCATATATGAATTGTATTCTATCAGTTCGTCTCAGCTAACCACTCAGTGCCTCTAAAGGTTAGATTTTACATGAAAGATGGAAAGCCTGTGATGGTCTCTGTTGGTAGAAATGAAAGGAAAATGCAATTTATACACAACTCAAGCAATACATCATTCAGTATTAACAGATAGGAAGTGAATGAGATCAACTAATTTCAAACATCAAAATGATTCAAGTCTTAAAAGAATTATATAGATTATTAAAACTATTATATCCTCAGTGTCTATACACAATGTGCTATCAAATTGGGGGGAGGGGCTGTTTCCTGGTTACTGGTATCCCCAACAGTGGCCATGCAGCAGTGGCAGCACACGAGGGCTTCCCTGTGGAGCCTTACTGGTATGATACACAAACCAGTAGGTGATTCAGTTAAACATAGTAAAGCCTTCTTTTAAAACTTCTGAAACTTGTACAGTTTTGAGACAATTACACTCAAATTTCAGAATCTGTAAATTTAAGTCCATGCACATGTCTATATGAAATGAAAATTAAATCTCAGGATATCATGGGAGAGATTTGTGCCAAGTTCTAAAATGGAGGTACCTTTTGTTGATGTTTTTAACAAGGAACCCATGGGTCAGCTGAATTTACAAAGTTCCAGTCTAATTTTTGGTATACAATAAAATCTTAATTAAACAAAGTTATGTGCTAGAAAAGAACACAATAGCTTAAACAGTTACCATGTAGAGTGAGTAAACCTCTCACCTGCTGAGTCTGACATGGTACATATGTCCTGGTCTTCAACAAATTACACAATATTTTGTCCTTATCTAACTGTTGGTATACACTTAAATATAAATTAAATGTAGTTATATTCTGGAAAAAAACTCTCTAGCATCAACATTTAAACCTTAAGAAAGTAAATATCTTTCCTACTGTTTTGACTAAGTTTATTATGTCTCATCAAATACGTTGTACAAGTTAGAATACGGGTAGTCAACAAGTGACTACATGTATCCACCAGATCATGAGTAAAGTAAGGCATGGAATGTTCCTGACATGACATTATTCCAAATTAGTGGCATCAATGATGCCAATTAAAATTCTCATATATATGCAATTTTCACCAAATGCAGATCTACAGATGGATACACCATGCAAGATTTCAGCAATCCACTACTGAGAAAAAGCTATCAATGTATTCTATTAAAACAGAACAGCAGATGGCGCCACCTGTCTGTTATACAACAAAGCTATCCAAGACGGATAAACATGCAAAATTCCAGGCTGATACATCCATCCACTCCTCAAATATGAGCCATTTTTACCAACGTAAACAGATGGATGGACTGCATGCAAAAACTAGAATACGGGTAGTCGACAAGCGACTACGTGTATCCGCCAAAATCAGAGAAGGACGGGTAAAGTGAGGCATTGATTGAGTGGCAAGGGGATATAGAGTTACATGTGTTAAATATTAGAATGGATCTCTGCCACATAAACATGATTGTAGGTGGCGCCACCTGTTATTTGAACGAGAAACTATCCAAGATATACACACATGCAAAATTTCATGTGGAAAAGTCAAACCACTGCAGAGATATGAGTGATTTTAACCCCAGGCAGATGAACAGATGGACACTGTGCAAACATGGTTGCAGGTGGCGCCACCTTTTGTTGTGTATGTTATAAAGCTATCCCAGGGCTACATTTGTGTAAAAATTTTTTCCGGATCGGTCAAACGGTTCCCGAGATATATGGGATTATGTGTGGAGCGTTAACGTGAATGTAGGTGGCGCCACCTGTCAAAAAATCGAGAAAGCTATCTAGGATGTATATGCATGCCGAATTTTAGGTGAATTAGTCAAACCACTGCAGAGATATGAGTGATTTTAACCCCAGGCAGATGAACAGATGGACACTGTGCAAACATGGTTGCAGGTGGCGCCACCTTTTGTTGTGTATGTTATAAAGCTATCCCAGGGCTACATTTGTGTAAAATTTTTTTCCGGATCGGTCAAACGGTTCCCGAGATATATGGGATTATGTGTGGAGCGTTAACGTGAATGTAGGTGGCGCCACCTGTCACAAAATCGATAAAGCTATCTAGGATGTATATGCATGCTGAATTTTAGGTGAATTAGTCAAATCACTGCAGAGATATGAGTGATTTTAACCCCAGGCAGATGAACAGATGGACACTGTGCAAACATGGTTGCAGGTGGCGCCACCTTTTGTTGTGTATGTTATAAAGCTATCCCAGGGCTACATTTGTGTAAAATTTTTTCCGGATCGGTCAAACGGTTCCCGAGATATATGGGATTATGTGTGGAGCGTTAACGTGAATGTAGGTGGCGCCACCTGTCACAAAATCGAGAAAGCTATCTAGGATGTATATGCATGCCGAATTTTAGGTGAATTAGTCAAATCACTGCAGAGATATGAGTGATTTTAACCCCAGGCAGATGAACAGATGGACACTGTGCAAACATGGTTGCAGGTGGCGCCACCTTTTGTTGTGTATGTTATTAAGCTTTCCCAGGGCTACATTTGTGTAAAATTTTTTTCCGGATTGGTCAAACGGTTCCCGAGATTTATGGGTTTATGTGTGGAAACAGACGCACAAACGGACGCTGGGCAGAGACGAAAGGTCAGAGGTCAAGGTCACTTGGTTAGGCACCAGTTCACATGTGACCCGATAATTTGTGTAAGTTTCAGAAAAATCTGTCCAGTAGTCTCAGAGGAGTTCTCCGGAAACGAACGCCGCGGCGGCGGCGGAACCCGGTCAAAAACATAGTATCCGCAAAACTTCGTTTTGGCGGATACAGTTATTGCAAGTGGTACCACCAGTCTTTAATACAAGATGGAAGTATACAAGATCTATGGAAATGCACAATTTCAGGCCAATACGGCAAATCACTCCTGAGAAAGGGGCATTAATTTATACTATGAACATGGTCAAGTAGGTGGTGCCACCTGTCTGGTCTACATGAAAACTCTCCAAGATGGATGTGCATGCCAAATTTCAGACCCATACATTGGACCACTCCTGAGAAATGAGTAATTTCACCTTAAGCAAACATACAGATGGACGCCACATGAAAACGACTGTAGAATGCGCCACCATGCAGTCTTGAATATGTGATTGAGGTATCCAAGGTCTATATGGACATGCACAATTTCAGCCTAATACTTTGAACCAATCACTAAGATGAACAGATGGGAAATGCATGGATGGATGAAACACAAAAATCATTGTAGGTGGCACCACCAGTCTCAAGTAGGAGCTGGAAATATCCAGAACTATGGACATGTAAAATTTCAACTTAATACATTAAACTACTCCTGAGATATGGGCTCACTCCTGTGTCAAAAAGAAACCCAGATTAATACTGCACAGTTAAGACTGCAGGTGGCTCCACCAGTCTTTGTCAGGCACAACTACATAGTTGAGTGAATAACTATGCTAGGTTTAAGAAAGATCTGTCCAAGGGTCTCTGAGGAGTTCTCCAGAAACAAACACAGCAGCAAAGAAGGCGGCGGAACCTAGTCAAACACATAGTATCCACAAACTTTTGTTCAGGCAGATACTATTAAGCAATATTGACCTTATTCCCATCATGTACACATAAAACAAATTTAGGAGCCTGTATGCAAACTATGAAGGTTATAAAACCAGTGATTTTGAGATTAGGCCATCTTGAAGTGAAATAATTGGTTTTCAATGGTAAATAAAGTTTTTTTTTGTTAATTTCTAGAAGGAAGTGGTCAAACTGACTTACTTTCAGGTATGGTAATAGTTTTTGCCCCTAAATAAATTGTATGCAAATTTACAGGTGTGAAACTATAACAGTTTGATTTGTGCCTCATTAATGGTTGCATGTGCATGGATGGACAAGAAGATGACGAACAAATTAAGGACCATCACTATAGCTCCAATGTCTTACAGTCAGCTGAGCTAAAAATGCAAATCCCATAACTGTGCTGGCCTTGTCACACTCAGAATTATGTTCCCAAGTTGCAAATATTCTTTAAAATCAATCAACTACTTTGGTAAGGTTCTGAATGTTCAGACTGAAATTAAAAGTTTATGGACTAGGTAAAATTTTTGTAATTTTGTCAAAAATTTCCACTTGCTCCTCTTAATCACATGAACTTACTCTGACAACATAATTTACTCTACTGGTATACCTTCAGCAATATTTTCAAGACTGGGTTTCAAATGCGTGGTTGAGTCTATCCTATTTCTCAACCAACTGTAATGCAATAAGCTTTGTTACCACACAGACTTTACCATATTAAAATGTCTCTGTATTTTAGATAACACTATTATCAATTCTTAACATGGTTACACATGTATGACTATGTGTACTTAATGCTTCTATAAGACTACTTCTTTGAACTGAACTTCCATTTGGCACATATTATTCCTGCCTGGTTATATCTATCATGATATTTGCATCCACACTATTCCCAAGACCAGTCTTGTATAATTTCTCTCCTCATGAGTCTCTTGGTTGACTGCTCTGTTCACTGGACCACTGTATCCTGGACACACTGTCTCCTGATAAAACCTGCTCCAGACAAGCTCTCCTGATACAGCAAGATCAGACATAAATATCTCCTGGTCAGGCCTGGTTACTTAAGTTTCCAGGTATCAAAGGAACAAGTCTCAAAAGAGGATCACAGAGCCAGGGCCTTTCTGGTAAAAATTATATTATAACACTCAGGAGAGGAAGTACGTAATGTGAACAAGGGAGGACGGGGATGAGGGATATCCTGTACTGAAAAAGATACTCAACAAAGGAAGTGTATAGCCCCATCCTGGGTTTCAGTGAATTAATGCTCATGGTCTCTGTGAAAAATGTAAGCCTGGCTGTAGAAAGTCAGCCCCATGGATAAACATGATGCCCCCTGTGTATCAGGAGCCAGTATGGCTGTAGAAAGTCAGCCTCATGGATAGACATGATGCCCCCTGTGTATCAGGAGCCCATCGTCCAGTATGGCTGTAGAAAGTCAGCCCCATGGATAAACATGATGCCCCCTGAGTATCAGGAGCCCACCGTCCAGTATGGCTGTAGAAAGTCAGCCTCATGGAAAAACATGATCCCCCCTGTGTATCAGGAGCCCACCGTCCAGTATGGCTGTAGAAAGTCAGCCCCATGGATAAAAATGACGCCCCCTGTGTATCAGGAGCCCACCATCCAGTATGGCTGTAGAAAGTCAGCCTCATGGATAAACATGATGCCCCCTGTGTATCAGGAGCGCACCGTCCAGTATGGCTGTAGAAAGTCAGCCTCATGGATAAACATGATGCCCCCTGTGTATCAGGAGCGCACCATCCAGTATGGCTGTAAAAAGTCAGCCTCATGGATAAACATGATGCCCCCTGTGTATCAGGAGCCCACCATAAAGTATGGCTGTAAAAAGTCAGGCTCATGGATAAACATGATGCCCCCTGTGTATCAGGAGCCCACCATCCAATATGACTGTAAAAAGTCAGCCTCATGGATAAACATGATGCCCCCTGTGTATCAGGAGCCAGTATGGCTGTAGAAAGTCAGCCTCATGTATAAACATGATGCCCCCTGTGTATCAGGAGCCCACCGCCCAGTATGGCTGTAGAAAGTCAGCCCCATGGATAAACATGATGCCCCCTGAGTATCAGGAGCCCACTGTCCAGTATGGCTGTAGAAAGTCAGCCTCATGGATAAACATGATGCCCCCTGTGTATCAGGAGCCCACCGTCCAGTATGGCTGTAGAAAGTCAGCCCCATGGATAAACATGATGCCCCCTGTGTATCAGGAGCCCACCATCCAGTATGGCTGTAGAAAGTCAGCCTCATGGATAAACATGATGCACCCTGTGTATCAGGAGCCCACCATCCAGTATGGCTGTAGAAAGTCAGCCTCATGGATAAACATGATGCACCCTGTGTATCAGGATCGCACTGTCCAGTATGGCTGTAGAAAGTCAGCCTCATGGATAAACATGATGCCCCCTGTGTATCAGGAGCGCACCATCCAGTATGGCTGTAGAAAGTCAGCCTTATGGATAAACATGATGCCCCCTGTGTATCAGGAGCCCACCATTCAGTATCAAGTGGCTATCTTTATCACATTTCAAGAGGTGAACAATGAAAGCCATTGTATCAAACTGAAAAGAAATTTTAAATTGTTGGGATGATTTGTATATTGTGGAATTGAGTCTAAACAAGTGGCACATGGGCCATGACGCTTGAAGATGAAGGTCAAGATCACCCTGTTTCAAACTAGAGATTTCGGTGGAAACCATCAGTGTTTTAAATTTCTGAGGAAAATATGCAGCCCTTTAAAAGTTATCACATTCACAAGATATCCTACAGACGAAGACTGACAATGACAGACGACGACGGCACTGAAAACAATATGTCTCCCCTGGGGGGGGGGGGGGGGGGGGGGGGCATAAAAATATGTAAAAATTGGAAACAAGGCCTACAGGCCTAATGCGAACCTGTGCAATGAGATTACACCAGGTATAATGCTTCAATGCTGGACCATTACTTTTAAAGAACATGTGTAACATGTTTATGAACAATGCAAGTACTAAACACTTAGAACAAGAACAATTAAACAAACATCACTGCTGAAATTCTAGCATGGGTGCACACAACACAAAAACAAGAAGACGGTTAGTCAACAAACAACTACTTGTATCCGCCAAAATCAGAGTGGGATGGGTGAAGTGAGGCATGGATTGAGTGGCAAGGGGAAATAGAGTGAGGTGTGTTGCATAACAGCCTGGATGTCTCGGCCGAAATGTGTATGTAGGTTGCGCCACCTACCACAAAATCCAGAAAGCTGTCCAATATGTATAAACATGCAAAATGTTAGGCAGACAAGTCAAACCACTACTGAGATATGAGTGATTTTAGCCCATGGCAGACAAACAGACGGACGCTGTGCAAAAATGGTGGCAGGTGGCACCACCACTTTTGTGTATGATTAAGAGCTATGTGAGATCTATACACATGCAAAATTTCAAGGGTATATGTCAAACCAGTCCTGCAATATAAGCCTGAATGTCTGCAGCGTAAACATAAATGTAGGTGGCACCACCTGCCACAAAATCGAGAAAGCTATCCAAGATGTATAATATAAACATGCAAAATTTTAGGCAGATAACTCAATTAAACCACTACTGAGATATGAGTGATTTTAGCCCATGGCAGACAAACATATGGACGCCATGCAAAAATGGTGGCAGGTGGCTCCTCCAATTTCTTGTTTAATTAAGAGCTATGTGAGATCTATACACATGCAAAATTTCAGGGGGATATGTCAAACCAGTCCTGAGATATAAGCCTGAATGTTTGCAGGGTATACATATATGGAGGTGGCGCCACCTGCCACAAAATCGAGAAAGCTATCCAAGATGTATAATCCTGCAAAAATGATTGCAGGTGGCGCCACCAGTTATGCGTTTGATAAAGAGCTATGTGAGATCTATTTATTATGGTTCCAGAGATATGAGCTTGGATGTCCGTAGCGTAAATCTGAATGTAGGTGGCACCACCTGCCATAAATCAAGAAAGCTGTCAAGGATGTATAATCCTGCAAAATTTCAGGTGGATAAGTCAAACCACTGCCAAAATATGAGTGATTTTATCCCAAGGCAGATGAACAGATGGATGCTGTGAAAAAATGATTGCAGGTGGTGCCACCAGTTTTGTGTATGATAAAGAGCTATGGGAGATCTATACACATGCAAAATTTTGGCCCAACTGGTCAAACGGTTCCCGAGATATAAGCTTGGATGTCTGCAGCTTAAACATAATGTAGGTGGCGCCACCTGTCATAAAATCAATAAAGCTGTACAAGATGTATACACATGCAAAATTTCAGGTCGATAAGTCCAACCAATGCAGAGATATGAGTGTTTTTATCCCAAGGCAGATGAACAGATGGACGCTGTGCAAAAATCTAAGAAAATGCAGTTAGAAAAAAAATAAACAAATGATGACTGATGACTGATTATTTGCAAAAAAATTGGTGATGCTGGCTCCTGCCATTTCTGAGATAGGTATGGTTAACTAGAGATGACGCAGGACGCACTGACACAATGGATGAAGCAGCAACATTGCATAGGCTCACAGGTTCGCTAAAAACCAATATTTTTTTTGATGACACATCTTTTTGAAAAAAAATTGGTGATGCTAGCTCCTGCCCTTTTTGAGATAGCTATGATGCACGATGGACGATGGAAGACGGACGACGCCACACCATTGCATAAGCTCACAGATTCGCTAGAAATGCAAACCAAGTTTTTTAAACAGCTGAAAGATAAAGTTCCAATAATCTGGGAATTCTGCGTCTAAACATTGTGTCTAGACGTCTAGACGCTGTGTCTAGACGTCTAGACACATTGTCTAGACACCCTCCAGAGCCAGGTCAGTTGCCATGGTGATGTCTGGACCCCACCTTGTTGTACTGAGTGACCTCTTGAATTGGCTGCTGAAACTAAGCATGTTGTCAAATCTGTTTTCAAACACAGAAAGCCTTTTTCAATTGGCTACAATGCTTTTTTAAAGCTGTATTTACCCAATCTATTCTTATAAAACTGGCAGAAACCTACCATAGAATAATTCTTGTAAAGTTTAAACCAATCAGCTTAACAGTTTCATCATGAATCAGTGTATAAGCTTGAAGAGTTTAAAATTACATTTTCGCTTGTAAAAAACAGATCAATGTAGGTGGCGCCACCAATACCTCAATTTCAGATATGACATATGTGACAAACATTGGTATAAAATTTGGTGATTACAGCTCTAGCCGTTTCTGAGATTTTAATTTTAGTGTGCTTTTCTGGACAGATGACTAAGTTCAACCTCCTGTAACTCGACCAAAAATCTCCGAACTGGAACCATTCAAACAAACTTGAGAGAGATTGTTCCAGGGATCATTTCTGTGAAATATTGCACAAATTGGCTGGACAGTTTCCAAAAGGAGATTTTTAAAGCTTTTTTAGCTTTTTCCCTATAAAATATAAGAAAATGCAGTTAGAAATAAAATAAACAGATTCCTATAGAGTTTTTCAGATGACTGATTATTTGCAAAAAATTTGGTGATGCTAGCTCCTGCAGTTTTTGAGATAGCTATGGTTAACGTACAGACAACGCACGACGCACGACACACGACGCCGCACCATCGCATAAGCTCACAGGTTCACTAAAAATCAAGGTGGCGCCAACAATCTACAGGGACTTATGAAACACTCCATGATCAATATGCATGCAAAGAATCATGGTGATCAATGCATTTGTTGTTCAGATACCGGAGCTTTTGTATCAAATTTTAAATTATTCTGGGGGGTATTTCTGAGCCCCATAGCTTGGAGGATATGGGTAACAGAGACCTAATTTCAGATTTCCAAGCAGATTTTTCATGTGCCTCCCTAGGTGTCAAGTAATAAGATTCTAGATCTAGGGGTTACAATTTGTGCCTGGTTAACAGACGGATGGACAGACAGACAGATGACAGACAAAGAGTGATCCCTATAGCTCAGATGACTTTCAGTCAGCTAAGCTAAAAACACACCAGACTTAAAAAATAACAAAAGGTTTTTAATGGAGGGTTGAGGTTCCCGTTACTTTCTCCAAGAGAAAATGTCAAAGTGACCCAGTTTCAGGTTTGGTAGAACTCAGGTAAATCTGGCAGTATCAAAAGTGTCAAAACATGCCATGTCTAATGTCTAATGGATGGATGGATGGATGACGGACAAAGGATCATCACTTTTGCTAAGTTAATTTTCTTTTTTTAAAGATAATATTTTATGATCTTTAAATAATTTCAGATGAACATTTATCATATTAGAATTCATAAATTAGAGGGGTGAATCCTCTTAACAAAAGTATAGTTCAATCTATTTCTGTAGGAATGTTTATAAGCATGATTACTGTACAGTTATGCTGGTCACATTAAGCATGCACCATCATTCAGTCATGCAGTATTGATTAAATGGTGAGATATGCACTTGGAGTAAATCTTCTACAAGTGACACCACAGTGACCCAATCTCCAGTGCAAGTCAGAGATCTGACTGACATGTCAAATGTCATATCATCAATCCATGACAGCACAGACGACATAGCATGTTTCCTTGCAAGTGTGACAGCGGGAAGAACCAAGGGGGGGGGGGGCTGAAGAGACAGAGGGATGCTTGACTGAGCAGGGGATCATGCACTGCTGCCAAGTTGACTGTGTCAACCCAGCCATCAACATGGAAACGGCCTGAACAGGAGGAGAGAAAAAAGTTAGGGAGAAATGGTTCACCTGTATCTCCTCTTGTTGAATGAAGAAGTAGGAAAGGGGTGTTAATTCTAATTCCTAAAGCAGGTGCCAAAACACACTGGACATAATAAGTACATATATCAATTAACACCAATCTGTTAACATTTTAAGTTTCTCCGAGAATGATGACTATTTGTTCTGTCCACTTATGATGCTATATCACAAGAGCACACTGTGCTGACTTGGACTCACAGGAGTACCACTCTGCTGTGCAGGGACTGTTGGAGTCAAAATCTGACCCCACAATGCACCGCAGCTTATAAATATGCCAGCGGCTAGGGGATAAATGTAGTGAGAAGGTTGTTGTAGTCCGTTCAAGTGTGTTGGATAAGAATTATATCAAGGTGAATAACATAAGTATGTGGTAAGGACTTTACAGAATAAGTAAAATTTTGTGAGCATGCAACCATGGAATGCAATCAGGTGTTTCCTTGAAATGAAACAATTTTTTATTTGAAAGTTTGACAGTTGAGACAAGTAGTCCATGTCATCCCACAGTGCACAAACTGAACAGATACGTTTTGAGAAGAAACATTCTCTGACAGGGGTTACAAGAGGTGGTGTAGGGTATTAAACATCATTAACATTATTGGATAAACTATGTGTTATATTGGTCCAACGCATATTCAAAGAACCATTTGAAAGAGCATGTTCTGCAATACCAGCCACAAATCTCTGAACTTTTCAGGTATTCATTTAGGACCAAAGCCAGAAATAGAATATAAAATTAAAAGCTTACAAAATGTGGTTACATGGTAGATTGGTATTTCCTCCATGATGCTGAGCTGGCTAACAGAAAGAGATTATTGCCTGTCTGTTACAGGCTGCCAGTCCTGACCATCAATCACTGTGTGGCTCTACCTGTAAATAATTCAACACACTAAGGTGGCTGTTTATAATGTGTAAATGATTTATATGTTTACCAACACTTGACCAGAACATCCTGACAGATAAACTGCAGGATACATGTAAATAGCCTGTGTTCCTACTTTACTATGTCACCTCTGATTTCTACCAGGGAAAACAGGCCCCACCCTGTTTCAGCACTAATTTTACATTGTTGACCAGCTGAAGAACGTGATTCCCATTGTGTAGTGGTACTCAGCCTCGAATCTCTACATAAGGCATTTAAAAGGTGCTGGAAATTGCATTTCCTCGTGTAACTCACAGAATACTGGTCACTGTGAACTGGTTAATATTGAGCTTTCTAAAAAATTTCATCTGTATTTATAACCAAGTTATAGACCCTAGGTTTGTCTGTCACAATGCTGTACTTAGGACAACTAATGGGGCAGGCAGCTGGACTGACTCAAAGACAACAGACGATACCTCATCTCTTTAGCTTAGCACTGTATACTTAAATCATCTAAGTAAAATGTACATACCCCATAAATGGAGAGGTCCTGTTTTTATCACTGGAATGCTTTAATACATAGAATAAGTGCACATGAGTCTCTTTAATCAAACAACCTGTTCAAACTGTACCACAACCTAGCTAGGTTTATTTATTAATAATCACCAATTTATGAATGACTGAGAGGCACAACATCTGTATGTAAAGAGAGCTTTTTACAAAGGTTTTATAACAGCAGAGCTCAGTCTAGTGTTTAAATAAGGTACACTAGCTTAGATTTAAATTTTACTTAACTAGTGAAAGAATTACAGGACAATCTGTAACATGTAAAAATAAAAATAAAACAGCTGATGAGAACATAATCTGTCCATGGGGTCTGGTCACCTTGCTAGGGTTAAGAGTAAATCAAGTCTGAATCATTAAGCTTGGTCTCTCAGTGTTGTGGTCATAGTTTTTAACACGACAGGATGCTGGCAGGGACTGTAAGCAGCAAGATGCAGCAGACAGCCACCTCTATCTGTGTGTGGTGTTCTGATCCCCATTGATTCTTAGATCTTTCCTCTCACAAATGGATCTGCATTATCTAAAATGTTGATTTTCTCTTCTTTTTATCCATCCCCTGTTCATGTGTCACTTTTCCCCATTACAAAACGGATAACTAGCTGTGTTTGGTCGGTCTTTGATCTGAATGATGTGTGCCCTTGACGGTCCTTCACATCACAAACCAGGCAGAGACCAGGGCAAAAAGACCATCCACATCACAAACCAGGTAGAGACCAGGACACAAAGACCATCCACATCACAAAATAGGCAGAGACTAGGACACAAAGACCATCCACATCACAAACTAGGCAGAGACCAGGGCACAAAGACCATCAACATCACAAACCAGGCAGAGACCAGGGCAAAAGACCATCCACATCACAAACCAGGCAGAGACCAGGGCACAAAGACCATCCACATCACAAACCAGGCAGAGACCAGGGCACAAAGACCATCAACATCACAAACCAGGCAGAGACCAGGGCACAAAGACCATCAACATCACAAACCAGGCAGAGACCAGGGCACAAAGACCATCAACATCACAAACCAGGCAGAGACCAGGGCAAAAAGACCATTCACATCACAAACCAGGCAGAGACCAGGGCAAAAAGACCATCCACATCACAAACCAGGCAGATACCAGGGCACAAAGACCATCCACATCATAACCCAGGCAGAGACCAGGGCACACAGACCATCCACATCACAAAACAGGCAGAGACCAGGGCACAAAGACCATCAACATCACAAACCAGGCAGAGACCAGGGCACAAATGGACCTAATTGTAAAAATGATATATTACTACATTTTCTGAGAAAATTACATGACTGCAGTGGATGAATATTTAATGAAAGACTGACCACATGACATCAAGCTAGTGTGACAATGGTCAAATGCTGGAAGAGAAATGGTCATTAATAAACAATTTTATCCTGATTATCAGCAAGTCCTTTATCCTGTTGTCTTATATAACGGCAGCCCTTCCTTGGATAACAGTTACAGCAGGAAGGTACACATTCCTGCCCTAATACATTTCCTGTTCTAACAATGCCCCTTCCTGCCCTCAGTGTATTAAGGTACACCTCACCTTCACACTTCCAAAAGCCTACCATTACCCCTTCCTGCCTGTTATGGAACTAAGGCACTCTTCTAAACTTAATGACACATGCTAGCAACTTCAGGCGAGTTCCTATTGTCAGTGTGTCACTTGTGTCCAAAATTTAATTTGTGGTAAACTTCAGTTAAATGAAGCAAGCAGGCTGGCTGAGGTATTTTCAAATTTTTTAACTAAAGTTAAATGAATTAATGGAGTAAGTGTAATGGTTTCATAAATTCATCTTAACCAAAAACTTTTGCTGTAACATCCATAATTTAACTTTTAAATTTTGGCCTTCTGTTAATTCAAATAGTAACTCAAGACTCTCTTAAATTGCAATGCTCTCCCCTATTATAAATATTAATGGATCCACTACAAACTGGTTCTTGGCTAGAATGAGCTTGCAAGTTGACCAACTTAACATAGCTTTGACAGGTTCTTCTTTAGATCAAGCCTGCCACATGTCTAGCTTAACATGCTAAAAATTTGTTATTGCTTAGATGTAACCTGCACTCCTGCAGTATAGTTAGTCTACCATACAACTGACAAAGTGACATATTCTTGACAAGATATAGCCTGCTTTATGGTTAACCTACCATACAACTGACATATTCTTGGCTGGATATAACCTACTTTTAAAGCTAGTCTACACTACTAGAACTGGCTGGCTCTTGGCAAGATAGAGCCTGTTACTTAGCTACCTTACCTTATTTCCAGTCCCCATGTGGATTATAACAATGAGTCCTACTTTATCTCTCAACAGCATTAATAGACATGGAGCAGCACAACTTCAGGCAGCCAGCCTCATTGGTCACTGAACAGATCTGTAGAACCAGATGTACTGATGATGACATATTTAAATATCACTCCAGGTCAATGAACCTAAATGAACCTATTAATCTTTCGTCTTCTATGACAGGCTGACCAAGCACAGAAAACTTAGCTCTTGCAGAAAACATATCGAAGAGCTCCATGTATCCATACACAGAGTGGCATTGATAATCCATAATCCAGCTCAATGCACCCGTCTGTGTTTGCTGTCCAGTGGGAAAGAACAACATATAATCCAGTTAAATTCAGGTTTACACACCGGCTGTCCAGAGTGAAAGACAATACAACGTTGGTCCCTAGCTGGATGCTGCCTGCCTCAAGTCTAGCTCAAGTCTACACAAAATCATTAATCATATTACTAATTTAGAGTGTCTGCTGTGAAGCCCTGGACTGGTCAAGTAAGCCAGGGGATACACTGGTCCCACCAAACAGTCCCCGGGTACTAACCAATCTACACTATTTGACAGATCTATTTGACAGGCGAGCCATGGGTGCTTCTCATCTGATGTGTTGCCATGGGAGACACATGATGCCCCTGTTGGCTTGTTGTGCTTTCATGGTAAAATATCAAATAATCCTGCCCACAAAAGCAGAAATTAACACACTGATAAAACAGTTCATGTTCCTCTTCCATTTTCTAATTTTTTAATAAAAAAACACCATTAATGACCTTGTCATTTTGTGTTCCCGTCAAATGGATGAAATCATTAACAGACTTTATCAGTGATCAGTTGTCCTGCCAGTTTGAAGTGCATAGAGTTTATGAGCGGTTAATTTTGTCCAGTCTGTTACAAGTGGCTATGAATGTTTATTACTGGGTGAATGAATAGATTGATTTATGACGGCCAAAGCTTCTGAATGAGGGACAGATATAAGGGCTTCCCCCATGTTTCTTACAGCTGAATCAACAGGCTAAATCAAATTACGCTTACCCGGTCTAGAAAATTAACAGAGACGTCAAAATAAAGTGCAAACCAAGACTAATTAGAAACCAGTATTGAATTAATTAAAAGTTACAAAAGCCGACACTTCTCCTGCATTTTCTTCTTCACAATGATAAGAGTTCCAAGGGCCTAGTCTGTGTCACTCACACAGCTCTGATCATAGCTCTGATGAAACAGAATTATGTGCCCAATACAAAATCTAATATAAGGCAAAATGTGTGGATACATATCACACTCTTTCCTTGAGATCTCTTGTTGAATGCAAAGGTCTCAAAGTAAATCTCTGGGGGTTAATTTAGATTGTTCAATTCTAATTCAATTCTAATTCATGAAGTCTGGCAAAACTTCAAGTCTTATTGATGAACAACTCAATTCAAATAATATTTAATCAGATTCACAATAAAACAATTTGCAATATTTGACAAGCCATTTGTTGTGTGAGTGTACACCATTCAGCAGCATGTCTGCTGCTCATCACGCTCCTGATGTGTGAGTGTACACCATTCAGCAGCATGTCTGCTGCTCATCACGCTCCTGATGTGTGAGTGTACACCATTCAGCAGCATGTCTGCTGCTCATCACGCTCCTGATGTGTGAGTGTACACCATTCAGCAGCATGTCTGCTGCTCATCACGCTCCTGATGATGCCATTACAGCCATCCGTCACTGATTTTAGTCATAATTTGTATGGCTATTATGCAAAATTTAAGAACAAGAAAAGCTGATCTGTGGAAAAGGTCTGGTTTGTTCCCATCTCTCATGGAAGTACTTGCAGTGAAGGTTTTAAATACCAGTGGGACATTTGAGACATTCCTTAAAAGGTCTGATGAGTGAAATATCGGTAAAGAACAGTAAAATTTGTGTGACTTTGAAAACTGTGGCAAGGTTATCCATGCTAAAAGTTTACCTTGTCATTCAAATGATGCATATATAAATGATGTGGAATTATGTCCCAATTTTTCAAATTATTGTGTTAACATCATTTCAGTAAGATCAGCCCTAGAAAAACTGAATCAAGATCATTCACGTTTGAACAAAACTTGGCCTTCAATGTGGTACATCAATGGTGATAGTATAGTGACTGTATGTCATGTTTTTAAGTTTATATTGTCATAGCACCATATTTCAGACAGATGGACAGACAGATTGACCAATGGTGCTCACCATCTGACAGCAGGGGGCAAAAAGTACAACTTCTAATAAACATATCATATAAAAACAAACAAGAGCTGGAACATCTCTCCAATCCAACTGAAACCATCTGAGCAACAGGGACTTCATTTCCAATATAAATACTATTCATTTCTTTTTTTTTTCATTTCTATCAATTCAATTTTAAATTTTGAATTCAATTTCCCCTTCAATTTCATTTCATTTTATTTAAATTCGTAACTGATCCATGGACATGTATGGTCTTGGCTTTATGTCATAAATAAATGTCTACAGTTCAACTTTCAGCTGGCATTAGGCGATTGTCAGATGGCTATTGTTTCAAAATGGGTCATCTTGTTGCCTAGCTTGCACTGTTTTTGCTTGCCTTGCAACTGATTAGTTTTAAAACTTGCTGATCATGTGACATGTATAATTCACTTATGACTTATCAATTACCGGGTAGCATGTCTAATGTAGCACTAAGCTAGTGTACTTTATATAACTTCTCAAACTTACCTTTTGTAACTTTGCCTTGGTACAGTCAGCTTAGTCGTTGATATAGTTCAACAGTCTGGTTATGTCAGGAATTGATTTGTCCATCGTAAAATCATAATTACTCTGTTAACTTATCAACTCTGAAAACTGCTCCTGCATATACTAAATATCTTTAAATAGACTTGCTCTTGGCTACATTTAAATTTAAATGTTTAAAAAACTCTGGAAGCCTACAGCTATCACTCCTTACACCAATATAGTATTTATATTTTTGTTACACACCATAATATTTCCAATACTGGAAATATTATGGTGTGTAAACTATACCTAGAGTAAGCAATTCATCTTTAAGCTTTCTGTATTCAAATAATCAAGATATGCTTGTCCTGCCAATAATTATGAGATAGGTAAAATATTACACACTAATGGCACAACCAATCCATTTGGATAATATAATAAAATTAACACTGTCAGATTTATATGAATAAGACTGTAAATGCCATGAAAAGTTAATAATGCTGCAGCTGGATTTGGTGAAGAAAACACTTGGCTAATCCTCTTCAGAGAACTGATATGACACAGGTTTTATACACTCTCTGTCTTATAAATCCACTCTGGCATGAGATATCATATACATGGTTGTATCCTGTCTGGTACAGCACAAGTTTGACCGTCTCCCAGCACTGGTGAGATGGCACGGGTACCTCCTGGCGCACTCTTGTCTCCACTGTGGTCTCCCATCTGCAGACACAAAGTCTGCGTCTTGCTTGATATAAAGAGTGGGAGACTTGCGGCGTATTGATTGCTGGAGGAGGAGGACCAGATACTGGCACGTTTAACTCCCAACCAGACCTACCCACTCCTACATACACCTGATTCTTATTTCTTTAATTGTCATGTTTCCATGGAAATAAACAAAAATATATACCATATCCGAATCAATGCCGGCATGATATGGTGCTTGGGGTTGAGAATCAAGCATTACATGCTATTTTCAGCTGTAAATATAAGGTGACATTTCCTGTTCTCTTCCCAGAAACATATATATATATGTAAATGTATGTGAAATACACCAAGAAAAAGTCATACAGAAGTATTCCCAGGGTGCATGTCCTCCAGGAAAACAAGTCTGGACTTGAACGGATCTGTGTGGGCGTTATGTCTACATTTATATCTTGTTACTGAATTCAGCTCATAAAACTTGCAGACAGTTAACACATTATTATGAAAAAAAAATCTTGAAACCTGAAGTGTATAAATATATGAATATAATAATAATTGTTTAATAATTAAATTCAGGGTTTTCCTATCTGCAAATTTAAGGGGTTTTTCCCATGTGTGCACATGTATGCATATATGCTTTAAAAATCACACATTAGATTTTGTAACTGGGGTGTTTCCATGTGACCCTCAGTGTACATGTTTATGTGTGTATATGTGTGACATCCCAAATATGAAATTGCCCATTTCATCAAAAGAGCAAAATGGCTGCCCATTTCATGAAATGGGCAATTTCACATTTGGGGCATAACATATGCGTGAAAATCACCACTTGAGCTTGAACTCGGGGATTCGGGGTAAAATGATGTCACTTCATCTTCATGCAGAAGCCTGCTTGATCCACTCTATAAATATATTAGTCTATCAGGTCATGTACATATGCTCACATGGAAACACAACAATTTTTTAATGCATATCCACAAATACACATATAAACATGTGCATAGAAACACACCTTAATACTTGACCAAATCTGATCAACTGTTGGAGCAAGGATTTCTCAAGTCTGACAATACTGATTAAAATCAAACCTTTTCTTGATTCAACCTGAAACAGACAATTTTTTTTTGGCAGGTCACTTACTCACTAAGTACAGTAGAACGTCGAATATCCGAAAGCCTCGGGGGACAAGCTTTTTGTTCGGATAAATGATCGTTCGGATGAACGATTTCACATTAAATTTGTCTGGGAATCATGGTGATTACCACCGAGGTCAGGACATTACCGGTTACTGACGGACCTAAATTGATTGAGCTAGCCCATGATAACGTGTCACAATATATGGAAACGTTTTCGATCGATTTAATTTATGTATCAAACAGAAAAACATTATTATATAATACATGAAATATAATTTGTGAACAGCTCTGCGCTTGAAACAATCGATATCGTACCCGTGTCAAGATTTGCACGGATCGACAGGTTGTCATCAACTGACAGGACATGGCGCTTGCGCTTACGTGACTCCATTGACCAATAAGTGTCAACAGTATGCAAATATTCACGTGGAGAATAATCAAGATGAGCGTTTTTTTGTTGGCATGGACTATCACAATGGATTAATCCGCTTCGTAGAATGGTTTATATAAATCTCAGAATTACCCTACTGCAGTCGTAAATAGAGATTCTAACCAATCAAAATACCCAAATCTTGAGCAGAAATAATCTGACCAATTGACTTTGTGAGTAAATATCGGAGGCGCACATAAACTCAACATCTACTCACCGCAGTACTCAAGGTCTGGGTGATTACCGGAACGAAGATCAAAGGTATCCTTTAAATCCACCCTGATCAAAGCTGAACCGTGGACTGCATGGTCCGTCAGGGTTGTGTTTATCACACCTACGACCTGCAGTCGGCAACTCAGTAAAGGTCTGTTGTAACGTTTTGTTTGCACAGGTTAATAACCCCGGCATGGGAATTCTAATTAAAATGAACCGAGGACAACCTCTGCTAGCGAGGCGGTGTTTTCACTGTACCTACGCTCGGGTGCACTAATTAGTCGGCAATATGTATCACCGCTGATCTAGCGATCAGACGACCTTTTTACACCATTTTATTCTGGAATTTTTGTCATTGTTCAAATTTCGGATATATGGTCAAAATTTAGGGTTCTCCGTTTTTTATTTCGGATGGACGATTTTTCGGATAAACGATGTTCGGATATTCGACGTTCTACTGTACCTATAGAAAAATGAACTTTGATTGAATTATAAGATGTCTAACAGTAAACATGAAACTGATAACAAACTACTAACCAATCACAAATTCACTGAACTATCACACTGAATCTAAATTACTGCATGGTGGGAGTCAACAATTGTTGTAACCTGTGCTCAAAGATGGTTGCCAATTTGTGTGCTTAAATTAATATGCACTACCATGCCACCAGTTACCTGACAGTCACTGACATTGCTGAGAAAGTTGTAGATGTGATACTAACATGCTATAAGTCAACAAACTGTTATCTAATTTATATCATTAAGTCCTATTTAGATATAACAGTTTTACAGACAAATTTTTTACTCATTATCTAATTATCTGCATTTTTGAAGCCAAGATTCCAGGCAAGTTAGTACGCTTAAAATTTAAAATTATCATAAGCAAGTTTTAAAGTTCAATCAAACTTAAACATCGCGCGTCCTCGCCAGATTATAAACACACTCTGTGACCTTGTGTTTGTTATCACGCTTCATGGATGATGTAGCTGATCAGTCATTAGTTGGCTGGCAGTAATGATCGAACACAGGAAGGACAGCTAATGCTGCTGATCTATAACAGGTCTACACATCCACAGACCATGGTCTTGATATGTTGATATAACTAGAAAAGCTTTTTATCCTCTTTTATCTGCAGACATTGTGTAAACTTGTAATAGCTATGTTATTAAACCACATATAACCCTGTAAAAACTCTGTTATCCCTGAGACCTCTTTATAAAGGCAGATGCTGTTCAACCTGGCATGAACTAGCATCAGAATTATGAAGATTACCTATCATCTGTCATGCCTCAATATCACTGATTATAAGCATTTATAAAACAAAAATCTTCAACTGGCTTTTGAATTTCAAGTGATCCAGACTGGACAACAAGAATATATATACATCCAATAGTAATATGTTACATTAAACCAAGCCATACAGGAAGGTAATTATAAATATATAGTGCAACAGTGAAACAAGCATTCCCTTTTGTTGTGTAAATTCTCCTTTCTGACTATAAATACAATGCATGCTTGAGGAGTGTTGCATAAAGAATCATCAATGTCATCATCACCACACTCATTCAAACTATGAAAGTAGTAATTCTGCAAGACAACAATTACCATGATTCAAATACTGAATACAGAGAGTATACTAATTGTACAGACAGTAAAATTATCTATATTACAGTTAAACATTTCCTGGCCAAAATCTATGGTACTATAAATTGCAAAAACCATAAGAATTTCCTTAACATGAAATTTAACTTAATATATCTTATGTTATCAATTAATTTAGGAGATGCCCTTATAATATTAGTTTTGAAAAGTAGACACCGGTCAAAGGAACACATGAGTTGTGGCAAAACCTTTTCCAGTCATGACAAAGTCACTTGTCCCAAGATTCAAGCAATTACAAGCAGTGATTTGGGGCAGGGAAGGACAATTATATATTGACCAAATGGTCAAGGAGAGAATATATGAAGCCATGATGATGTGGCCTCTCTAGTTGTGATTAAACACTGGTATGGTATCTTGAGCCAGGAATCCTGACCTGACAATACAGAGTTCTCGTGCTGGCCTTGACAAGGCTTGGCACTCTAAACGATTGATTTTCTGATGTCGGACAAATGAGCCTTCCTCAATCAAACATGAGCCCAAGGTGGTGAGCACCCAGGCAAAGAGCTATAATACATCCGCGATCAACTAATCATCTTCAACTACGCGAGCATTCCAAATTTCATGTTTTCCTGCACATGTATCAATCAAGACTTTTCTGTTTCTAGCCTCCTATATTTTATATTTTTCACGAAATCTTGAAGGGTTTCTTTCTTTCAGGTTAAACTTACAGAGTATATCTTCATGAAGTGTTCTGTGTGAAGTATACCCTTACTCTAGTACCAACAACAGGACAACAGGACAATGATGAGTGATTGGGGCTATCAATACATGGGAATGGACGCACAAATCTATAACCAGGAAAGTGTAGGATCAGTTATACTCTAATATATACTAAAAGGGACATAATCAGAAGCAATAATATGCCTATTCCTTCACACTATCAGTTCACTTTTGCTTTATACAAAAGTTTCCAGGTTAAACCATCCCAGCACCAGTCTCAGTGTCTCCCTTTGAGCTGTTTAACACCTTGAACATTATGACTCAGCATGTTAGTAAACACAGTCCATGTCTCTGTTTACAATTTAACAAGGCTCCTTAACTCGAGATCCAATTTTGCACATGCATGACAGATCTCAAACATAGAGTCCAAACTAATCCATACATGGACCTTCATGTCCTCTGATATATTTCTACTGGTTGGACATTACGGTCTATATGGGCTGAATGTAGATTCATTGTAGAACCTGTCGCAACCTATATGTACCCATAAGTCCAGGGGCATCAGTAGAAATGACACAGGTAGCAGGGGTCATGTATCACGTCACAAGCCTGAGTCATGCATTGTTTCAGCCAGCAGGAACATGGATTACAATTTTGGGGCCAAGTCAGTCAGGGCATCTCCTGACTGACAGGTGGTGTGGCTCAGCAATACACACAGCCCCATGTAGTGTGTTTATGTTGTTGCCTGTGATAGTGCCTGGTCCACTGTTCAGGGCAATATTTTGGCTGGTACCTATTAATTTCAAAGAGAAGATGTTATTTTTAGTGTTAATTAAACATGTTTTATAGTTGATTAGGCTTCTTTAAAGTTTTGACTTACTTGCAGAAACTTCCATCCAGGCACCCCATTGGACAATACTCGTTGCGGAACTGTGTGAAGCTTATCATGTGACTTGCCACTGCAGCACAGCAGCGCCATCTCTAGTCCATGGGTAAATATAATCCAATTTTTTGTCCCACAGTGTGAGGTTGTTTAAACATATGGAGCATCTGGAAAAAAAGAGCTTCCCATTCAGAAGATCAGATACATTGACCATGGACACACTCTCTTCTACACTCATATTCCTTCTTACTGAAGCTTGTCTTCAAATTCTGACACTCTTTGAAAGAACTGCACCATCTTGCCTGAAATTGACCATAAATAATTAAGAAACTTATCTGAAATTTTTTTTATTTTTGTTCCTGGGGGAAACAATTGAGGGTCATATTTATTTTATTTATGATTTGAGTGACAAGTTCAGCATTAGAATTATTGTCCCTGCTGCACGTGTTTCACAATTTTTATGCTTTTTCTCAGTCTCAGAGAGTGTCAAAGTATAATAAGTTCAATTTCTATACATAAAATATATATTTAAAACACAGGCCTATATATACTCTATATATTAAATCATTAACATTTTCATATAAAAAGTTTCTATTTTCAAATTGCACTTAAACCACTACATCACTATTTAGCTGCAATGTTAATCGGCAGCCATCCCCGTCCAGCATATTATCTGAATCAGCTCAAACAACCCTGCACATTCTTACCATCATGCATGCCCTGCATAGTAACACAAAATATTCCACTCTTGTCATTTAGACTCAAACTAGATCTTGCGATTCACATATAGATTATAATTTTACATGGTTTTCTGTGTATATATATATGTGATATACAGTCTTGTAAAATACATGAAGAAATATTTGAAATGAAAACATTGTGTAGAATAAAAGCAAATAAAACAAGAGCACCTCAAACATGCATAATACACCCATCATGTATCTGGTGACCTCTGACCTCACTAAATATGCGTGAATTTTAATGAGAGGGTTATTAGGGTGAAAAATTCTATTGGTTAATATGTATAATGAGTTTCATGAAAATCTATATGATTTTTGGTTAGTCACCAAGCTGCCTCCTAAGTTCGGTGACTTCTGACCTAATTAAATATGCATGGATTTCAATGGAAATCAAACTTAGGCGAGATATTTTATTGATAAACATTTCTGATGAGTTTTATCAAAATACTTCATATTCTTCGTCAGTTATTACTGCAACACCACAAAGTAGCCATGTGACCTGTGACCTTATTTAATATGCATGGATGTTGCCCATAATCGAACTCAGGCAAGATTATCTGTTTGTAAGTAGTTACAGTGGGTTTTGTGAAAATCTCTCAAAGCCCTGGTAAGTTACATCACAGTGACACTAACAGTTACCAGATGGACAGATGGATGGACAGACAGATGGACAGACAGTAGGTATACCATAAAATTCCCGTCATTTGACAGGCATATAAAATCAAATCAGTGGTTTTGATATTAGGCAGTCCTTCAGTGTAAAATCTTTTTTTTTTAAATTAAGGTTTTACCTTAATTTTTCGAAGGATCAAATTCTCAGTTTTGGGTTTGGTAGGAGAACTTATGGACATCTAAATGTTAAAATGGAACATAACAGTTCCAAAATGTGCCCTGTTAATGGACGGACAAGCAGACCGACAAAGGACCATCGATATAGCTCAGATGACATATAGTCAGCTGAGCTAAATACAAACTAGCAATACTATATAAATTTATTATTGGTGTTCAAAGACATCTGGGAAATAAAGGGGAAAAATAAAATTTCCATAATGTCTAAAATCATGAATCAAGTCACTTAAATAACATCACTCAATGGTTTCTAAGAACCAATGTACAACCCACTAGACTCTGTCCCTGATCTACCACATACTACTTGCTAAACTCACCCAGACCACTCTCAGTCTGATAATACTTGGGGAAAATTAATCAAGCCATTAATTTATGAAACACCAAAGCAGACATCAGCTAGTCAAACTGCCTTAAATGCACCCCCCTGGTGTGACAATAAAGCAAACAATCAAATAAACTGGTTGCGGCATTAATGATTTTAAAGATGGAACAATATGAGTGAGCAGCCAGTCTATGCTTTGGTAATATTTTGAACATTTATCATCTGTTGTAATTTCACTCCCTCATAAACATGATTCTCTCTGCTGGACATTAATTGCTGGCTGTTAAGGATGTTTGTCTTAGCCTTGTTGGGCTTCTGATTGTTGTAATTAACAAATGAGTCATTCCCTGCATCAAGGATTGTTCTGTAGGCCACCACTATGTAGCCTTCATGCATACATTAATTTGTTTTCTGATCACTATATAACACTGTGGATCAGGATATAATTTAACTTTCAAATTTTGTGGGTTATAAATTTCAGCATATTTTAAGAACCAAACAAACGATAATAAAAAAGATAAGCATCAATTTAAATGACAGCTTTGACCTACATTATTATCATATGGTCCGAATCTGAGTTATAACATGAGGAGAAATGGGCCTGGAGAGTTGGGTCAGATTTTGAGTTCTATCACAAGGGGAAATGTGCCTTGTGAGCTGGTCAGAGTTTGAGTTCTATCACAAGGGGAAATGTGCTTTCAGAGCTGGTCAGAGTTTCAATTGTATCACAAGGGGAAATAGGCCTTGAGAGTTGGTCAGATTTTGAGTTCTATCACAAGGAGAAATGAGCCTTGAGTGCTGATCTGATTTTGAGTTCTAACACAAAGGGAAATAGGCCTTGAGAGCTTGTCAGAGTTTCTGTTATATCACAAAGGGAAATGGGCCTTGAGAGCTGATCTGATTTTGAGTAAGGTTGTAACACCAGGGGAAATGGGCCTGGACAGTTGGTCAGATTTTAAGTTACTGTATATCACGATGGGATATGAGCGTTGAGAGCTGATATGATTTTGAAATATAACCTGAAGAGAAATGGGCCTTGAGAGCTGATCTGATATTGAGTTTTTTCACAAGGGGAAATGGGCCTTGAGAGCTGATCTAATTTTGAGTTATACCACAAAGGGAAATAAGCCTTGAGAGCTGGCCAGAGTTTGATATATATCACAAGGGGCAATGGGCCTTGAGAGCTGATCTGATTTTGAGTTATAACATGAGAGAAAATGGGCCTGGAGAGTTGGTTGGGTTTTGAGTTATATAACGGGAGGGGGGGGGGGGGGAATGGGCCTTGAAAATTAATTGGATTTTGAGTTATATCACACAGGGAAATGGACCTTAAGGATTGATCAGAATTTGAGTTATATCATGAGGGGAAATATACCATGAACACTGATCATATTTTCAGTTACATCAGAGCTGATTTGAGTTACATCAGGAGACATGGGCTTTGAGAGCTGATCTGAGTTACATCAGGAGACATGGGCTTTGAGAGTGGTTCTAACTTTGAGTTACATCAGTAGACATGGGCCTTGAGAGCTGATCTAACTTACATTAGGAAACATGGGCCTTGAGAGCTGATCTAACTTTTAGTTACATCAGGGGACATAGGCTTTGAGAGTGGATCTAACTGTGAGTTAAATCAGTAGACATGGGCCTTGAGAGCTGATCTAACTTGATTTACATCAGGAGACATGGGCTTTGAGAGAGGATCTAACTTTGGGTTACATCAGGAGACATGGGCTTTGAGAGCTGATCTAACTTTTAGTTACATTAGGAGACATGGGCTTTAAGAGCTGATCTACTTTGAGTTTTATCACCAGGGGAAATTGGATAACTTCAATGCTGATCTAAATTCAAATATATATCCAAGGTCCCCTCTAACTGTCCAAATATCCCAGTTTAATGTTTTTTATGGCTTTAATCAGTAGAGTGAGCAATATTTGTGACACACAACAGTTAGTCTAGTAAAGTTTGTGCCCTTTTCTAAAGATTTTCTATCCTTTCCTACCAAATCAAAATAACTAAGCTCCAGCCAGTCATGCTGTATTGCTTTGTGGTGTGAAGTTTCACATGAGCTCAAATATGTGACAGATCTGTGGTTATAACACTGTTTTCTGTTTATGTGCCATAATACCAGTACAGGATCTTGATAATCCCTTTAATTCAAAAGCAGCATCAGTGTTGTGTCGATTAACTGATAATATTTATGCAATTTTACTGATTATATAAACGGGTTACATTTTTGTATTAGTAATCTCATGCAAAGAAGTGATATTATTAACAGGATAAACATAATCCTGATCTGTCAACATGACTGTAAGTACATCCTTTATTAACAGATGTCATTTTAAAATCAGCCTACAATCTTCAGTTTTAAAAAGCAACTGGTGCAAGTAATATATGCATATGTTGGGGTAATCGTAATTGTAATTATTACAACTGATTACATTTTAAGATGCAATTGAAACTGTTATTTATTACATATTGTTTAAGAGTAGAGTAATTGTGATCATTATCAATAACATGGAAAAATAATCATGATGATATTTGATTATGGTTGACTTTTTGGTTTGTGATGTTCATGAAATGGAATTTTCAAAAAAAATAAAAATGTCTTGAACAAGATGCCTAATCTACACAGGTGACCATTCATAAATACAACAGTCTTCTTTGTATTTGATATGCCTTAATCGTACCATCCATGTTTGAGAAGCAAAAGATAAATAATTGAAATTGAAAAAAAAAATTATATTATTTTCTTAAAATGAACAAAAATTTCAGCAACTCAAGTTTTCCATGTTCTCTTTTATTCTGGTCAAATCGTAAAGACCTTGTATGCTAATTGAACCATTAATATTAATGGGTATATTCTGAGTTGATGCTATTGTAAGATTGGGTCATCAAACCCTTGTGGTTGTGAAACAATGAAAAGTGAAAAACATGAAAATTTAACCCAGCAAATACTGTACCAGAAAGTCCACCCTGCAGTCATCATGGAGAAGGGTCCTTGAAATATTAAAAACATATACCACAGTTATTGGAAGCTCCATAATCAAACAATGGTTGCCTTTTTTCTTTTAATTATAAAACCAGATTTTACAACCAATGCCCTCTACTCATATAGTTTTTATGAACTTAAATGCATTCTAGCCTCATAATCTTGGTGGTTATCAGTGCTGCCATCTATGTGCCATAACATAAACTATTTACACAGACATCAATACAGGATACTCACGTGTGACTGCAGGCGGTGGTGACTGCCTGCACGAAAAACTGCAGGCAAACAACTAATGCCTGCTAACATCCAGCATGAACAACCCATTCATTCACCACAGCTGTGTGGGCACTGAACACAGTGTTTTAAACTGCTAATCATCCTGATATTTATTATATATTATATTTATTATGCTGTGTTAAAAAATTATATAAACATAAAAAGACATGAAAATTGCTCCATTTGGCAAAGTTTGCAGTAGAATTTGATCTTGAATCAACTGCTTCGAAGGATGTTATAGGGGAAAGATAGACAGGGTCTTTCAGTCATGAAACAATATGCAAGTTTCCTTGAATCTGTATTCAGGTACAAAACAATTGTAACCTAATATTTATTAACAAATCATTAATTATAAAGAGTTCATAACGTTTATAATCTAACAAAGTTTGGAAAGTCCTTGCTAAGAAAATTGTCTTCAAACAGATATCTTCAAATAAGTCAATTTTCAGCATGAATGTTTAGGGATATCTAATAACAAATATGACCATAACATATTCAACTAGAATAAGGGTAGTCGACAAGCGACTACATGTATCCGCCAAAATCAGAGAAGGACGGGTGAAGTGAGACATTGATTGAGTGGCAAGGGGATATAGAGTTACATGTGTTTCATATTACAATGGATCTCTGCCACATAAACATGATTGTAGGTGGCGCCACCTGTTATTTGAACAAGAAAATATCCAAGATGTATACACATGCAAAATTTCATGTGGAAAAGTCAAACCACTGCAGAGATGAGTGATTTTATCCCATAGCAGACAAACAGATGGACGCTGTGCAAAAATGGCTGCAGGTGGCGCCACCATTTTTGTGTATGTTATAAAGCTATCCAAGGGCTACATTTGTGTAAAAAAATTTTTCCTGATTGGTCAAACAGTTCCGGAGATATAGGCATTAATGTCTGCAGTGTGAACATGAGTGTAGGTGGTGCCACCTGTCATAAAATCAAGAAAACTATCCAGGATGTATATGCATGCCGAATTACAGGTAATTTGGTCAAACCACTGCAGAGATATGAGGTATTTTAACCCAAAGCAGACAAACAGATGGACGCTGTACAAAAATGGCTGCAGGTGGCGCCACCATTTTTGTGTATGTTATAAAGCTATCCAAGGGCTACATTTGTGTAAAAAAATTTTCCTAATTGGTTGAACGAGTCCGGAGATATAAGCATGGATGTCTACAGCGTGAATGGAATGTAGGTGGCGCCACCTGTCATAAAATCAAGAAAGCTATGCAGGATGTATACGCATGCCGAATTTCAGGTAATTTGGTCAAACCACTGCAGAGATATGAGTGATTTTAACCTAAGGCAGACAAACAAATGGACGCTGTGCAAAAATGGCTGCAGGTGGCGCCACCATTTTTGTGTATGTTATAAAGCTATCCCAGGGCTACATTTGTGTAAAAAAATTTTTCCTGATTGGTCAAACGGTTATCGAGATATAAGCTTGGATGTCTGCAGCATTAACGTGAATGTAGGTGGCGCCACCTGTCATAAATTCCAGAAAGCTACCTAGGATGTATACGCATGCCGAATTTTAGGTGAATTAGTCAAACCACTGCAGAGATATGAGTGATTTTAACCCAAGGCAGATGAACAGATGGACACTGTGCAAACATGGTAGCAGGTGGCACCACCTTTTTTTGTGTATGTTATGAAGCTATCCCAGGGCTACATTTGTGTAAAAAAATTTTCCTGATCGGTCAAACGGTTCCCGAGATATGTGGGTTTATGTGTGGAAACAGATGCACAACCAGTTGCTGGGCAGAGAGGAAAGGTCAGAGGTCAAGGTCACTTGGTAGGTACCAGTTCACATGTGACTCGATAATTTGTGTAAGTTTCGGAAAAATCCGTCCAGTAGTCTCAGAGGAGTTCTCCGGAAATGAACGCCGCGGTGGCAGCGGAACCCGGTCAAAAACATAGTATCCTCAAAACTTTGTTTGGCGGATACAATAATACATCAAATAAGCAATAAATTTTTACACAACTTTGAGTGATTCAGTTCATTTCCTATTCAGTAATTTTTCCATACAAATATTCCTACCAAAACACCACAGTTTACCCAATTTTCCCCTGCCTCCTGGAGTCATGCCAACAGGCAGATTATGTTTGCTGATGAAGATAATGGCTTAATGTATCTGGAGGTTCCTGGGGGTGGGGGGAGAGTTCTTGGTAGGCATGGTTGCCTGCTAATGAATGTACTGGTTTCTGTGTTGTACCTGTGGGTGCTGTTGCTTACCGGTCTCCTCATATTATTCTCTTGCTTGCCCCCCCCCCCCCCCCACCCCTGGGACATGCTAGTGACTGGATAGGCTCTCTGCTTGGCGGCATCTGCATCTTTGACTCCAATAAACATTTTTACACCTAGGGAGCACCCAGGGAACGGGTCTAAGTCCATTTAGCGATGAGAGGGCTTAATACATCTTCAGTTCAGGCAGATTATGATTTTCAGAGAACAGACACTTTCCTGACTTACCTGCACAAACAAGATGCATTTGAATGACAGCATCACATGACAAAGGTCACAGGGTCACATCACATCTAATACCAACGTAATATAAACAGTGAAGCCAACAAGTTCATTGATGTAGGGTTTTCCAGGGTCATAAGGGGCCTCACAGCTCCTGGTGAAAAGCTCCAGGCTGCACTCAATGTTTAATATTCTGTTGATGGCGTCTAGTCCAGAAGGGTTTCAGCAATCCAAGGCTTCTTAACCTTTCTTGACTGTTCCTGGACCACCAGGACTGTTAATAACAGCGCTGTATGGCTATGTTGTTAGTGAACCTACTCCAGAACCAGAATATGGTCAACAAATATCATTAAAGTCAGTTCCACCTACCGTGAAATACTGTTTTTTCACGTTTTCTTTTCTACCTTGATATATAATCTGTGTTCTTACCGATTAGAGGAATGCCTAGAAAACGACCTAATTTTATATGAAGTTAGTGATAATGTATTAAAGTCAACTTACATCACGACGCTGAGGTGTTGTTTACTTTATGTAAGGAGTGCATAGCTAACTTGGCCAAACTGAACGGCGTTGTATGTGAAATCTTTGCCGTCATAATGGAATGACGTAACCGTGACGTCACGATCGTCGCGTGAAATTTCCTGAATATATGTTATGAAGAGGTCAGCAGGTGTCAGTCACCGTGTTCAGTAGACCCAGCTAGGCTCCGATATCTTAGTTAGTTGCATGTATACTGCCGTCTTTTAACATAGTACACAGAGCCCTGGACATGGCCAGGCAAGCAGTTTCATTCATGTAGCCTGTGGTCCAACTTGTCATTATGATTATATATACACCCGAAATAAATGGTATAATAATCCAAAACTGACGCAATTTATAATGCTTATTTTTATCCAAGTTTCATATGTGTTTGAAGAACATTATTCATCATTGTTACCAGAGCCTGAGGTAAATCCACTTTAAACCAGTGTTTTGCACTGCTGTGAATCCTGTTCTAAGATGAGCTAATATATTTTGTCAACTTGTAATACACGCGGGCAAGAACCTAGTCATGGGAGGCGTTATGTAGGCATCATGGCTCCATGGCAGCACAAACTGTGGGTAACAAAGCAAGGATTGCAAATTGAAAAAATGAAAAGCTACCGTCCCGTTTAATAGTCATTGTATTGAATTCACAAAATGAATTGTGATTTTATCATAAATACTCTATTTGTTTATCAAAAAAATTAAAAAGAACTGGTACATTCATAATATATCAATGTATCAAACCCTTTTTTTTTTTCAAATATTGGACTGTTCTAACCAAGCTGAAACATTGTCCTATGAGGTTGGATCATTTGTTTATACATCGCCAATACTTTTCCTGTCATTGTGACCATGTATAAAATTGGGTTGACGCATCTTCACCCATTGTTTTATGGAAATGTTACTAATTTTTCTCCAAGTAAAGCTTGGTGAACAGGATATGGTGAAACATGTTTCGTCCGTTTATACAGAATGAGGATGCCGGGCTTTATTTTAACCACTTCATAGTTTCATCAATGCTGTTCAACTGCATACATATATAGATTTGCGGCGGATGTATCAAGTTTTATATCCACAGCCGGTGTGAATCTGTTCAAATTTTAAAAAAATGCAACTTTACTTGTCACCTTTACACAAAAGGTTGCGAAACTTTCTATGCGAATCTTCGTATTCATGAGTCCATGAAACCTGTATATGAATGGACCAGGCCACTGAATATGGCCCAAGCCAGTGATCAGAATAGAATTGGATCCATACAACACATGACATATATTTGCTAATATTTAAGAATTTAAATTAACTCTCTTGTCTACCCAGATCAAAAAACGGTATCATAAAATACATGCAATAGCCAATCTGCTGTAAAGGCTCAATGTTATGCCACTCCAGATTTGGCTTTTGTTTAAAATTTCATTTTACACACTAATTAAGCCAGCTGAAACCGTGTTTTGTTTCAAAATTTCAAAATTCAAAAGAAAACATTGGATATCGTAAAAAAATGTGTATTGTCAGACATCTTTCCATATAATATGCCGACGGCAAGGTGTGTAAATTTTACTAAATTACTAATTCCGTAGAATACTTTGATGTGTTACTTTAATTATTATATCTAGAATTAAATGATCAGTAAAACTGAATATGTACCTGTAGCTTACATGGAAATATTATCACCTCAAATGGGGACACCCAGTAAATAGATAAATCACTGTTCTCCTTATTAAATATTATTCTTTGCCTTAGCAGATGAACAAACAATTTTTCCACATACAGAAATTACATATCATCGTGTAGGATTTTTTCCAGCTGGGTTGAAAGCCGTTGGAATTAAAGGCTGAGGACAAACTAAAAGGGCCTAAGGACATTTTCAGTGGCCTTACCCATATACGGGCTTCTTGCAACCCCTACTTATAATGAACTGGTTTGAATATTCTCCTAACTTCTGACCGTTCCGGGCGTACATGCAGTGCGATATAGACGATCCCATTTCAAAGTAGGGTTGACGGAAGACATGAATTATATAATGTTTATTCTGACCCGTAGGTTATGCCTAAAAGTACATTCAAATTAAAAATTTTAACCCATGCGGAGCTTGATATTGACATTGGATTGAATGGACTGTGTGACCTCTGCACAGAGAGCCGCAAGTGATACATTGTAAAAGGTGGTCGTGCATGGGGACGTGCCTGGAGAAAATCTGTAGGGCACACACGTGTACACAAGTTTTGCCGTTTTAACCATTAATATTGCTATTAACACTACTTGTAATCACTGATAAGGTCATGAGGATAGTAATCCTCCAACGATATTTAAATTATGGGTGGTGGCGATGGAAATAACACTTGGATGGTGTACGTCATTGTTATCAACACATTCTGGTGATGGGCCTACATCATAGTACATGGTGTTTTTCGTGATGAATATACCGACTCATTGTAGTAACTATAATGTTGTTGTAAATGTATCAGTTTTTTTTGTTATCCTGTCTCTGAAAAAGCGTATCGAAGGGAGGTGAGCAGGGATGCCATTCATCATTCATGTACAATCATATGATATAACAGGGGCTACATGCATGTATTAATGATAGTACTTAACATGCTACCTGCTATTATTGTTTGACCACCTCACATCGCCAAACAGCGGGATTCTATCTCCTGCAAAATGGAACACCGCTTATGACGTCAGGCACGTGCGAGGCAGAATCTTGTCAGCTGACCAGGTACAAAATGTCGTAAACAGCCCGCGAGTTTCTCCTGGATTTTGATTTGTGTTCATTACAGGCTATTCATCTCGGGTATGTGTCATTTTTCCTGTCAGAAAATTAGGTCGCGTTCTCATTTAACTCTGTACCAAAAATCTTCGTTCTGTCTCAATTCTTTTAAAAATGATCGCGAAAAAACAGTGTTTCACGGTTGGTGGAACGGACTATAGTTGGATGTTATAACTTATATAAAGCCTATGACAATGTCCGCATATTATCACTGACATTCTCAGTCATGTTTTATGAAGTTTGACCATGTTATAACCTATGACATTCTAAATGCTGTCACGTTTTATACAGAGTCCTTGATCTTTGAAATATATCATCAGGGACATTCTCAGTTTTGTCAGGTTTAATACGGGGTCACTGACATGAACAACACTCTACCACTGACATCTTAATTTCTGTAAGTTTCAATATTGCCAACTTCTATGTACAGCCACTGATTCTCATATAATCACTGACATGGTGGATGAATGCTGTCAAATATTCTCTGTTTAATCCTTCTATGTTTCTTTTGTTAATGTTGTCAATTAAGTGTTCTTCCCATTAATGATATATACAAATATGTGACACTGAACTATTCTATTTGCCACTGGTTTTCTCACTAATAGTGCTGAGTCTCTCATAAACTCCTCGGACCTGGTAAATTTTCAAAGTGTTCATCTTCAATATTTATTCAATGTGAGTTGTAATCAACATGTGAAGCTCCATAAACACCTCAGGTGAATATTTGACTGAAAAACTACAACAGCAATATTAGTATTTTGAGGAAATATACAGAACCTAAACATGTACATCTGGTGAAAGGAAACAGTGAGTGGAAAAAATAAATAGTAGAAAATACTTTCTTAAAACACAGAAAACTGAGAAAACTAAGCTAAGCAATGTAAATTTATATGGAAACCCTTTGGATATATGTAAATGGAAATGTGTAGGTAGACTTCAATGAAAATTATCAGCTCTGACATTTACCAAACTCAGGGCAATAACTAGAAACAGGACGTGAGAAGAACCTGGTGACAGAGAATCACTGCTCATATTATCCAGCTTCATGGACTCACTGATATCACTGATACACCGACCCTGTAGACTGTGCATGTTGTCCTTTACAGAGTCAAAGGCCAAGCATGATCCTTACACCAGATAGTGGACAAGCACTTCTATAAGTGCAGGCTCACAAGCTGATGCTAGGGTATCCTGTAGAGAAGTCTCATGGCTCATTTGGCAGGTGGTGTTTTTGCATTGCAATTTGGTGTATGGTTAATTTAATCTCCTTTTTGCACTGACTGTGGTGTAGATACTGGATGTTTAAGCAGTTCTTTTCTTAGTGGTGTGTATGTTCTCAAGTTTAATAGTTAGCCTTTATCAATGTCCGAATTCAGTGAATTAAACCCCTGAGGAAGTAAATCTTTGTTTTGATATCTAGCTGTGGTATGTGTACATTCCCTCTGAGATGGATAAACCATACGTCATAACTGAATGTACCTAATACAGCATAAAGCTTCACACCAAACACTAGGAGCATCAGGAATGTAGGACATTTCGGACATGGACATTTCAGACTAGGATGTTTTGGACAGGCCTTTTTGCTAGGGAGGACGTTTCAGACAGATCAATATATACATGTATACCATTAAATAACCTTTTTAAATATAATTTTCAGTGTTTCAATGTACCCATATGTTTAATGAAATAATATTTATTTGGCTCCAAAAAATGAGGATTAATTATATGATTATTTTATACCATTTAACAATATACATTTTGAATGTACAGGTCAATATTATTACCATAAAAGAACTTTTAAAAATAAACCTTTTGAATAAATGAATGAAATAATATATATTTGGTTATAAAAAAAACTTTTAAAATAACACTTATACCTATTAAGTATTTTATTTTGTGGTATTTAACTGAGAAAAGAGTGAACCAGTGACAAGAGAACATTTTGTTTAATAACTGTGAAAACTACATTAAACTAGAATGGATTGTTTTTGCACTTGCAAAAACAGATGTCTCCCCCCACAACCCCCAATTTGCATATAGGTTATATCACTGAAGACACGGTGAGAGATCTGACCATGTCAAGGTCACCAGTTTTCAAACTTATCCAAGATTTTGGTAGGAACAATCAGTGTTATCAGTCTAACAATAACTATATTTTGGCTGATTTGAACATGAAGATATTGGTCAAGATCACCAGTTCTCCAACTCCTTCAAAAACTCTGTAGGGACAATTGGTGTATCAAATTTGAGGACAAAATGAGATATACTTCAAATGTTATAGGCTTCACAATAATTTTCCATTATGTCAGATCTGATCTAGTAGATGAAGGTCAAGGTCACCAGGATTTCTGTAGGCACCATTAGTGTGTCAAATTTCGGAGGAAAATATGCAGCCCTTAAAAAGTTATCACGTTCACAAGTTATCCTACAGACCATGACTGATGACGACAGCACTGAAAACATCTCCCTTGGAGGGGGGGGGGGAGACATAATAATAACTAGAATACGGGTAGTCGACAAGCGACTACGTGTATCCGCCAAAATCAGAGAAGGACGGGTGAAGTAAGGCATGGATTGAGTGGCAAGGGGATAAAGAGTTACATGTGTTAAATATTAGAATGGATCTCTGCCACATAAACATGATTGTAGGTGGCGCCACCTGTTATTTGAAACTATCCAAGATATGTACACAAGCAAAATTTCATGTGGAAAAGTCAAACCACTGCAGAGATATGAGTGATTTTATCCAACAGCAGACAAACAGATGGACGCTGTGCAAAAATGGCTGCAGGTGGCGCCACCATTTTTGTGTATGTTATAAAGCTATCGAAGGGCTACATTTGTGTAAAAAGATTTTCCTGATTGGTTGAATGAGTCCAGAGATATAAGCATGGATGTCTACAGCGTGAACGTGAATGTAGGTGGCGCCACCTGTCATAAAATCCAGAAAGTTTTGCAGGATGTATAAGCATGCTGAATTTCAGGTAATTTGGTCAAACCACTGCAGAGATATGAGTGATTTTAACCAAAGGCAGACAAACAGATGGACGCTGTGTAAAAATGGCTGCAGGTGGCGCCACCATTTTTGTGTATGTTATAAAGCTATCCAAGGGCTACATTTGTGTAAATTTTTTTTCCTGATTGGTCAAAAGGTTCCCGAGATATGAGCTTGGATGTCTGCAGCGTTAACGTGAATGTAGGTGGCACCACCTGTCATAAAATCAAGAAAGCTATCTAGGATGTACACGCATGCCGAATTTTAGGTGAATTAGTCAAACCACTGCAGAGATATGAGTGATTTTAACCCCAGGCAGATGAAAAAATGGACACTGTGCAAACAAGGTTGCAGGTGGCGCCACCTTTTGTTGTGTATGTTATAAAGCTATCCCAGGGCTACATTTGTGTACAATTTTTTTCCGGATCGGTTAAAAGGTTCCCGAGATATATGGGTTTATGTGTGGAGGGTTAACGTGAATGTAGGTGGCGTCACCTGTCATAAAATCAAGAAAGCTATCTAGGATGTATATGCATGCCAATTTTTAGGTGAATTAGTCAAACCACTGCAGAGATATGAGTGATTTTAACCCCAGGCAGATGAACAAATGGACACTGTGCAAACATGGTTGCAGGTGGCGCCACCTTTTGTTGTGTATGTTATAAAGCATTCCCAGGGCTACATTTGTGTAACATTTTTTTCCGGATCGGTCAAACGGTTCCCGAGATATATGGGTTTATGTGTGGAGCGTTAACGTGAATGTAGGTGGCTCCACCTGTCATAAAATCGAGAAAGCTATCTAGGATGTATACGCATGCCGAGTTTTAGGTGAATTAGTCAAACCACTGCAGAGATATGAGTGATTTTAACCCCAGGCAGATGAACAGATGGACACTGTGCAAACATGGTTGCAGGTGGCGCCACCTTTTATTATGTATGTTATAAAGCTATCCCAGGGCTACATTTGTGTAAAAAAATTTCCGGATCGGTCAAACGGTTCCCGAGATATATGGGTTTATGTGTGGAGCGTTAACGTGAATGTAGGTGGCGCCACCTGTCATAAAATCGAGAAAGCTATCTAGGATGTATACGCATGCCTAATTTTAGGTGAATTATTCAAACCACTGCAGAGATATGAGTGATTTTAACCCCAGGCAGATGAACAGATGGACACTGTGCAAACATGGTTGCAGGTGGCGCCACCTTTTGTTGTGTATGTTATAAAGCTATCCCAGGGCTACATTTGTGTAAAAAAATTTTCCGGATCGGTCAAACGGTTCCCATGATATATGGGTTTATGTGTGGAAACAGACGCACAAACGGACGCTGGGCAGAGACGAAAGGTCAGAGGTCAAGGTCACTTGGTTAGGCACCAGTTCACATGTGACCCTATAATTTGTGTAAGTTTCGGATAAATCTGTCCAGTAGTCTCAGAGGAGTGCTCCGGAAACGAACGTGGCGGCGGCGGCGGCGGCGGAACCCGGTCAAAAACATAGTATCCGCAAAACTTCGTTTTGGCGGATACAATAATGATGCACAAATATTAAAGCTCAATCTGACCTCCACCCAAGTTCATAAATCTGGTGATGGTGTTGTTTATGGATACTTATTTTAACAATTTCACAAAGTTTATCAATTTTATTTAAAGTACTGTTCACAAAGGTAGTATCCATTATCTTCACCTAGCAGTCAAAATTTTATGTCCAAATAAATAGGTACACTGATACATTCAGAATCATATTTTATAAGGTTACTTTTTTTATGGTAATAATAATGATCTAGAGGAACAAAATTGTATCATTAAACATATACACTGATACATTCAAATAGTATATTTTAAATGGTATAAAATGATCATATAATTAATCCTAATTTTTGGAGCCAAATAAATATTATATCAATTAACATAAAGGTACATTGATACACTCAAAATCATATATTTCAAAAGGTTATTTTATGGAAATATTATTGAACTAGAGAAAAGAATTGTATCTGTTATCATATACATTGATACATTCTAATACATAGGTCCATTCTGGTCAGTCATAATCTTCTAAGGCCAAAAAAAAAAAAGGTATGGTTCTCAGGCACTGCCTGCATCAATTTTAAACCCCCGCATCAAAAATTTTTGTTTTGTTTTTCAATAGAAATTTACTAATTTTGAGCTGTAGCCGCCCGGACATTTCTTTCATGAAGACAAAATCATACAATTTCCTTTGATATGTAGTGCTTTTACTTGTAAAGCAAAATAAATCATTCTTTTCCCTTATCATTTGACATTTTTATCAAAACATACAAAAAATTAAAAATAAAAACTAGATGTGTCGGAACGACACGAATGCCCCCTCCTGGGGCAAATTAGAAACATTTGTTAAATTTTGAAAAATTTTTGAGTTCAGGAGGTGTCATTTGGTCAAAAGTAGGTCAACATGGGCAAAATGCAAACTCGATCTGTTACGGGTCATTATCAAGCAACACACCAAAAATCATGCCAGTATCTGCAGGCACTGTGAAAAAAAGTCCATGTATGTGCATTTTCCATAAAAAAAATGTCTGTCTTTCATGAAATTTTGTATGTTTAGGAGCCATAAGACAATGAAAAGTAGGTCAACCGGGATGAAACGCAAACTCGATCTGCAACTGTCATTATCTGCTCACACATAAAAAATCAGGGTGGTATCTGCAGGCATTGAGGAAAAAAAGTTGGTACATATGCATTTGTTATGAAAATTTCTATTTTTCATGAAACTTTCTATGTTCAGGAGCAGTCAAATGGTCAAAAGTAGATCAAATGAGACAAAACGAGAACTTGATCTGTAACTGGTCATTATCTGCCTACACACCAAAAATCAAGCCCGTATCTGCAGGCATTGCGAAAAATAGTCCGTACATGTGCACTTTTTATGAAATTTTCTATGTTAAACCACCGTGAAACGGTCAAAAGTAGGTCAACTGGGACAAAACATGAACTCAATCTGTAACTGGTGATTATCCACCCACACACCAAAAATGAGGCCAATATCTGCAGGTATTGCAAAAAAAAGTCAGTACATGTGTATTTGTCATGAAAATTTATATTTTCATGGAATTTTCTATGTTAAGGAGCCGTAAAACAGTCAAAAGTAAGTCAACTGGGGCAAAACGCGAACTCGATCTGTAACTGGTTTTTATCTGCCCACACACCAAAAATCAGGCCAATATCTGCAAGCATTTCGAAAAAAAGTCTGTACATGTGTATTTGTCATGAAAATTTATATTTTTCATGAAATTTTCTAAGTTAAGGCGCCGTAAAATGGTCAAAAGTAGGTCAAACGTGACAAAACGCGAACTCGATCTGTAAGTGGTCATTATCTGCCCAGACACAAAAAATCAGGCCAATATCTGCAGGCACTGCGAAAAAAAAGTCCGTACATGTGTATTTGTCATGAAAATTTATATTTTTCATGAAATTTTCTAAGTTAAGGAGCCGTAAAATGGTCAAAAGTAGGTCAACTGGGACGAAACGCAAACTCGATCTGTAACTGGTCATTATCTGCCCACACACCAAAAATCAGGCCAATATGTGCAGGCATTGCAAAAAAAAGTCCGTACAAGTGTATTAGTCATGAATATTTATATTTTTCATGAAATTTTCTAAGTTAAGGAGCCGTAAAACGGTCAAAAGTTGGTCAACTGGGATGAAACGCGAACTCGATCTGTAACTGGTCATTATCTGCCCACACACCAAAAATCAGGCCAATATCTGAAGGCATTGCGAAAAAAAATCCGTACATGTGTATTTGTCATGAAAATTTCTATTTTTCATGAAATTTCTAAGTTAAGGAGCCGTAAAACGGTCAAAAGTAGGTCAACTGGGACGAAACGCGAACTCGATCTGTAACTGGTCATTATGTGCAGGCATTGCAAAAAAAAGTCCGTACAAGTGTATTAGTCATGAATATTTATATTTTTCATGAAATTTTCTAAGTTAAGGAGCCGTAAAACGGTCAAAAGTAGGTCAACTGGGACGAAACGCGAACTCGATCTGTAACTGGTCATTATGTGCCAACACACCAAAAATCAGGCCAATATCTGCAGGCATTGCGAAAAAAAGTCCGTACATGTGTATTTGTCATGAAAATGTCTATTTTTAATGAAATTTTCTAAGTTTAGGAGCCGTAAAACGGTCAAAAGTAGGGTCAACCGGGACGAAACGCGAACTTAATCTGTAACTGGTCATTATCTGCCCACACACCAAAAATCAGGCCAATATCTGCAAGCATTAAGAAAAAAAGTCCGTACAACTGTTTTATTTAGGAAAGACGGAAGGACGGAAGGACGGAAGGACAGAATGCGGACATGGGTAAAACTATATGCCCCGGCCACTTTGTGGCGGGGGCATAAAAACGCCCACCTGCATTGATTTCTCAAAAATTAGCCTGAGAATCATATTTTATGTTTTTTATTTTGGCCTAATCAGCTGAAAATGAGACCAGTGTCAGAGGAATAAAGAGGGAATCTGATAGATAGATGTGACTCTAGTTCCAGGACACACACTGTGATATACATGAAGAGAGCAGGGTTTTCTCAAAGCAGTCATCATTATATTCTGCAGACCTTCTGACTGGTGGATGGATGTTTCAGACAGGACTTTTCAGACTAGGACATTCCAGACTAGGTAGTTAAAGACCAGCCTTTTGGCTACGGAGGACTTTTTAGACATACCAATAAAGGAAACATTTGCATAGTCTTTGTTACAACAAAATAAACATTTTAAAGGAATAAATTTATATTTGTTCACATTTATATTTTCATGGTAAAATTTGTACACCGATTTATTATCAGTTATTAGTTTGTCAACCCACAGCCCGACCCCGGCTCGCAATGCAAATTCTGGAACCCCCCTCCCCCCCCCCCCCTGCCAAAAACGATTAAACAGTCAGAATGGTTATCAGTCTGACAAACATACTGTGATAAGATGGACCACTTGACAAGATAACCAGGCCCAGAGGGTAAGGTGACAGAGCGTGACGCCATGAACCGTGAGATGAGGTAACCATCTGTCCTGACCCAGGGGCGGGTTCTGTCAGGCGGCCCTAATTTATAGCCGATGTATTGAGAGTTGCACTTACCCTACTCCCTTACGAAAATAATAGAGTGGGGTCAACTTACCCCAACCATGGAGTATGAACCCACACAAGCTCTGTTCAGTATTTCATGTATCAGATTTTGCCACTTCACAGCATGTCACCAGGACTTTTCACAACAGCAATATCTGGTAACTTCAAAATTACAACATGTTCAGTATATATACACTATATATACATTAGAACCATAGCTACATTCTGAGTAAACAGGTACTCTGCCCCTCCTCTAACTCTGGATGACTTTACCACTGTTTATGGTTTGGTGACACCCATTAGGCAGATAATGACAGGAGGACTGGATGTACTTTAAGGTCACAGTGTCACGGATGAGGGTACCAACCTCGATGAACTGTCCAGGATAGACTGTTCACAGTTCTTCCTTAGGAAATGCCCATTTTTCCGTGATCCCAACCATGATATCAGGGAAGCTTCTCAAGGTTTGAGTACAGCTCCCGTGCTGTTGTGACGGATTCCCATGGTCTTTGAGTGCGTCGGCACAGCTTTGATACAGTTTCACTGCGGCAAGATCAGGGCATGGGAGGGACTTCTTAGGTCAGCCACGGACAATATACTGAAAATGGCATAGCTAGTACAGATTCCCAAGGGTCTGGGCAGTCTGAGTAGGGACTTTCACCGAAGCGTTACGGAATCTCACGATCAGCCAAGCAGGACTGGTTGTGTCACAATGCTTTCGCAAACCTGCCTGTCCCATGCTGAAGATCAACCAGGGAAGACCCTGAACTATGACGTACACAAGCTCCGAAGTAGTAGGGACTTGCACAGACAAGCAGAGTGGTGTTATGGCCAATGGCGGTAGCGCTGAGGTCTATCAATGGACTTTCTCATCTGTGCTCATCCGTGCCAAACTCCAAGGAAGTTATGAACATTTCAAAACTTCCTTGGAGTTTGGCAGACCAAGAACAGTCAGCAGAGATCATGGCAGATGACAAAAGACAAAGCTAAGGCCTCTCAACGATTCCCTACAGTTCAAAAGGGATTATTTACGAATCACTAGGGTTGTCCTTAGCAGCCCATCCATGACAATCAAGGATTTTTTTTTTTTGATTTAGATCTGACATACATTGTCTCCCAGATGATCAACTGTCGTATCATTGGCCAACATAAAAAACTAGAGCGGTTTCCTTTTTGCAGTTGAACATAGACAAAAACTGCAAAAATATACTGTGGTTGGCTTACTTATGAGGCTGATATTTCGCAATTTCTTCATTTTGAACATTTTGCGAGGATTTCATTTTCTTGATTGCACTCAAACCTATAAAATACAGAAGTATCTGTACTGATTTAAAAAATAAAATAAATCCTATAATACCTCTCTTTTCTAGTTTAGTCATTAACTTAAGACCTGTGTCACAGTCAATAAAACACTGTGATTACCACGCGTTTTACTATAATTAAAGCTCGTATACATGGGCCAGTTTTGACACCATGTACAGACTAGGTTGCTGATTAGGCTATGTGATAACTAATCTGTTTGTGCAGATGTATCATCCCCTCTTCTTCAGATGGGGCCAAAAAAGCCCAATCCCACAACATTTGATATGTGTCAGAATTTGGCGTAAAATTTGAGGATGCTAGTTCCTGCTATTCCTGAGAAATCATTGATTAATGCATTGATGCACCGATGATCCCCTTACAAAAATGTTCGATGCAGGTGGCACCACCAATTCCTCAATTTCAAATATGAGTCATGTGACCAACATTTGCATAAAATTTGGTGATGATAGCTCCATACATTTCTGGTACTGTAATTTCAGTAACCTTTTCAGGTAAAATGAATAAGTTCAGCTTCCTGTTACTTGGCCAAAATTCACCTAACTGGTACCATTTGAACAAACTTGAGAGAGATTGTTTCAGAGATTAATTCTGTGAAATATTGAACAATTTGGCAGGACAGTTTCAGAGAAGAAGATTTTTAAAGGTTTTTTTTTTTAGCTTTTCCCCTGTAAAATCTAAGTAAATGCAGATAGCACTGAAATAAGCAAAATCTAATAAGAGTTTATAAGATGACTGATTTTTTGCATAAAATTTGGTGATGCTAGCTCCTTCCGTTTTTGAGGTAGTATGGATTAACATACAGACGACGGACGCCGCCCCACCATTGCATAAGCTCACAGTCGAAGGTTCGCTAATTAGATGTAGTCCTTTCATTGTAAAAAGGCCCCCTAAGAATTATTTTTGTGCAATGTTACAGAAGTTGAAATCTCAAAAGTTTTGCAGAAGAAGACCATTGCAGCCCTCAGTTTAAATAGGCTTACTAATGTCACAAGACCAACTTCAGCTTACTATGAATCTACCAAAAATCAACAAACCTAATCTACCCTTTTACAATTGAAAAAACCCTACCCTAGGATAATGTAAGTTTAGTTTTCCATAGCCAGTTCTCTGGGTGTTGTAGAATTGGAAGTTACCTTTTTCCATAGATAGTTCTCTAGGTGTTGTAGACTTTTAAGTTTCCTTTTCCATAGCGAGTTCTCTGGGTGTTGTAGACTTGGAAGTTCCCATTTTCAAAGCCAGTTCTCTGGGTGTTGTAGACTTTGAAGTTACCTTTTCCAAAGCCAGTTCTCTAGGTGTTGTAGACTTGTAAGTTTCCTTCTCCATGGCCAGTTCTCTGGGTGTTGTAGACTTTTAAGTTACCTTTTCTATAGCCAATTCTCTGGTTGTTTTAAACTTGGAAGTTACCTTTTCCGAAGCCATTGCTCTGGGTGTTGTAGACTTGTAAGTTACCTTTTCCAAAGCCAATTTTCTGGGTGTTGTAGACTTGGAAGTTACTTTTTCCATAGCCAGTTCTCTTGGTGTTGTAGACTTGGAAGTTTCCTTTTCTATAGCCAATTCTCTGGGTTTTGTAGACACTGAAGTTTCCAACAAAGTTTGACAGAGCTGAAATTTTCACCTATGGCTGTCCTAACTCCCTTGTACCTGTGTGTTCATGTGTGGCTCAGCAAGTGACTCTTGGATAGCTTCACCAGTGCCATTTAATTCAGAACTGATTATGACACTTTTGAGGAATGTATAATGCATCGATATTTTGTTCAAATTTTGAGAGATAATTTGAATATGTGAAGGCATGTTATTTTAATTTCATGTTCCACTTCTAAACAAATGATAGCTTGGCCACCCTTTGATGGCTCAGGCTGTGTACAGACTAGGCATATTTCAGGGCTATTGATTGATCTAGTGGTGACTAGACCGCCTCCAAGGTGGTCCCGATGTGACCTGCCCTCATGGTGGTCAAGTTTAGATTGATCTCTTTAAGACCGCCTACAGACAGCTTGTGTTCCTGTGTGTACAGGCAAGCAGTCTATAAAGAGATCGAACTCCATAGTGTATGTGTTGGCTGATAGATGGCGCAAAAGACAACCTTGACCTTAACATGGTACGTCATTTGTTTTTTCTTGTCTGCCATAAAGGCAGCTGCTGGGCAATGGCCCCGGCAGCTTCCTCTTCAGAATTCTGAATTTCAGTCCTAAACTGAAACAAAAGCACCAGGGAGAGCAAAAATCAGGCTACACAAAGCAAACACAAGGAGTAAACTTTTGATATGATGGGAGCAGCCACAGTGGAATACCCAGGATACATTGTGTGGTTAATTTTTAAGGTTAGCGTAATAGGGCACGCCAAGGACCTGGTCTCATTGAGACTTGTTGATAACCCAACAATGTCGGTTCCACTGTCTGATGCTGTGCTTTGTGAACATAGCCAGCCTCGATAGGATCGATCTGACATCTGAGATGGATCTTAGTTTGTACACGGCCTCATATTGCCCCTGCTGCTAGTTTGCGTTTGCTCTCAACATGGCCGTGCATACATAACTGTTCACTCCTTGTGGAAACCTGGGGTGCCTGAATATAATTTATACAGTCTGTCAAAAATTCCCTGCACATGCAGAAAATTGTTTTATGAAAAAACATGCATTTTTGTTGTATACACAGGCTTCCATGCAAGGAGCATGGTATATAAACAAGTACAGCTAGCTGTTTTCATTGGACACCACCATATGTGAATGACTGGGTTAACAGACTGACCCCGCCCCCTGTGGCTGTCCATCTGATCCAGATGTTTACCAGTTGATCTGGATGTGATTTACTGGTCCCACTGTCATGGCCATATTCTAATGTTGTCAAGGAGGATATGTTTTCATCAGTGTTTATGTGCTGCATGGTGGTTTGTCAGCAGGACTATCAGGGGCTGGCAACTTAACCAGTGACACCCTGCAAGGGCCCCCACCCCCTCCACTGCTAATGGCTAAAAATCCTTGCATGGAGTACCACAAAATATGATGCATAAATGTTTGTCTCCAAGATTATTTCAAACACAGGCACATGACTTGCGGTGGTTTTACTATCCTTGGTCAGCATTGTGAGTTAATATTGAGCACATGCAGTTGTGGGTGCAGGAGAATTTTCATTGAGTATCTGGTTTTCTGTCTTTGAGTACATTTCCTCACTGCACTAGCATTTGGGAGTTCAATCTCAGGACAGACCTGTGTATATTTAGCAGGTATAGACACCTGTATGTAAATATTGTATATTGATATTTCCTGAATGCCAAATATCTGAAAATTCATTTTCCCAAATTTAAAATCCGGAACTGAAAATTTATTTGTATTTACAAAAAAAAAATTTCAAGCATGTAAATACCTCAAATGATTAGCCCCAACACAGAATTTTTTAAGGAGGGCCTTAATGCATATTGATTTTGTCAAAAAATGTTAGCAAAATATACAATGAATAGATTTATTTATTCCTCCCCAAGGTGGTCTGTACAAATTTAACATTTCAAATTTTAATGAATGATATATTGTACTGATGGGAAATGTTGTATTCATGTTTTAAGGTAGCATCGCTGGCCACATCCTCAAAACTACATGACAATATCTCAAAATTGTTATTTTTTTCATCTACCATGTTACCTTTATGTCTAAAAATGAAGTTTAAAATTTTTTATTGAGTCAAAATTTAAAAATTCAAATTTTTTAGATACTGTCGTGTTGTTAGTTATTAGCTGATTAAAAAGTGATTTTCTGTTACTGGTTGCATCAAATTGTGTACCATTTAAACATTTAAAATTTTCATTAGAAAGAGCTATGTACCAGGTTTAAAATGATATTTACTTTATGGCATTTAACATGCATTTGAAACAGCTTTTTTTTATTGATTTTGAAATTTAAGGGATTTTGCCAGGAATGCTACCTTACACAGATGTAAACATCACAATTATTCTTTTATAAGGCCAAAAATAACAAGACATTTCTTGGCACCACAGGTGCCAGAGTATCCCCAAACATAGTACGCCCCCCCCCCCCCTATAAGAATAGGCCCCCATTTTTAGCAGCATATACTGACACTTGGCAAGCAATTATTGTTATTATCTTCCTCTCTTGGCAGGTGAACTATATGTGCAAGATGAAAGGTCTGAGATGAAATGTTTGGCTGAAAATGCATCCACAATCTTTTTAAAGATGTGTCCTGTGACCTTGACATTTGACCTCATGACCCCAAATTCAATTGGGGTCTTGCTTTTTCAATGGGACATATATAAGTCAAGTTTGAAATCTATACATCAATAAAAGCAGGAAGTATCATCCAGAAACTATTTTTTTGACAGATGGCTCCTGTGGCCTTGACCGTTGACCTTGTGACCCCAAAATTGATATTGATCATCCACTTTTATATATAAATCAATAGAAGTCTAGATTTATTGATGGGCCATATATAAGTCAGGTTTGAAATCCATATATAAATCCCAGCTTGAATTATCATCTCGGGAACTAATTTTTGGACAGATGGCTCCAGTGACCTTCACCTTTGAGCTTGTGACCTCACAATTGACAGGTGTCTTCCTCTATTGGCAGGGGAACTGTATGTGCAAGATGAAATGTCTGAGATGAAATGTTTGGCTGAAAATGCATCCACAATCTTTTTAAAGATGAGTCTTGTGACCTTGACCTTTGACCTCATGACCCCAAAATCAATTCGGGTCTTGCTTTTCCAATGGGACATATACAAGGCAAGTTTCAAATCTATACATCAATAAAAGCATGAATTATCATCCAGAACCTAATTTATTGACAGATGGCTCCTGTGACCTTCACCTTTGACCTCAAATTTGAAAGGGTTCTTCCTCTCTTGGCAGGTGAACTATATGTGCAAGATGAAAGATCTGAGATGAAATGTTTGGCTTAAAATGCATCCACATCTTTTTAAAGATGTGTCCTGTGACCTTGACCTTTGACCTCATGACCCTAAAATCAATTTGGGTCTTGCTTTTCCAATGGGACATATACAAGTCATGTTTGGAATCCATACATCAATAAAAGCAGGAATTATCATCCAGAAACTAATTTTTGGACAGATGGCTCCTGTGACCTTCACCTTTGACCTTGTGACCTCAAAATTGATAGGGGTCTTCCACTCTTGGCAGGTAAACTATATGTGCAAGATGAAAGATCTGAATTGAATTGTTTGGCTGAAAATGCATCCATATATTTTTAAAGATGTGTCCTGTGACCTTGACCTTTGACCTCATGACCCCAAAATCAATTCGGGTCTTACTTTTCCAAATGGGTCATATACAAGCCAAGTTTGAAATCCATACATCAATAAAAGCAGGAATTATCATCCAGAAACTAATTTTTGGACAGATGGCTCCTGTGACCTTCACCTTTGACCTTGTGACCTCAAAATTGATAGGGGTCTTCCACTCTTGGCAGGTGAACTATATGTGCAAGATGAAAGATCTGAATTGAATTGTTTGGCTGAAAATGCATCCATATATTTTTAAAGATGTGTCATGTGACCTTGACCTTTGACCTCATGACCCCAAAATCAATTCGGGTCTTACTTTTCCAAATGGGTCATATACAAGCCAAGTTTGAAATACATACATCAATAAAAGCAGGAATTATCATCCAGAAACTAATTTTTGGACAGATGGCTCCTGTGACCTTCACCTTTGACCTTGTGACCTCAAAATTGATAGGGGTCTTCCACTCTTGGCAGGTGAACTATATGTGCAAGATGAAAGATCTGAATTGAATTGTTTGGCTGAAAATGCATCCATATATTTTTAAAGATGTGTCCTGTGACCTTGACCTTTGACCTCATGACCCCAAAATCAATTTGGATCTTACTTTTCCAAATGGGTCATATACAAGCCAAGTTTGAAATCCATACATCAATAAAAGCAGGAATTATCATCCAGAAACTAATTTTTGGACAGATGGCTCCTGTGACCTTCACCTTTGACCTTGTGACCTCAAAATTGATAGGGGTCTTCCACTCTTGGCAGGTAAACTATATGTGCAAGATAAAAGATCTGAATTGAATTGTTTGGCTGAAAATGCATCCATATATTTTTAAAGATGTGACCTGTGACCTTGACCTTTGACCTCATGACCCCAAAATCAATTGGGGTCTTACTTTTCCAAATGGGTCATACATAAGTCAAGTTTGAAATCAATACATCAATAAAAGCAGGAATTATAATCCAGAAACTAATTTTTTGACAGATAGCTCCTGTGGCCTTGACCTTTGACCCTGTGACCCCAAAATTGTATGGATCATCCACTATTGGCAAGTGAGCTATATATTCAAGATGTAAGACCTGGGATGAAAGTTCGGCTTAAAATGCATCCATATATTTTTAAAGATGCGAGTCCAGTGACCTTGACCTTTGACCTCATGACCCCAGAACCTATAGGGTTCTTACTTTAGTGGTGGGCCATACATAAGTCATGTTTGAAATCCATATGGCTATCAACACTGGAGATATCATAAGAGGTGTGTGATTTTCACCTAATATTGACACATTAAAGGTCAAGGCCACTTTCATGATTAAGGTCATGACCCAAATGTAAATAGACCTCATCCCATAACCCATCTCTCTACATGTGCATAATATGAAAGAAATCTGTCCATTAGTTTTTGACTTATAATGCTTACAGTACTGTCAAGTGGCAATTATGGGGGTATTAAAAGGCGTAAAAACAAGAAAAGGATAATAGGTTGCGCCACCAGTTTCAGGTATATCACAAGGCTATCCAAGATCTTCAGTCACCTTGATTTTTGGACCAGTCCATCCAAGTTTACTTGAGATATTTAAGAATTTGTGTTATTTTCAGCAAAAATGAACCTATTCAAGGTCACTCTCCTAGCATAGGTCATGGCCCCATTTTAAATAGGCTTCGTTTCCTTCCCTATATCTATACAAATGTAAAGTTTGAAAAAGATCAGTGAAATATTTTTTTAGTTATCCCGCTCACAAGGTTTTTCTGCGGCGGCGCTGGTGGCAGCGGCGTTGGCGGCGGGGGCGGGACCGTCATGAAACCATAGTATCCCGACTTTGTCTGAGGATACAATAAAAGGTATGGTTCTCAGGCGCTGCCCGCATCAATTTTAAACCCCCGCATCAAAAATTTTTATTTTGATTTTCAATAGAAACATACCAATTTTGAGCTGCAGCCGCTCAGACATTTCTTATAAGAAGATATAATCAATCAATTTTCTTTGTTATATAGTGTGTTTTTACTTGTTTAGCAAAATAAATCTGTTATTATCATGCTTTTCCCTTATCATTTGACATTTTTATCGTAACATACCAAAACATTAAAAAAAAAGCCTGCCCGCATTGATTTCTGAAAAAAAGTGCCTGAGAACCATACCTTTTTTTTATTTTGGCCTAAATGTTGATATATTTAAAACTCTTTTTGTTACATGTTACATAATCAAACCTAAAACTTAACTTGTCCTACAGCAAGTCCTTTTCATTTATGACAAATATCATAGAAATCACTGCTAACAAAGGTCAACTGGCACAAGAGATTATGACACACAGTGCTCTGGGTATAATGGTGAGTGCAGGCAGCACTATTGTTAATATGAGCTAACATCACAGACTGGCATGCACTAACAGCTGTCCAAAACACATCTGGCAGACCAGGTTAACGTAATTGCTCAACTTGCACGTTCTTTGTTTCGTCACTCACTCCTGCTGTGGCTATTAAATGGCAGAGCTAACTGAGGTCACCAGATGCAAAACATCTGTGTAAAGTAGCCCTTAACAAAAGAACCTGTGCTAAATCATAGCCACAGTGAGATTTCTAGCATGACATATTGAATTGTCTTCAAATCCATAATCTCCAAACTGGCAGATATCCCAATTCCATCATCCTGTTGTGTGATTTTGATGGTATTCTTGGGCTAAAATACCTTTTGGAAAACCTACTGACTTTATAAAGAAAATATTTTCCCAGCATTTCTTTCACTAAATCATTTTGGAAAATTCATTTGCCATTTATCATTGAAATCTTTGCCCTGCAATTCAAATAAAACACCTTTAAAATTTGCTAAATTTAATGAACATACATTTTAAGATAAATGAATTGCCTTAATAATTACTTAAGTCATGATCAGGTGAATCCCTACACTTAACAACCAAAGATAACTTGAGTGTGATCCTGACAATCTGAAGACAGCGTTGGATTAGCTTTTGGTGTATACTTGAGGTGAGGTACAGTTATGGCATGTAGCATACACTAAGGATACATGACCTGTCTGATTCATGCAGCCATCTTCACCAAGATAGCCTCCTGTTTGCTATACACTTGATTTCCTGAGTGGAGCGTCTTATATCTAACATTCTGTGTATGTAGAGTGGGGGCTTCAGGAAGATTTATCTAAAGGATTATTGTATAAAGCCTGGCTTACTATTGCATGTCGCTTCCTACATTGTCAAGTGCATGTACAACAAATTTGTTCCACAATGTAGGCAGTCACTAATGTCACTGCCCCCAGGGCATGCAGGTCTGTTACTCATTTGTTCAGGTAAATGTGTCTAAGACCAATTACTTACCTTTCAGGTTTTCCGCATAATGACCAAAGGTATATTTTATCCTCCAATGGTGCATATTAATACAGGAATCACAATCGCAGTCGTTTGTTAAGCTTTCCAATGAAGTGTTGATTCCACCAGACCTGGACAGAAGTAGAAATTTTGTCAATGGACAATAGCTAAATGCTGCTGATCAACATAAGCCATGTCTGTAGGAACCTGAGCTGCTGAGGTCCTCAGTCAGAAAAGATGAAACTATACTCATCCTCATTTAATTAGTTGTTCTCCATCTAATAATCCAAATATACACATATGTACGACTTAATTATTCTTTTTTTGTGGTCCACCAATCAACAGTGGAAGTGTCCAACATAAAAGGATTCACCCGTCTGTACATGAAATGATGACAGTGAACGCAGAGTCAGGGCAGAGAGCAGCATCCAATCATGCACATGAGCTATCTGTTATTATGAATAAAGGTGTCTAACCTACATTAATACATGCTTCACTAATCCAGGGTGTAAAAGGTGAAGCATTGTTGCTCTGCCCCTGTAGTAGAGTTCATCATTCAATTACTCTCATAATACAGGCCTCAGTAGCTCTCCAGCTGTCTGATGTCCAGCCTACTAATAATGTCTTCACTCAAGCTGATCACAGGAGCAAAAACAATATAACCCTATACCTGCCTGGGGTAGACATAGAAGTGCCTCCCCCTCAGCCTGCAGCTAGTATTTGTGGAGGGTCCACACTCAAACCCCCAGCTGTACCCAGTGACCTCCTGACCAGGGGTGTCATATATCACCCGCCAGCCATTCAATCTCTTTGTACTGTAAGTTTAATCGTCCCTGGGGCCATCTCGCTTATGACCTTGGCAGTAGAGGGCTTCATCATTGTCTTTAATCCCGCTAATTTTCACCTAACGTTTCAATAAATTTGACTTCCTCTTATGTATATTTAATGATGGCCCTGTCTTTGATCAGACAGTAATCTGTGCTGTCGTTTGCAGGCGGTGGGATGGGGCAGCAGTATTAGTGCCGTTAGTCCTGAGTCATCACTCTCCACAAAACGTCATACAGTTTTACATTCTACTAAAGATTAACCTTTAACTGTGGGATTTTGATTTTTTAAATCATTTATTTGGAATAATTTCTGATATTGAAATTTTTTCTGAATTTTTCTTATTCGAATTAGAAAATCTAGAAGCATGAAGGCATAATGTAAAATAGTATGCAATATAATTACTATTATAAATCAATAATCATTCTACCAACATTGCATGATAAAAATTAATAAACAAGTGTTCAACAAACTGATCAGATTGTACAGAAAATCAGACCAAAGGAACGTAAGGGGAATGATCAAGGTTACCTGGGACGGTGTGTAACACAACAAACACTGCTCTACTACCCATTTATTTTGAGTGTGTAACAACAAACACTGCTCTACTACCCATTTATTTTGACAGTGTGTAACAACAAACACTGCTCTACTACCCATTTATTTTGACAGTGTGTAACAACAAACACTGCTCTACTACCCATTTATTTTGACAGTGTGTAACAACAAACACTGCTCTACTACCCATTTATTTTGACAATGTGTAACAACAAACACTGCTCTACTACCCATTTATTTTGACAGTGTGTAACACAACAAACACTGCTCTACTACCCATTTATTTTGACAGTGTGTAACACAACAAACACTGCTCTACTACCCATTTATTTTGACAGTGTGTAACACAACAAACACTGCTCTACTACCCATTTATTTTGACAGTGTGTAACACAACAAACACTGCTCTACTACCCATTTATTTTGACAGTGTGTAACACAACAAACACTGCTCTACTACCCATTTATTTTGACAGTGTGTAACACAACAAACACTGCTCAACTACCCATTTATTTTGACAGTGTGTAACACAACAAACACTGCTCTACTCCCCATTTATTTTGAATATTTGAACAATCTTTACAGCTCTCTGTAACACCAGTGCATTTGCAAGCAAACTGCCAGAAATACAAGTTTTTGTGAAGTAGTAGCTACCAGTCCTGCACGATCTCTGATATTGCTTGTGAGTCAACAACTTGGGAGCCAGGATCCTTTCATATACAATTATACCTACATTTACACTAACATGAACCCATCATCAAGAAAAGGTATAAGCTCCTAACAAAGGTAGGGAGGCCAATACATGGCTGTGATATATCAGCATGAGACTCTTAAATAAAACCTGCTGCTATATTGCACTATATATATCTGTCACAACAGGACCTATAGCTTCTTGCTTTATTTCCAATGGTACTAAAGTTGGACCTGTGAATAAAGGCAGGTACTTGATTCTATAGAAAACTGCTGGTGAAGCATTTTGCCCTGCAGCGGGAATTACCTGTAAGTGAAAACTGAGATGCAATTAAAATGTTGGGCATGACTGAAAATAAAAATATACAAGTCACAGAAACTGTATTTGCATGCTTCAGCCTTACCTGACCAAAAAACCCACAGAGCAGGTTTGTCATATTTGTAGCCCGCTCGCAATAAGCCTTCTTGTCACCTTATGCTTGTGTTCAGTGACCTGTGACCCACTGTCCTTGTGCCCGACACTCCCATCAAAACATTATATTCATTGGGCACTATACAGCTTTCTGTCCAACATGTCTTTATGCATGCGATCAACAGAACTTTTTCCCCCCAAGGGAAGCCAGACCTGAATACCAATTAATGCCCTTCCTTACTTTATCAAATAACAGCCCACTTTATCTATTCAGTAAAAATGTCACTCATTATGAATAATTAACCCAATTATCAATACACAGATACCCCTGTTAACTCAAGGTACAACAACTAAGAAAAATATGTTGTAATTACACATTCCACTGGAGTTCATACAATCAGTTACACATTACTGATTATAATGAAAGTATCTGAACAACCTGCCTTCAGGCACTTGCAACTAAAAATGTTGTTCAAACTTTTCATACAAGTCGTAAGTAAGCCAATCTGGCAGTGTTTAAGCAGGGGATCTTCAGCAACACAAACAAGTCCTAATACATGTTTGTTTTATATGTGTACTCGATTTTACGATATGGTGATGTTTTCCGCTGGTAATACTAATAGATGAATCACCCATCTGTCAGCAACAGGATAAAACACTCAAATACATGTATGGTCATGACCTTAATCTGTTTGTCAGCACCAGGATAAAACACCCAAATACATGTATGGTCATGACCTTAAGCTGTTTGTCAGCACCATAATAAAACACCCAAATACTTGTATGGTCATAACCTTAAGCTGTTTGTCATCACCAGGATAAAACACCCAAATACATGTATGGTCATGACCTTAAGCTGTTTGTCAGCACCAGGATAAAACACCCAAATACATGTATGGTCATGACCTTAAGCTGTTTGTCAGCACCAGGATAAAACACCCAAATACATGTATGGTCATGACCTTAAGCTGTTTGTCAGCACCAGGATAAAACACCCAAATACTTGTATGGTCATAACCTTAATCTGTTTGTCAGCACCAGGATAAAACACCCAAATACATGTATGGTCATGACCTTAAGCTGTTTGTCAGCACCAGGATAAAACACCCAAATACTTGTATGGTCATAACCTTAAGCTGTTTGTCATCACCAGGATAAAACACCCAAATACATGTATGGTCATGACCTTAAGCTGTCTGTAAGCACCAGGATAAGACTCCCAAATATGGCCATGATCTTGAGCTGTCTGTCAGCACCAGGATAAGACTCCCATATATGGTCATGATCATGAGCTGTCTGTCAGCACCAGGATAAGACTCCCAAATATTGTCATGATCTTGAGCTGTGTGTCAGCACCAGGATAAAGACTCCTAAATATGGTCATGATCTTGAGCTGTGTGTCAGCACCAGGATGAGACTCCCAAATATGGCCATGATCTTGAGCTGTCTGTCAGCACCAGGATAAGACTCCCAAATATGGTCATGATCATGAGCTGTCTGTCAGCACCAGGATAAGACTCCCAAATATTGTCATGATCTTGAGCTGTGTGTCAGCACCAGGATAAGACTCCCAAATATGGCCATGATCTTGAGGTGTCTGTCAGCACCAGGATAAGACTCCCAAATATGGCTATGATCTTGAGCCGTCTGTCGGCACCAGGATAAGGCTCCCAAATATGGCCATGATCATGAGCTGTCTCTCGGCACCAGGATAAGACTCCCAAATATTGTCATGATCTTGAGCTGTGTGTCAGCACCAGGATAAGACTCCTAAATATGGCCATGATCTTAAGCTGTCTCTCGGCACCAGGATAAGACTCCCAAATATTGTCATGATCTTGAGCTGTCTGTCAGCACCAGGATAAGACTCCCAAATATTGTCATGATCTTGAGGTGTCTGTCAGCACCAGGATAAGACTCCCAAATATTGTCATGATCTTGAGGTGTCTGTCAGCACCAGGATAAGACTCCCAAATATGGTCATGATCTTGAGGTGTCTGTCAGCACCAGGATAAGACTCCCAAATATGGTAATGATCTTGAGCCGTCTGTCAGCACCAGGATAAGACTCCCAAATATGGTCATGATCATGAGCTGTCTGTCAGCACCAGGATAAGACTCCCAAATATTGTCATGATCTTGAGCTGTGTGTCAGCACCAGGATAAGACTCCCAAATATGGCCATGATCTTGAGCTGTGTGTCAGCACCAGGATAAGACTCCCAAATATTGTCATGATCTTGAACTGTGTGTCAGCACCAGGATAAAACTCATAAATATGCCCATGATCTTGAGCTGTCTGTTGGCACCAGGATAAGACTCCCAAATATTGTCATGATCTTGAGCTGTGTGTCACAACCAGGATAAGACTCCCAAATATGGCCATGATCTTGAGCTGTCTCTCGGCACCAGGATAAGACTCCCAAATATTGTCATGATCTTGAGCTGTGTGTCAGCACCAGGATAATACTCCCAAATATGGCCATGATCTTGAGCTGTCTGTCAGCACCAGGATAAGACTCCCAAATATTGTCATGATCTTGAGCTGTCTGTCAGCACCAGGATAAGACTCCCAAATATTGTCATGATCTTGAGGTGTCTGTCAGCACCAGGATAAGACTCCCATATATTGTCATGATCTTGAGCTGTGTGTCAGCACCAGGATGAGACTCCCAAATATGGCCATGATCTTGAGCTGTCTGTCGGCACCAGGATAAGACTCCCAAATTATGTCATGATCTTGAGCTGTGTGTCAGCACCAGGATAAGACTCGCAAATATTGTCATGATCTTGAGCTGTGTGTCAGCACCAGGATAAGACTCCCAAATATGGCCATGATCTTGAGGTGTCTGTCAGCACCAGGATAAGACTCCCAAATATTGTCATGATCTTGAGGTGTCTGTCAGCACCAGGATAAGACTCCCAAATATTGTCATGATCTTGAGCTGTCTGTCAGCACCAGGATGAGACTCCCAAATATTGTCATGATCTTGAGCTGTCTGTCAGCACCAGGATGAGACTCCCAAATATTGTCATGATCTTGAGCTGTCTGTCAGCACCAGGATGAGACTCCCAAATATTGTCATGATCTTGAGCTGTCTGTGAGCACCAGGATGAGACTCCCAAATATTGTCATGATCTTGAGCTGTCTGTCAGCACCAGGATGAGACTCCCAAATATGGCCATGATCTTGAGGTGTCTGTCAGCACCAGGATAAGACTCCAAAATATGGCCATGATCTTGAGCTGTGTGTCAGCACCAGGATGAGACTCCCAAATATTGTCATGATCTTGAGCTGTCTGTCAGCACCAGGATAAGGCTCCCAAATATTGTCATGATCTTGAGCTGTCTGTCAGCACCAGGATAAGGCTCCCAAATATGGCCAGTGAGCTGTCTGTCAGCACCAGGATGAGACTCCCAAATATGGCCATGATCTTGAGGTGTCTGTTAGCACCAGGATAAGACTCCAAAATATGGCCATGATCTTGAGCTGTGTGTCAGCACCAGGATAAGACTCCCATATATGGTCATGATCATGAGCTGTCTGTCAGCACCAGGATAAGACTCCCAAATATTGTCATGATCTTGAGCTGTGTGTCAGCACCAGGATAAAGACTCCTAAATATGGTCATGATCTTGAGCTGTCTGTCAGCACCAGGATAAGACTCCCATATATGGTCATGATCATGAGCTGTCTGTCAGCACCAGGATAAGACTCCCAAATATTGTCATGATCTTGAGCTGTGTGTCAGCACCAGGATAAAGACTCCTAAATATGGTCATGATCTTGAGCTGTGTGTCAGCACCAGGATGAGACTCCCAAATATGGCCATGATCTTGAGCTGTCTGTCAGCACCAGGATAAGACTCCCAAATATGGTCATGATCATGAGCTGTCTGTCAGCACCAGGATAAGACTCCCAAATATGGCTATGATCTTGAGCCGTCTGTCGGCACCAGGATAAGGCTCCCAAATATGGCCATGATCTTGAGCCGTCTGTCAGAACCAGGATAAGACTCCCAAATATGGCCATGATCTTGAGGTGTCTGTCAGCACCAGGATAAGACTCCCAAATATTGTCATGATCTTGAGCTGTGTTTCAGCACCAGGATAAGACTCCCAAATATTGTCATGATCTTGAGGTGTCTGTCAGCACCAGGATAAGACTCCCATATATTGTCATGATCTTGAGGTGTCTGTCAGCACCTGGATAAGACTCCCAAATATGGCCATGATCTTGAGCTGTCTGTCGGCACCAGGATAAGACTCCAAAATTATGTCATGATCTTGAGCTGTGTGTCAGCACCAGGATAAGACTCACAAATATGGCCATGACCTTGAGCTATCAGTCACCACCAGGATATGACAAGTATCTCCAGTGGATCTAAGTTTACCCATCCTTTATTATTGATCCCCATGTTATTTATCCAGGTTGAATAAATCATGAAATGATCAGGTTCCATGACTTACTGGTCTATCATAGGACAGATGGACCTAGTAGAAACACTGCTACATCAGTGATCTTTCTTTTTTTCAAACCCCAGAACTGGTTGCTAGCTTTGGGTACTTACTTAAAGTAGAATGTTCAATTTTGGTATGTGGTCTTTAGGGAGCTCTAGAGTCACCAGACAGAGCAGGAGCAGAAAAATATGATGTAATGTGATCTATAGAAATCTCATTAACATATGATGGATATACAGCAGGAGACCTGATCCCTCCAAGTAATCGTCACTCAATCCAGTGTGTTGACAGAGGATTATTGTGTTAATCTCAACATTATTGCTCTGGTCATGAACAATACATCTAAGTCATGTATATCAAATAATCTAAAGTAAGTTCAGAGAATCACATTTTTATATCAGATGTTATATTTGAGATATTTAATGGATGTGACGAACTTTGAATGGAACTGAAATAATGTAGAGGAGAACATTTTATTGATAATTACCCAGTGGAGACTGACATCACTGATGACCTGATCTCCATACATATCAAGAAGGTGACTCTTTACTAATGTTTATACCAAGACAACTGTAATGGGCTGGCTTTCAACTCAAGCTGTTCAAATTCTGTATTTAATGCATGTCATCAGTCTCATTAGGTAATATTGTACTTTCTTTAACATTTTTAATCTAGTAGTAACACTAACTGCTTAGTTTCAATTGTTGAAAATACCAGTTGCTTAAGTCTCTCCACCTAATAAAATTTCAAATTCATGTAAAACTGCAGACGTTGTGGATGAATACCATGTTTGTAGTTATATTGCACACACATGCATGATTGTGTGGTACAGTGGACCATAAATCTGTGCTTGATCACTGTATCTGCAAACTTCTGAGCAGGCTTACACAGTTAGTGATCCACAAAACAAAAGGACCATGCCAAAATGTCACAGAAAGCCTGATAGATCATTAATATTTAAAATATTTTGAAGTTTTGATATGTACAGCAGGGGCAGGGGTGTTTAGGGCTGTTTATTCATTCTAAAATCACCAAGCTGACCAACATCCTAAATTTAGCTAATTTAAAAATTAATTTTGACCAAACCTCACCAACTTCTCAGCCCCTGTCCCCTTCCCATGGCAATCCATTCACCTTGGTAACCAGACCAAGTCTACTGTGGAAATGAGCTTGTCTATGAGAGGGTAATTAGACTCAAGTACCCCCTCCACCGGGACATGTCTATCACATCATCAGGTACTTCACCCAGCACCCCTCCACCATGGCCCATTAAGGTCCCGGTTCTGTTCTCTAACCCCTCACAGGGGTCCATCATTATTTTAAAATAACAGACACAGTATTCTGTTGATTACATAACTCTGGTTGACAACAGTGCATACACAGGGATACAATAGAGTAATGTCCTCCCACTATCATCCTGCAATATGGCTCTGACTGACCAGAAAATCAAAACTAATCCTTCTTTGCCACTATCATATGTAATATAGAATTAAATACTTTAAGACATATAAAAGTGATATGGATTGGCACTAAAGTTTTTTTTAATGTGCATTATGATTACCTAACTAAAAACTGAATTAAGCTTATAGAGAGTATATCCAGCCTAGACCCTTAACATACTCAAGTATTTTAACTTTTTTGATGTTTTATGAGGGTTTAATTTTTCGTCGTTTCGTGATTCAGTGACCAACATAGTATATTCATAACTATATATAATAATATTATGAGAACCCAACGGAACATCTAACAAGTGAGAATTCCTTCATTATTGGTAGATAAATTAAAGGCGGATATCATCTATAATATAAGTATTTAACTGAATGGTAACATAAAAATCTTTTGCTATTATTCTATTATTTAAAGAATCAATCTTTGACCTGGGATGCAGCAGAAAGGGATAACTTATACACTATTAGGATTTCAGTTGATCAGGCTGCATAGAATTTTCACTTGTGTAGTAATGGATGTCTTATTCATGAAGGTTTTATTTTGTGTGATTTTACTTTCTCAAACATTGCAAATTAATAACCCTTTGATACCACAGTATATATAATACATAGGAGAAAATAAAGGACAAAATACCATTTTTGTTATTCATATGTTTGGCAGCTAGCCTGTGCCATTTTTGCATTTTTTGTCTGTAGCATTGTCATTTTGTCATTGCCATTTTTGTCTGTAGCATTGTCATTTTGTCATTGCCATTTTTGTCTGAACCATTGTCATTTTGTCATTGCCATTTTTGTCTGTGCATTGTCATTTTCTCATTGCCATTTTTGTCTGAACCATTGTCATTTTGTCATTGCCATTTTTGTCTGAACCATTGTCCTTTTGTCATTGCCATTTTTGTCTGAACCATTGTCATTTTCTCATTGCCATTTTTGTCTGTACCTTTGACATTTTCTCATTGCCATTTTTGTCTGAACCATTGTCATTTTGTCATTGCCATTTTTGTCTGTGCATTGTCATTTTCTCATTGCCATTTTTGTCTGAACCATTGTCATTTTGTCATTGCCATTTTTGTCTGTACCATTGTCATTTTGTCATTGCCATTTTTGTCTGTAGCATTGTCATTTTCTCATTGCCATTTTTGTCTGTACCATTGTCATTTTGTCATTGCCATTTTTGTCTTGGCCACTTTGCATGTTTTCTTTTTGTCACTGGCATTTTCATACCTGCCCCCTATTGCTATATAAAATTCCATCATACAGGACGAGTCTGATATGGTTATATATATCATGGCCAGTATGTAGATACGTCTGTATACATACTCCCTGTTGCTGGGTAAGCACACAGGCAAGGTCTCACAAGAACCAAAGCGGTTTGAAGTAAAGGATATTCCTTGCAAGATTTTTATCAAAGGTATATTTATTCAGCGGTGAAGTAGCACTTGTGTCGCCTGGTAGAGGGCACTTGGATGGTTCAAAGTGCTTGTAGATTACCAAATAGGTCATGTGACAGTAAACACCTGACCAAGCAATGGGTGCATTAGCAAGAGAAAAGAAAGAAAGAAAGAAAGAAAGAAAGAAAGAAAGAAAGAGTGAGAGAGAGTATAATTATGACTGCATGCATGCCTGCATTCATACACAGAGCTACTCTGATTGACAACTTGAGGGAATCATGCAGATTACTGGGAACAGATGTTATTTGCTTCATTTTGGTCATTATCAATGCAGCGTAACTGAGTGAATCATAATGCCATTAATCACACTCACCTGATGTTTAACCTGTTACATCTTAATCCATAGACAACATGCTGTATCACTGTGCAGTGTTATACTTTCAGCATCATCCATTGAGGGTACTCCTACCTTACCTCAGCATGTACCCCTACATCACAGGGTGAGTGTGACTGGACATACAGGACTCCTCATTATCAGGCGGCTCATCATCAAAGCCAGGAGGGGAGCAGTTTACCCAGCAGAGCCCTATTTGACATGAGTATAGAACAAAGGGAGTTGGGGCCCCAGACTCTCCACTGGCAACATGACCTGGGTTAAATGAGGCAGAAAATACAGTGAATGCCCAGGTCTCACTGGAAGCATGTATGTGTCATGGATGGTTTATCTGGATAATGTAGGCTTAGTCAAGGCTGCCTCTGTCCAAATCTCTACCAAGTATGCTTACTACCACTGCTATCTTTTAGTACTTATTTGGTAACATTTTGTCACTTTATGGTGCTTTTCAGTCACTTTTCATAATCTTTTATAAAAGGTAAAAACAGAGCATACAATCTGCTAACTTTACTGACAGTTTGAAACAATTTTTGTCATTTTTGTGTTATCATTAATTAAAAGGTGCTTTGATAGTATTTCAGTAACTATCTGGTAATTTTTCAGTACATTTTGGTAACTTTTCAGTACTTGTTGGTAACTTTTCCGTGTTTAGCAAGACCCACCACTGCTTTCTAAAAGCTGACTTTCAAGTATGCTAGGCTGGGCTGTAAATCTGGGTGCCTAGTCACATTTGGCTGGACTAACTATGACTACCTTTAATTATAACAATATCTGGCTTCACCCGAGTTCATCAGGCTAAAAAAGCTTTATAGCATACCCACATAACTGTCACTCACTTTATAAGTACTCCATCAGGTCTAGTTAGAATTACTAGGGTCTGCCTAAAACGGGGAGAATCCGCGGAGAGATGGAGAATTCGCGGAGAATTCATGGAGAATTTGCAGGGAGTTTTTACATGCAATGATACTTTAAAAATACACATTAAAATCACTTAAAATCTCCAGCTATATCACTCTTAACACATTTGTTCACTGTTAAATGACAGAAATAATTAAAAATCTGTACATTCATTTAAAATTCAGCTCTAAGTTGCTTGGGCAAGCAGGTTCTTCTCTTAAGATTTTTTTTTGTGCCACGCAAGAGACAACAAATAGCATCAGGAGACTGTGGGCTATTGGCGATTGCAAATGCAGCTGATTTTTGTTCCAATCAAGAAATTAAACAAACTGAACATTTTAACCAAGGATTAATGCAAAACACTTAGTTTCTTGTTTCAGTTCAGGCATTTATACACCATTTCCCAAAACAAAACTTTCTCCCAGAATACCAAAGCCTAAATATAAAGCAACTGTAACCATTGGGATTAAATGTGAATGTGGGATAGAAGATGTATTTGAGGACATGATTGGGTGTATAAAAAAAAGAGAGAAAAAAACTGTAATAAGTTGTTTCATTTTAAATGTGGATTTGTCTTAAAAATAAATAAAACAATTAATGAAATGGTTTTGTGAAGATTGTACCAATAAGTTATTGTACTATTGCTGTATATATGTGTACATTGTGCTATATTTTTCTCTTTTTTTTTATAATTATTATTATACTCTGTATTGTTATGATCAGTAAGAAGTGTGGTGTAAATTGGGTCTATATATACTATAAATGGTGATAGTGCTATTATCTTACAATAAATGTAGGTAAAGTTATGATTTATTTATTATATTATATTTTTCGTTCACCAACTATACATTTGATACACGTTCATGGTTTTTTTAAGGTTTGCACAATAAACTGTCAAAATATGAGGTGTTTTGTGGTTTCGTCTAATGATCTGTCAGTTTCAGCTGGTGATATAGACGGGTGTTAAATTTTGCGTAGGCCTACCGCTTTCACTCGGCGGTGAGTCTACATTGTTGAGCGTAAAATCCTTAATTATGTACAGATTTTTTACTTGATTTAGGTCATTTAACAGTGCCCAAATATGTTAAGAGTAATATAGTTGGAGATTTTAAATGATTTTTATGTGTATTTAAAAGGATCATTGCATATAAAAACTCGCCTCAAAGTCTCCACAAATTCTCCGCGAATTCTCCATCTCTCCGCGGATTCTCCGTGTTTTAGACAGACCCGAATTACTACAACAATATATGTATATACCTGCATAACTACAGGACTAATTGCACATACCTTTATAATAAGTGCTTTAATGAGGTCTGGCTGGACAAGCTGAAGAGTCAACCTGCAAAGCTAGCACTATATTTTCATGGTTCCAAAACTTGGTTAAGAGTGAAATAATCTAGATCACTTGGTTAGCAGAGTGATAACTGTAGTAATTTATGATCATGGGACTTCCCTAACTGGTTTCATACACCCAACAGTTGGATAAACATGACTGAAAGTTGATGCTCTTTGCATTATATCTAAAAAATACAGTGGAACCCCACAATTACGACCACTCTTGGGACTGAGCAAAGTGGTCGTAATTTGGGGGTGGTCGTATTTGTGAAACTCTTACCGTTGTCACATATAACACGGTGATATTTAATGTGTATCAGAGTTTATCTATTTCATATCTTTAATGTGAATTATAACAAAATATTTTACTTAGCGAAGGACCCTTATTATGAATGTTCTTTTTTGTGTGTAGCTGAACATATTTATTCATGATGAAAATTAATATACATGTACACATACATAGTGACGAATGATTAACAAATAATAACACTAAGGCGATACGATTACAACCTACTGAATGCATATTAAACATAATACGTGGCTGTCATATATTTAGCCTTCCGCTTTAGTATGTATTGCGTGCACTTGAGTTTTCCCGACGCTAAACTGCTGAACCATTTGGTGCTGACTCGCGTGGTGTTGCCGCCTTGATTAACGCCACTTTATCCTTCAAGGAGAGCTCTTTCAGAGGCATGGTTGCCTAACAGCAAGCAATTTAATGCAAATTTAACCAGTAGAGAAATAAACTGACAACGATCTATCAGAAAAGGCAAGTTAATGTGAGGGATTTTCCTCCCATGCAAGCTTTATTTATACATTTTACTGACTGCACAATACTCAGTGTCAGTAAGGTATGAACACATTTAGGATTAACTAGGTCATTAATTTTACCAATGAGGATCGAACAATATGTGATGAGTTGAAATATTAAGCCCGCAACCCCACACTTAGGGAAGCTGTAATACAGGTGATCACTAAGGGGCAATTAGCATCTGACCCAAGGTCAGACCGGCTAATTAAGTAATCAGGCTGATGGTTACCCTCTTTGATCTATAACCTACACCTCAACGAGTCTCAGCGAAGACACCGAGTCGGGAAGATATGCGGGACCAGATGAACACTCGGGTTAAGAAACCTTGTTACCCCCTTTGATCTTTCTTTAAGGCGCCTGTGACAAGACGCAGCCATTGACTCGTGACAAATGTTGTTTCAGTACTTCTCGGCAGTGGTCGCATTAGCAGGGTCACATTAGCGCTGGGGCCAGGAAATCTGGTCGTAATTCTGAATTCAGGGGTGGTTGTAATTTTGAGTCATTTTTAAACATAAATAAACTAAAAAAATTCAGGACCAAGCAAAATGGTCGTAATTGTGGGGTGGTCGCAATTGTGGGGTGGTCGCAAGGCGGGGTTCCACTGTATATATTACTGGTGGGGTTGATATATGATATATAAAAGATATTTCTTTCACTGCAGGTTAGTAAATGTATTACATAAAGATAAACAACCATACAGTTTTATGTGACTAATCTAATATTAACAAGATTTTTTTTAACTGGAGATGCTGTGGTATCCAAAACATTGGGCATATCCTCTTTGAACAGGCAGTTTCTTCTAGAGAATATACTGACATGTTACGAGGTCAACGTCAACAGTTTCGCACCGTCCAAGTATACATAGTTGAAATTACCAATATTTGTATTTAAAATTTAATAAAACATGCTGTATTTTAAGTTATTGGACTAAACAATATCCTATATTTCTGTTTATATCTGACCTTTAAGTTCAAGGTCACAAATTTTGAGGGAAAAAATATGTAGTCCTTTAAAATCAACCAGCAGCGCTCAACATTAACAGCTGTATGACTGCCCAGGAGAGGCAAGTGGGACAGCCTTGAGTCAGCCTGAGCTCTCTGGTCAGGAAGCCCCAGCTCATGCTGGGGCAACTGACAGACACTTTATTTTTTGGTGACCAGTGGTAACTTTTGGAAAACATTCCTGTTCATGGATATCATGTTATATTCGCATGTAAAGAATAAATTGCATGCTTTTCTCCCTTTCCTGTGTACCTGGTCAATTATTCTTAGATGACATTACAGCCCAAAACAGCCTTCAAAAAGATCTCCTTTACTCCTGTTCCCTATTGAATTATTTATTCATATTCAATGCTTATTTCCAGAACTTGTTTGTCACTATTGGATACATTTGTCACACAGTGTCATCTGAACAGGAATTAACTTATGAATATTTAAACCAGACAGCTCTGTGACCTCTCTGATCCCTGTGTGTTAAAAAATTCCTGTGCCGGGGATTTGGCATTTTCTACATTTAAAAACCTATAACTCATCTAAAATAGATAATTCCTACACAAGATTCTGTCATTTGTTTATAATCTTATTAATAAACCAGGAACCTATGAGTCTTGACACTCAGCTGAATTTGTCTGTAAGGATAGGTTTATGAGCTTTCACAAAATATGGGTCCTGCAAGCAGTTTGAAGCCAACCCGTCTACCCAAACTGTTTTTACACGATTAATTTTTGCAGGTAAAAAAAAAACAAAATATTTTGCCCCTAGGGCAGAAAGAGGAAAATGCGGAATTTACTTTTTTTTAAATAATAGCCCACCTTATGTCATTTTTACAAAACATTTAAGAGGCATAGGGTCATTAAAGATTTTACTGGTTTATTTTATTTTAGATGGCATTATGGAAATACCAATTAAGGTTAACATTACCTGGTGTCACTGTCATATTTCCACTAAAATATAACTTATGATTTGATACCACGCCTTTGTTATAGTCCCTTCCACACCCCCTGTCCCCCTGATATTTTGCGATTATCTCTAAATAAGACAAACTTGCCAAACTAAAATTGGACCATTGGCATAAAGAGGCAAAAGCGTAATTTTTGGTACCTTACCAACTCACTGTATAAAAATTATTTACTTTACAGCCTGGTTGACATGATATATATATATATATATATATATATATATATATATATATTCGGGTTCATGGCTTCCCTAATAAGTGGCCATTGTTATCCTCCTTGGACATGGATATAAAGTAATGTGACGTAACAGTGAAGCGGGTGCATGCTGAGAATACAAGTCTTGCTGTAAACAAGGGTCGGCAGCTCTCGATTATTGGTCCCGTGAATACTGGTGCTTCTTTAGTATGTCACGTCTATTATGACGTCATCACTATCCCCTGATATGCACATTTCACAGATTAGTGGCAAGATGTCGCTAAAGAATAGACTAATTAATCATAAAATGGTTTTAATTGTTTACAGGAAAATGACATAAGTTAGGCCATTATTTCCATCGCGAAAAAACAGGTGGACAAGGGTGCAGGAACGGTCTGTGATATGAACACTATTTGCTCTAAATGAGGTGTGTGAGATGTTTTACATTCTAAACAAGGTCGTGAGGTGGGTTATTCATTATAAATGAGGTGTTTTATATTCTAAATGAGGTATTAGAGGTGTTTGATATTCTAAATGAGGTGCGCATTGTTTATTTTCTAAAAGAGATGTGGGAGGTGTTTTTTTATTCTAAATGAGGTGCGTTGGGTGTTTTATATTCTCTGAGTCTAAATATTTTCATACATATTGAACATTACTAATCAGTTTACAATTTATGTTCCAACTAAGTCAACACAATTGTATTAATACTATTATGCATAATATGTAAGGGTTGTTGCATGTCCTAACACTAAACTCCAAATACCGTGGTCTGAACCACTCTGGTCAGATCTGAACAAGCTTTAGGGGATAAACTCTCCACCCTGGGGTCTTTAAGCTAAACATGGAAAGACAATTTAAGGTTTGTTTGCGTTAAAGGCCTGTACTGTAGCTACGCCGAAAGTGTTCCCTGCGTCCGTTGTGAACCAGGTCGATTGCCAGATCATCGTCTTCACTTGTCTCGGCCCAAGACGTGTGATTCCGATCCGCTCTGCTCCTCTCCGTCAACAACGTCTTGGGAATGACTCTTAGGAAAACGCCTCATAAGGTTCCAAATAGGAGACCCCTTTGGAATCGTATAATTGACATTTCAAGCGGTGTCAACATAAAATAATTACCTTTTTGTTGTCTTTGGATGTTTTATTAAACATCTGTAAAGTATTGGCACCAAAATAATGCTCAATAGCCCTACTTATCCATAATTTTGCCAAGAGCTGATGTGTTTACACAGAGAACATGCCGCCATGAATACATTAAATGACCCACAGTCCTTTGCAACGGGATTTAGACTGGGAACCCGCTCTGATCTTATCTCTGTTTGAGCTGGAAAAAGCGGGCGATAATAGATCTCGGTGCCGGGTACCAGTCGATCAACGTCCGCTCATTACAAATTCCTGTATATTGTTATGTTTAAATCACGGCGGGCTTATAAGGATCGTAAGGGATAATATTTCATTAATAATATATTAAGGTAAGAACGTGGTAAAGTTGCCAGAAAGACCCATTTACTACCAAAGACACTAACGGATGCATTTTGATGTGTATATTTAGTAGTTTTAAGAGTTTTTTTGGTGCCTTCTACCAGTGTCTACCATTTCACCATTACAAGGCCTATATACTGCACAGGCCATTCCCACAACTGTGATCGTATCACAGTTGGGATCCGCAACAACGTCTTCACCAGTTCATGACAGACATAATACCACAAACACACTTGTTTAACCTCAGTAATAAATCAAAATACAGAATATATAAACCCAAACTATATAACTTACCCCATCAATCGTGCCGTCTTCGCGCCACAACAGTTCATCGTCGTCGTCATGCGACTCATCATCCTGAAGATGTGCCCAATAATAAATAGAGACGAAAGCCAGTCTACAAACACTGAGAACATGTACAGTCCTTTTAAAAAGTGAATAGACCGTACAACTTTTTTTTAATAGGCCTATATGTGTCAATATTTTTTTAAAGGTTCATTAAAATGTGTTCCGGTACACTGAAAAGATTCAACATTCACCATTGAAATCGACTGACTATATAAAATTTTACTCATCCTGAGTGACATATCATATATTAAATAATTGGAAATCAACCAATTAAACTTATTTAAATGTTTCTATATCTGAAAATATTACGATATTAGTTGATAAAACTCAGTTTTATCCTGATAAAATTTAAAAGTTGAAAAATATTAACTCTATAGTTATCTTAAATCAGCTGAAACTTTAAATCATAGGTATATATAGGCCTAATTTACCGACCTTTTGAATTATTAATTTATCCAATATCCACAGTTAACACAGCATTCTAATTCGTAAGTTGAGGATTTGATTAAGATAGCATCCAAATGAACATGGCTTCAGATTTTATTCATATATAGTATAAAACAAAACAAATAGGCTATTTATATTTTTTCATAGGCTGAAAATATATTAAGCCGGCCATACACGAGTCGACATGTCACGCGACATGTCCCAGAACACGAATGTTCTGCAGGCCATAGGCCTACACACACGTTGCATGTCCTGCAAAACTATGACAAAAACTACATGCATCAAACATAACTTCCAGGATTTACCATTATTTTGAATGGAAATATTATATTTATCAATATATGTGCGTGTGACGAAAGTGTATTAATATAGATGTAGGCCTACAAGAAAACCAGGCATATAGGTCTATTTTGGGATAGCTACACTACATCTTCTGATGAGTTTCCTGTTGACGGCGCAAAACACATGGCACCCTGAAACCATGCATGGCCGGTCACATTACCACAGGATAACATGATCAATCGTTATATATTCTTTGGCTTTTTCCCCGACACTGGGCCTGATGTCGCGCGACAAGTCGCAGGTAAAAGAAATATGTTCCTTCTTCTGCGACATGTCGCGCAACTCATGAAAACGTGCGACTAAAGCCGGCCATACACGAGGCGACATGTCGCGCGACAAGTCGCAGAACACGCTTGTTCCGCGACAAGTCGCACCGTGTATGGGGGTAAAGCCGGGTGCTCACTACCTGATTTTATCAAGCGACATTGTCGGGCGATATTTTGGGCAGATTTTCTCAAAATCGGCTGAAAATCGGTTCGGTTTAGTTGGCCGATTTTCAGTGTCACATTTAGCGACGCGCGTGTTCCCACCTCTCGATTATCGCCGAATAAGTCTCATCTTGGCGATCTGATATACTGAGCTTTCTTGGAGAAAAAATAAAAGGAAATATTTGTTCGCTTTGTGGCTTATCAAAAGAAATATGATGTGTCGGAAGAGTGACTAATGGGTGAAACCTTGGCTTGAGAGAAGGGGAGGAATTAAGGGCATTTAAACTATACACTTGTATGCGAACTGAGACAGGAGGTTTAACCGTCCTTCATCAAATTAAAGGTTTTCTCCACATATCTCAGGGGCGGGTCCAGGATATAGGAAAAGAGGGGTCCAACCCAGGAGTACTAATAACAAAACCTAAAGAAAGGTCCCCGGGTCAGGAAAATGTCCAAAAGAATCGGTCTTAAACCCTTAAGACGATTGCGGGGGTGATCTGTAGGATTTGGTAAAACAAAACATCCAGCATCAGGATATTACATTCAGAAGGGCTATTTCACCAGGAACGAACTCTAATTTAGAAAATGACATTCTACTTGCATGTTTGTGTGATTTCTATAGGATTTCCTGTTTCTAGAAATTCAATGATGCTGTATGTATTTTTTAATCCTGTGTAAACCAGCCAACACTTTATCATCCTTTTTCATTTGACTGCTCCACACAACAAACGCCAACAGCATTAAATATTTTGCGTGATTAGGTTTAAATTTTTATAATCAATTGCCGTAGACATGTGATGATCAGTTATATATCTGGCGACTCTCTGTTATCTGTCAGATTAAATATAATAAAACTAATTAAAGTACAGCATCGCCAAAAAATGCCGCTGACTCCGTGAAAAAAATGTTCCAGAGACCCGTTCACATGAACGCTTTTGCCTATGGGGTTACCTGTAAACATCAGGTATTGCTGCGTGCGCTAGATTGGATATTGCATTAGTCAAAAGTTTTCGGCTATTCATTCATGTCTTCTCCCATTTCCTCTAACGTTCAGTCTTATGTTTAAAGAAATGTTCGCACATTGTAATTATATGAATGGATATTCCTTTACAATGATAAATAAATTGCAGGTCGTCTTTTAGGAATACATCAAATTTATTCTATACCAAAATCGGTCATTAATTCTTTTTGAAATACAGAAATATGTCATTATACAATATACACTAATAATGACTTATAGTTACCACTTCCAGAACGTGAATTCTGACCATACACAAATTAACAAAACCGGCCGACTTTGTCGCAAAAATTGGCTCACAACACGATTTCGCTTATCGCCCATAAAATCGGCCGATTTTCTTTGACAGTGCCAGACTCTTGGCGACGGCGATTTTCACGCCCACGCCGACAAAATCGCTTGGTGTGTCACACTACACGACAATGTACCCCCGTCGGTACATAGTCGGCCGATCCTATGAATCGTCCGATAAAATCGGTAAGTGAGCCGCCGGCTTTAGTCGCACGTTTTCATGAGTTGCGCGACATGTCGCAGAAGAAGGAACATGTTTCTTTTTCCTGCGACTTGTCGCGCGACATCAGGCCAAGTGTTGGGAAAAGCCAACAAATAACAGTCATATATATAACGATTGATCATGTTATCCATTGAAAATGTGACCGTCCATGGTTTCACTGTGTCTGATTAGGGTGCTATATATATGTGTGTGTTTGCGCGGTCAACAGGAAACTCAGAAGAAATTGTGTAGCTATCCCAGAAAACCTATGCCTATTTTTCTTATATATCTATATTAATAAAGAGAAACAAGACAAAATATGTCCGAGGCAGAATACATTTTTTCGTCACTCGCACTTATATTGATAAATTGTGTTATTTCGTTGAAACTTGGAAGTTATGTTCAGTGCATGTAGTTTTTACAATAGTTTTGCAGGGCATGTTGCAGAACATGTCGCTGTGTGTATGGACTGTTCTTGTTGTGCAACATGTCGCAGAACATTCGTGTTGCGCGACATGTCGCCTCGTGTATGGCCGGCTTAACTCCCGTACACGGTGCGACTAGTCGCGGAACAAGCGTGTTCTGCGACTTGTCGCGCGACATGTCGCCTCGTGTATGACCGGCTTTACATATGCAGTGATAATAATAATAATTATAAAAATAATAATATATATATATTAGTATATATATTGCTTAATACCCATGCATCAGCCGCTAACCCAGTAGGCCTATATTAGCGCCCCCCCCCCCCTTCTCGAATTTCTGGATCCGCCACTGGTCATAATCACATGTTAATTATTATATTGATGCTTTAACATGGTGAAGAAATGAATACCATTCAGTGATTTGAATGAAGCTAAAAATGTCTTTGATTTTTTGGTAAGGTTTTAAGTTTCAAGTTTTGAGCTGTTCTGTCTTTCCAATTTATTAATTGTATCTATAACTCACTGTGTATACTGACTGTTTATATTAATAAAATGTTCGAAGAGATTTGTGTTTATTTCATCATATTTTACTCAGTATATTTTGACAGTTTGGCTTTGTCCGGTTGGCCTTGCCCCTCTATGCATGTTACAGGGATAGCCTAGCTTGTGTCCGGTGCATAGATTTTTGTCCGCTTTGAGTTTGTCCATTAAGTTTTTGTCCTTTACTTTGGCCGTTAGGAACGGGAAGGGACTTGTGTCCTATTCCCCTTTTGACTTTGACCCGATTGGTCTTTTTTCAGCTATAGGCATGTAAGTGTGCCTTTCCATACATGTGGATTATATAATTTGTGTTCATGAGAAACCCGCATTCGATAAGCCCCTTTCCATGCATATCCGACCCTGTCCCGCATGCGGATATAATAATTTTCATGCCACAAACTTATGCATGCAGGTCTAACTATCGATAAAATCCGGGCGGCACGCTCCGGGGGGCAAGCCCCCCCCCCCCCCTCCCCTTTCTCCCTACTCTCCGTCCACCGTCCCTTCCACCCGTCTTCCACTTCCCCACTTTCCCCCCTTCTCCCCCCCCCCCCTTCCCCAAGGAAATTTCAGTTAAACTTTTGAATAAATTGGAGATAAAAATCCTTTCTCCTTGTTTTTTTTTTTTTTTTTGGGGGGGGGATGTTTCAATTCAAGACTAAATCAATGTGTAAATGTTTCTTTTGCCCTTGGTGTAATGCCTCTTGAGGGGGGGGGGGGGCATTTTAAATGGTTTCAGTGCATCCGTGAGTAGGAATTTATTATATATATGAGGAAAGTGTCCCAGAATCCTTCATTTTGACTACATATTTCAAAAATACTTATTACTTCCACATTGTGAGAGCTAGGGGTTGTCTCGAGCGCCTTCAAAGGTGCATCGGTAATTTATACCTCCCTCAAACTCTCTCTCTCTCTTTGTATAACCACAGGTCAGTGCTTCCCAAGTGATTTTTGTCAGCGTACGGCATTGAAAATTGTTACATTTTAAAGTATTTAATTATATTCAATATAAACATATGGGAGCTAGACAAGCGTGCATGGCCTTGGGACATGGTTTAATATATTTTCACGTACATCAGTTATATAAAGGCTTACATGATGACTATCTTCTTTGCAAAGAATTACTCCCGATATCCAGTTATTCAGTCTTCCATGCTGCCTTACAAGCTCTATAATCATTTCCAAAGACAAAGGCACAAAGCTAATCAGACCGCTGGAGAAAAGCTGGGGAACAACCAGGCGGAAAGCAGAAGGTGAAATTAGGTTTTTATAACCTATAACCTGCGAGCTACTGGCCAAAACCAGCTACTGCCACCAAGGCAGTCAGACGGGGCACAAAACTTTAATGTTGGAACTAGAACCTGGGAATATGTCCTTGGCTGGTCTCCTTAAAATTCTAAAAATGGGCCACTGTGACCTGTATTCTGTGAGCTAACGGGGAAAAAATATGATTTAAGTACTGATAAAGTCAGGTGGGCACAAATCAATACGGTTGAACCTAGATTTTTTAAGCTTCAAATTCAAGGAGGTCTTCTTTGAACAACATTTGAGATTATATGTACGATGACCTATATTCTGTCAGCTACGAATAAACCTAATTTTGAGCTACCCGAAAGTAAGACAGGACACAAATTTTAACTGTCGGATCTTAGGAGTTCTTTCTTAATGTAAAGGGAGGTCCTTGTAAACAGTGTAAAGTTTCCTTGGTCGTCTGAAATAAGGTCAGTGTGTGACCAATATTCTGCAGGATAAGCCCTGTGTTTTTTTTTTTTTTTTTTTGGTGTGTGTGCGGGGGGGGGGGGGGGGGGGGGGGCATGATTTGAGCACCCTTTAGACAGATTTGCATGAATAGTTCGTGTTGGACCTAGAAACTTCTAATTTGTTTACAATATGTGCATCAATAACTAGTTTAGAAATAAAGAATATCTCTCTGATCTGATGAATGTAGCCATACCTCGTTTGTGGTTAAAAGTTATCACGGGCACGGGACAAAGAACAATGCTGTGTCTCCCATGAATGTATCAACGAAAAGGGTATGTAAACAAAAATTAAAAAATGGTATAACTAAATAATTCTTGCCGACAGCTGGGCAAATCTCTCTCTCTCTCTCTCTCTCTCTCTCTCTCTCTTTATCTCTCTAGAATGTATGTGAACTCCTTTTGACCTGCACGTCACTCAGCACACTTCATGTATAGTGGCAATTTCTGTACGATAACTCGACAATTAGCGTTACAGATGACAGCCACACAAAGACGGGTCACACCATATTCAGGTAATGACCGCTCAGGGCGGCCCATCGATATCACCCTCTACAGGGTGAACATTGAAGACAATATTTCCTTTTCTACAAGGAGCATAAAGTATTTAAACGAGAGTAGTGTGAGTGTCCCGTTCAACCTTCGGGAGGTCTGGGGCGTGGTATATACCGGTACAAAGGTTTTCTTGTCAGAGAGCATTTCCATGTGGAGATAGCCCGCCCTCTACCGGAGAATGGCGGTAATAAACATATCATCTGATTATGCCAGCGGTTTGACCTTGAAATAATAACAGGATACATTAAAATCTATCTGTAATATACAGGTTTTAACTATACTTTACAGGTAGCACATTGCACAAGTTAATAGGTCATTTAAAAAACCAACCGTAAATGAACAAGGAAACACTTAATCAAATGAATTATGCATATTCATTTTTGTATTTTATAGATAAAATATATTAAATACATGTACTAGTATATATGTTTACGTATATTTCGTACCATCTGTTGCAGTAGTTTCGTCGTGGTTCACAAGCCCTGCAGTAGTATATATAGGAATAGGGAAGTACCCGTCACGTTTTGACATATATGTAAGAATGTCGGAACCCGTCACGTTTTGACATATATATGTCGGAACGTCAGAGATCAGTGCTTTATTCCATGAATTTTTGTAAGTTCGATCATCAGTGCAATTTTAGATATCAGAGGAATACCACACACATGCAGATATATTTGTTGATCACTGACACGCTTACACTGGAAAATCAGATTTGTCAATTTACCCATTTATTTTTGTAAATTATTCAACAAATAATACATCATAATCAATGAATAATAATTATAATACAACATATGAAAAAGTACAATGTAAGAAAGGAAGGGATGGGGGGGGGGGGGACTGTCATTAGCAGTACATTGCATAACAAATACAATCCATGATAATTAAAATAATTTAACCATCAATAATAAATAATGATCAATAATACAATGATAGATTTTGATAATATCAGATAGAGAGGAAGGGGGGGGGGCGCTAGCGGGCGACTGTCATTAGCAGTTCATTTCATAGCAAATTCAATCCATGATAATTAAAATAATTTAACCACCAATAACCAGAAATGATTTGCATTACATAAGATAGATGTCGCTACGTGTAGGGGTCGGTTTCTTCTGAGTGCGGCGCCTGACCAGTGTGGTCATCTTTAAATTACTGGATGCATTCAAATTTTTTTTTGTGAATGAAATCCTAAATAATAAAAAACAAATCGTCATCATAGTAAAATTATATGTTACGCTGGTTTGTTCACCCTTCTCACTTGTTACATGCCATTATGTCCTATGCTGACAAAGGAGCTATTACGAAAAGAAATAATACACTTCAAGCAAGATGGTTGGCAACCGGTGTGTTGACAGCATATGGTCACATGCATATATCTTATTTATATGGAAAGAAGCACCTGTCGTATTAATCGCTTCAGAAAATGTACAAAAGTCATAAATACATCATAAATTCAAAACTCTATCCCTGCAGTTAAATTGAAATTCCTGATGTATTAGTAGTATCACATGCTAATATATTCCTAAAAGTGCAATGCATTCAAAATTGTACATGATAATTGTATTTATTGTAGAATATTAGATGCAGATTTACTTATGTACATATGTAGAAGATTTTTGTTTGTATGTTTGAGGTGCACGCATGTGCACATGTATGTATAGACGAAAGGCATGTATAAATGTATGTATGTGTATGTGTGTGTAGACACAATGGTATACCGCTTGCAGTAATCTTTAATGTGATTATAATGTTTGTCCAAGTTCTGATAACGGATGCTTGTTTCTCTTACGAATACTTTTCACCATTGACTTTAATTTATTTATTATTTTGAGTAATAGGTTATTCCAGCATATCTTTTGTTTCACTTCATTTCACTTTCTTGCTTACCATGTCACATTGCACCTGTTCAGATATAAGGCATACCTATAAAAATTCTTGTATGTATGTGTATGTAAATATATATATATATGTATGTATATATATAAATATATATATATATATATATATATATATATATATATATATATTAATTATGTACCGCCACCTACTGACTGATAGCGATACTATGTTTGTATGATTGCATTCACACCATTTCCCAACAGGGGACGCTTTGTGAATAAAATCTGTGGGTTGGATCAGATCTGGCGGTAAACGTGCGACCTTGATGTAGTACTTAGTAAAATGCCCTTAAATTCGTGATATGAATATTTAAACCTGTAATTTATATATATATATATATATATATATATATATATATATATATATATATATATAGAACGTATGCAGTCTGATATTTATATATTATATATATAATATATTTGACTGCATACGTTCAAAATTGGAATGTTTTGAAATCATTATAGTTAAGCAATACCCATTATAAGTTAAAATACACCAATATAAAATCGTTATGCATTCAACCAGTCTATTTTATAAATTCCTATAGGTTTTATATATTTATATATTTCAATGCACAGAATAATCTTCTCTTTTACATAATACAGAAATAAAGTTCAACATATTTTATCTGTTAAGGTGTATGGACTTACTCAGGACTGTTCATAAGATGAAGTAAGAGTGTCGGCTTTTAGACAGACCAACAATTAATTGCACACAAGCTTTCGAACTGGGATATCTCTTCGTCAGGTGGTAATTTTACACATTTTACAACGTGAACTAATAATCAACCTTGCTATTCTTTCATATCACTCTTTCATTCTTTCTTTTTACACAACCATGCACCTTCAGCGAGGCATCCTGACCGTCATAGCCGACCAGAGGCAGGGATCCATTCCACTTTGCATCCGGGAAATGTGTTATTTTGGAATAAACCTTATGACAGAAACAACCATGGATACCATCAATGGATGTGCGTGTATCTGGGGCTATAATTATTCTCTGGAAAGTAACGAAACAGCGTTCAGGAGAACACAAAATGAAAATTTAGAAAGGTGCATTACTATTGAACCTCGGCGCACGGTCTGGATCTATCGTGACATTTGCACGACTTATAGGTAACTCATGTTTGGAGAATTATAACCAATATCAAGCGAGGTACATGCATGAGGTTCCGTCATATGTAGCCATAGGTGGGTGGTCTAAATTTGACTCAGTTTCCAGGGACCAATATTACAACTTTTAAGAATGCTGGTGTATTAGAGTTCAGGATCCCAACCTTCGAATCCCCTTTAACAGATCCCATACAAAGCTGGAAAGTCCCTTTCAAATGTAAGGGTGAAATTATCCAACTGTCATGGTACAGGGTAATACTTACATGTATTTGTTGTTTACAAGGCACTGACAGAGAAGAAGGATTCTTTACAAAGATGGAATATAAATTTACATACGTATGTAATCATATGTTTAATTCAATATAGGTATTTTATTATAAGATAGCTTTATATCGGTTCAATCGACCACGACATTGTGTAGCCCGGCTGTAGTTTCTGCTAAGTATAACTTTTTGTTTGCAATGTGCAACAGGCATTGCATATATAAAATGTTCAGATAAGACCGACATGGAGCGAGAGGAAACCATATCTGCTGTGTCATGGAAATGTCACACAGGTGTGCACCTGTTTTCTCAATACAAACTTGTGTCAAGTTGATCTATACAGTTTATTTGCACATGCAACGCATGAAAAGGCCTACGGTCCCGCGACTATGAGGCTGACATGCCGGCGAGAATCCAAAAGAGTCAAACATATCCCCAGTAATCCAAATGGATATAAATTGGGGTGGCAAAGATAGTTCAGATAACCAATAAACGAATCTCATTCTGATGTTCCGTTAGCAATCAAAATGTTTAAAATGGGCTGTCATATTCTGAAAATACATCAGTTAACACGAGTTCTGAGGTCTTGAAGAAGCGGCCTTGCTCTTAGATAGAACTTTTCTCAGTAACTATGACGTAGGGATATTTGTTCAATCACCGTGGGAAGTCCATCCTGAGTTTTCAGATATAGTTAACCAGGCCTGTACATTCTAGTTGTACACATTCAACTGCACATAATAAACACAGTCCAGCAAAACATATTTTGCTGTGGAAAATAAATATATATAATCAAGTATACTGAGTGAAATCCCTTATCTGTTCAGGAGGTCAAATATATCGTGATGGTATGTTATGTACACGTATCCGTTCAGGAGGTCAAATATGTAGTGATGGTATGTTATGTACACGTATCTGTTCAGCTGGTCAAATATATAGTGATGGTATGTTATGTACACGTATCTGTTCAGGAAGTCAAATATATAGTGATGGTATGTTATGTACACGTATCCGTTCAGCTAGGCAAATATATAGTGATGGTATGTTATGTACACGTATCCGTTCAGCTGGGCAAATATATAGTGATGGTATGTTATGTACACGTATCCGTTCAGGAGGTCAAATATATAGTGATGGTATGTTATGTACACATATCCGTTCAGGAGGTCAAATATATAGTGATGGTATGTTATGTTCACGTATCCGTTCAGGAGGTCAAATATATAGTGATGGTATGTTATGTACACGTATCCGTTCAGGAGGTCAAATATGTAGTGATGGTATGTTATGTACACGTATCCGTTCAGGAGGTCAAATATATAGTGATGGTATGTTATGTACACGTATCCGTTCAGGAGGTCAAATATGTGGTGATGGTATGTTATGTACACGTATCTGTTCAGCTGGTCAAATATATAGTGATGGTATGTTATGTACACGTATCCGTTCAGGAGGTCAAATATGTAGTGATGGTATGTTATGTACACGTATCCGTTCAGCTGGGCAAATATGTAGTGATGGTATGTTATGTACACGTATCCGTTCAGGAGGTCAAATATGTAGTGATGGTATGTTATGTACACGTATCTGTCCAGCTGGTCAAATATATAGTGATGGTATGTTATGTACACGTATCCGTTCAGCTGGGCAAATATATAGTGATGGTATGTTATGTACACGTATCTGTTCAGCTGATTAAATATATAGTGATGGTATGTTATGTACACGTATCCGTTCAGGAGGTCAAATATATAGTGATGGTATGTTATGTACACGTATCCGTTCAGGAGGTCAAATATGTAGTGATGGTATGTTTTGTACACGTATCTGTTCAGCTGGTCAAATATATAGTGATGGTATGTTATGTACGCGTATCCGTTCAGCAGGTCAAATATACAGTAATGGTATGTTATGTACACGTATCCGTCCAGCTGGTCAAATAAACAGTGATGGTATGTTATGTACACGTATCCGTTCAGGAGGTCAAATATATAGTGATGGTATGTTATGTACACGTTTCCGTTCAGGAGGTCAAATATATAGTGATGGTATGTTATGTACACGTATCCGTTCAGCTGGGCAAATATATAGTGATGGTATGTTATGTACACGTATCCGTTCAGGAGGTCAAATATATAGTGATGGTATGTTATGTACACGTATCCGTTCAGGAGGTCAAATATATAGTGATGGTATGTTATGTACACGTATCCGTTCAGGAGGTCAAATATGTAGTGATGGTATGTTATGTACACGTATCTGTTCAGCTGGTCAAATATATAGTGATGGTATGTTATGTACACGTATCTGTTCAGGAGGTCAAATATATAGTGATGGTATGTAATGTACACGTATCCGTTCAGCTAGGCAAATATATAGTGATGGTATGTTATGTACACGTATCCGTTCAGCTGGGCAAATATATAGTGATGGTATGTTATGTACACGTATCCGTTCAGGAGGTCAAATATATAGTGATGGTATGTTATGTACACATACCCGTTCAGGAGGTCAAATATATAGTGATGGTATGTTATGTACACGTATCCGTTCAGGAGGTCAAATATATAGTGATGGTATGTTATGTACACGTATCAGTTCAGGAGGTCAAATATGAAGTGATGGTATGTTATGTACACGTATCAGTTCAGCTGGTCAAATATACAGTGATGGTATGTTATGAACACGTATCCGTTCAGGAGGTCAAATATATAGTGATGATATGTTTTGTACACGTATCCATTCAGCTGGTCAAATATACAGTGATGGTATGTTATGTACACATATCCGTTCAGGAGGTCAAATATATAGTGATGGTATGTTATGTACACGTATCCGTTCAGGAGGTCAAATATGTAGTGATGGTATGTTATGTACACGTATCCGTTCAGCTGGGCAAATATGTAGTGATGGTATGTTATGTACACGTATCCGTTCAGGAGGTCAAATATGTAGTGATGGTATGTTATGTACACGTATCTGTCCAGCTGGTCAAATATATAGTGATGGTATGTTATGTACACGCATCTGTTCAGCTGGTCAAATATATAGTGATGGTATGTTATGTACACGTATCCGTTCAGGAGGTCAAATATATAGTGATGGTATGTTATGTACACGTATCCGTTCAGGAGGTCAAATATGTAGTGATGGTATGTTATGTACACGTATCTGTTCAGCTGGTCAAATATATAGTGATGGTATGTTATGTACACGTATCCGTTCAGGAGGTCAAATATGTAGTGATGGTATGTTATGTACACGTATCCGTTCAGCTGGGCAAATATGTAGTGATGGTATGTTATGTACACGTATCCGTTCAGGAGGTCAAATATGTAGTGATGGTATGTTATGTACACGTATCTGTCCAGCTGGTAAAATATATAGTGATGGTATGTTATGTACACGTATCCGTTCAGCTGGGCAAATATATAGTGATGGTATGTTATGTACACGTATCTGTTCAGCTGATTAAATATATAGTGATGGTATGTTATGTACACGTATCCGTTGGGGAGGTCAAATATATAGTGATGGTATGTTATGTACACGTATCCGTTCAGGAGGTCAAATATGTAGTGATGGTATGTTTTGTACACGTATCTGTTCAGCTGGTCAAATATATAGTGATGGTATGTTATGTACGCGTATCCGTTCAGCAGGTCAAATATACAGTAATGGTATGTTATGTACACGTATCCGTCCAGCTGGTCAAATATACAGTGATGGTATGTTATGTACACGTATCCGTTCAGCTGGTCATATATATAGATACGGTATGTTATGTACACGCATCCATTTAGCAGGTCAAATATACAGTGATGATATGTTTTGTACACGTATCCATTCAGCTGGTCAAATATACAGTGATGGTATGTTATGTACACGTATCCGTTCAGGAGGTCAAATATATAGTGATGGTATGTTATGTACACGTATCCGTTCAGGAGGTCAAATATGTAGTGATGGTATGTTATGTACACGTATCTGTTCAGCTGGTCAAATATATAGTGATGGTATGCTATGTACACGTATCTGTTCAGCTGGTCAGATGTATAGTGATATTATGTTATGTACACGTTTAGTATTGGAACAAACGTTCGGAAGGCAGGTAATAAACTGTCCAGAATAGAGCTTTCCATTATAATACAGGATTAATCATGCAGAAGAAAAACGATAGCTAAAAAAACTTGATTCATAATAGACATTTACGTCTGTAAAATATACACCAAAATGATAAATAGTTTATGGTTCAAGACTTATCATATATGACAAACAAAATAATACAAAGTCATGTTTGTGTGTAAATTTCTTAATGTTTCCCCAAAATACAAGTAAAATATTTTACAAAAATACACGTGTTGAAATTTCTTGATGAAAAACATGTCATTATTCTTTTATGATATTAATTTAGTTCTCCCGGAAGACATCATTATGATACAAACTAACTTTAAGCCTATTATGAAAAAAATCTTAACACATATTCCTATATTCTAAATTTCTAATTAGTGCTTCAGATCTAAGGTGTAACAACCCGTGACGTAGTTAAAATCTGTGTCAATCATAGGAATATCGTGTGAAAATCTTAAATAATTCCACACACACATATATATATATATATATAAAATATATATACATATATATATATATTACATATATATATATATATATATAAATATATTACATATATATATATATATATATATATATATATATATATATATATATATATATATATAATATGTTCGTTCCCTATCTGGAACAAAATAAAAAAAGCCTTTCCTCTAGACTCGCCTTTCCAAAAATTTTCATTAAAACCAATTCTTTAAAATATTTTATTCACCTGTAAAAAAATAATAATAATAAAATGCTGAGAGAGACTCGGATGAATACTAGTACATGATCATCTTGGAGAAGGTAAAAAGTGCAAATGTGGTAGTGCACTCTTAAAATTACAATAAAAACTATATGCCCTGATATATAAAGGTAAAAGTGTTGGTTTATAGTCAACCGATAACCTCAGACTCCTCACTTTACACTTTGCCTTCCTGGTCTTTCGAGCCTGTTCATTCTTGTAGCTTTTCTCGGCTCCCTGGGGAGCATGCAACCCAAGCAGCCATATCAGGCGCTAGAAAGTTATACGTTCTACATTAGCCTGCCGCCCATGACCAGTACCCATTCACTCCTGGGTCGAGAGAGCGCACCCTTGTGGTCAAGACTTTGGCTAGGAGTCTTAGCGCAGAGGGCGGTTAGAACCGGACGCGAACCAACAACCTCACGGTCACAAGTCCAGCGCCCTATCATTACGCTATCACGCTCCACAATACCAAGGAGGTAACATTATAGAAAACCTCCATGGTTACACACAACCTGTATTTTGAATTGTAAAGACAACACTTAGGCCAAAAAAATTAAAGGTATGGTTCTCAGGCACCGCCCGCATCAATTTTAAACCCCTGCATCAAAACTTTTTATTTTGATTTTCAATAAAAACTTTCCAATTTTGAGCTGCTGCCGCTCCGATATTTCTTTCAAGAAGATAAAACCATACAATTTCCTTTGTTTTGTAGTGCTTTTACTTATTTAGCAAAATAAAACTGTTATTTTCATGCTTTTCCCTGATTATATGACATTTTTATCGAAACATACCAAAAAATTTAAAATAAAGAAAGCGCCCGCCCGCATTGATTTCTGAAAAAAGTGCCTGAGAACCATACCTTTTTTTTATTTTGGCCTTAACCGATGGATTTAAATGGACCTACACAGAAAGTATCATATAATTCACAATCCATCGGAAGAAACTGTTCTTAATCTCTGTCACATATTTCACCTAAGAATTATTTACATGTGAGCGCATATCTATCGGCATTTTTTTAAGGAACATCATTCACTGATGTTAGAGTAAAATAGCAAAATAGCTTAAATATATTTGGTATATAAAATATAGTCGAAGATGAATCAAAATGCAAAGTACACCAACGATCTTAAATATAAACATAATGTTTCGACAACAACGCTGCATTTGCCACTGAGCGCCATTTAGTATCAATTTTTTCAAATGTTTCAGATCTAGATGTTTCAGATATTTTTCATTTACAACAAACAGTAGCTTGAATCATATTTCAGTTAACTTCAGTGTGAATATTGCCTACTACGTTTGTTATCTATCGTATTTTTTGAAGACATGTAAGAAATTTCTTAGTATGATTATATCTTCAACGTACGAGTATACTAGTATATCTTACCATTTTCATTAAATGGACTCTAGATGGCGCTGATAAGAAGAAGCGGTATCGCCGTTATAAATATTAAAGACAATTCGTGAGGTACCAAAAATCACCTGTCTTAAGAAATTCACCGAGCATTGCAGCTCATAAATAAATATATACATATGGCATCACTGGCATCGTCGGAATATACCAGAGGCAGCCTGTAACCCAAATGTCGATTTTTAATTAACTGATGACGTTGAGGTGGCAGAACAAATTATAGTGCTCGGATCAGTTCTAGTAAGAGTTGTTGTGCACGCAATTTCTAACAGTACTTTTTTCATTTTCAACTGCTTGTCTTTTTTCATCTTTCTGTCTTACCCGAGGAAAGACAAAAACTGGCGTAATTCTGTTGGGCAAAATAATAAATATAACATTCACGGTTAACTTACATGTATTCATGCAGCAGTTATTAATAACAAGGCTGTTTGTACAGGAAAAGTTTGTTTCTCCGTTCGTTATGACGGCTTGACAGCGGAAACTGCTTCATACTTCAGTTCACTCCGCCATGGTAACCTCCACAAAATTTGTAAAACAACATCTTTTTTTTTCATTATTAAGCAAATAAACCACGACCACATTAGCCTCTGTTTCAAATACTCCCTAAAAACTAATACTTTGATTGGACCCTGTGAAATTGGGTGTTCTATGATGACTTGTTTCATGACTCGTAGTCCCCCTTCAGTTTATTTTAAAAAGGCCTGAATGTCATGCTGTCATATATACACGACTCATTCTGAACACGGCCTGACGCTGATTGCATGGCATGCATACCGCGTATATTATACAATTTTTCTAGTTGACATCAGTCTTTTTGATATTTTTGGTTTACCAATTATACGAGTTCTACAGTTAAAGCACCGTTAAGTGTATAATAAATTGTATATCATCATCATCATCATCATCATTATTTCTCAAGTTTTCCATTGGAGCCGTTTTCATCTCTGGATTTAGTCAGGGTACCCTTGTGTGTTTCAACACGTTGCCGTTTGAAAAATCCACACTGTAAAAAATTAACAGAAACATAAAAAAATAAAACTTTTAATTAACCAAATTTACAAAATTAATTTTCAACCAGACGGAATCCAAGATTTTCCCTACTGACAACACGTGGACTCATCTCATAACAATGTGATCCCCAGAAAATACTGTATGTAACAGTTTTAACATGCATACTGCCTATTAAATTGTTAGGTTTCAATATACATGTATTCCTATTATAAATTAAATATTTTGTAACATTTTCTCCATTTACCAAGGGCGTTTTAGCGGAAATTTTTATAATGGTAATAAAACGAATGTGAAAAATCACTATGCAGCCTTGGAAAAATGGGTGAGTGCTTAACTTTTATTAGATATTTCAATATGTGCATTTTCTTGGATATATGTTTATTATCTGACTGGTTTTAACAAAAGCTTCCTGGGGCTCACGAGAATGCAGTCAGAGGGAAGACTGTATATAATGATTGCTTAATTTTCAATAACCATAGAAAATATATATATTATATATATATATATATATATATATATATATATATGTCTTTACTTAATGGTTGACAAGGCTTGCTTTATGATTATATGTTCTTACCTTCCACAGTAAGACTACAAGCAGGAGCAGGACGATGAAGCCGCCGGCTATAGACACCGCGATTACCCACACCTTGATGGGCTCCTTGCCTTTATACGGCTTCAGAGATACAGTAGAGGTGTTAACCTACAACAACAACGTATGTAGAGATATGCCACTATTCAGATATCAATTATTATAAAATTTTTATCAATTAAAAACTTCCCGTGCTTAAAGAATGGCAAATCTATGGTCCCTCACTAAAATTGACAGACTTCATGTATCGCGTGATTAAGCGCAGCCCACTATAGTCCATCAATGAAGTTTACAATAAATGTATCAGTCTGCTATGACAGTTAATTCCTGATAGCTCAAAGGCAACTAGAATACGGATAGTCGACAAGCGACTACGTGTATCCGCCGAAATCAGAGTGGGACGGGTGAAATGAGGCATGGATTGATTGGCAAGGGGAAATAGAGTGAGGTGTGCTGCATATTAGGATGGATGTCTGCAGTTGAAATGTGTATGTAGGTGGCGCCACCAGCCACAAAATCCAGAAAGCTATCCATTTACAAAATTGTAGGCAGATAAGTCAAACCACTGCTTGTATATGAGTTATTTTATCCCACAGCAGACAAACAGAAGGACGCTGTGCAAAATGGTTGCAGGTGGCGCCACCAATTTTGTGTATGATAAAGAGTTATGTGAGATCTATACACATGAAAAATTTTCAGGGGGATACGTCTAACCAGTCCTGTGATATTAGAATGGATGCCTGCAGCGTAAACATCAATGTGGGTGGCGCCACCTGCCACAAATTCCAGAAAGCTATCCAAGATGTATATACATGCAAAATTTAGGCAGATGATTTAACCTACTGCCGAGATATGAGTGATTTTATTCCACGGCAGACGAACAGATGGACACTGTGCAAAAATAGTTGCAGCCACGGCGGCCGTTTGAGTGTCCGTTAGCGGGGGTTATATTAAAGGGCTGGACTGGCAAAAAGTCTCCTTTGTGCGGAATGGCGGGCTGTCCGCCCTAGGACATAGGCTTTGGAGCATAATTAAAAGTGTGTGTGGGGGGGGGGGCATTTTTATCGTTTAAATATATATATATCTGGGGGGTACTTCGAAGCCCCATAGCTCAGAGGTTTTGCGTAACAAAGACCTAATGTTAGGTTTTCAAGGAGACTTTTTATTGGCCTCCCAGCAGATCAAGGTAGACGATTCTAGGTCCAGTCATTGCGATTTGTGCCCTGTTAACAGGTGACCGCATCTTTTAAGGTCTCAAAAATAGAGAAAAAAATAATAAAAAAAAAAAAATAAATAAAGTTAGCAGTAACAGTCTGTAGAGCTGATGATGAAACACTTCATTATCAATATCCATACAAAAAATCATTGTGAACAATGCTTTAGTTGTTCAGATACTGGAGCTTTTGCATCTAATGTTCCATTATTCTGGGGGGGGGGGGGGGGGGGAAGGGGGATGTACTTCGGAGCCCCATAGCTTCAAGGTCCAGTAACAAAGACCTAATCTTAGGTTTTCAAGAAGACTTTTTATTGGCCTCCAAGCATGTCAAGAGAGAAGATTCTAGGTCCAGTCGTTACGATTTGTGCCTTGTTAACAGATGACTGCATCTTAAGAGGTCTCGAAAACAGAGGAAAAAAAATTCATAAAAATCGAAAAATTACAGGTGGCGCCACCATGCTGTAGAAACTGATGAAACATTCCATGATCAATATCCATGCAAAGAATTATGTTGATCAATGCAATAGTTGTTTAGATACTTGAGCTTTTGTATCAATTTTTCCATTATTCTTGGGGGTTCTTCGGAGCCCCATAGCTTAATGGATATGGGTAACAGAGACCTAATTTAAGTTTTCCAAGGAGACTTTTCATGGGCCTCTCCGCATGTCAAGAGAGAAGATTCTAGGTCTAGTTGTTACGATTTGTGCCTTGTTAACAGATGACTGCATCTTAAGAGGTCTCAAAAACAGAGGAAAAAAAAATTCGTAAAAATCGAAAAAAATACAGGTGGCGCCACCATGCTGTAGAAACTGATGAAAAGAATCTTTGTGATCAATGCAATAATTGTTCATATACTTGAGCGTTTGTATCAAATTTTGCATTATTCTGGGGGGGGGGGTTGTTTTGGAGCCCCATAGCATGAAGGATATGAGTAACAGGGACCTAATTTTAGGTTTCCAAGGACACTTTTCATGGGCCTCCCTGCATGTCAAGAGAGAAGATTCTAGGTCCAGTCGTTACGATTTGTGCCCTGTTAACAGATGACCGCATCTTAAGAGGTCCCAAAAATAGAGAAAAAAATTCCGTAAAAAATCGAAAAAATACACGTGGCTCCACCATACTGCAGAAACTGATGAAACATTCCATGATCAATATCTATGCAAAGAATCATTGTGATCAATGCGATAATTGTACAGACAATTGAGCTTTTGTATCAAATTTTCCATTATTCTGGGAGGGGGGGGGGGACTTCGGAGCTCCATAGCTCAGAGGTTATGTGTAACAGACACCTAATTTCAGGTTTCCATGGAGATTTTTCATGGACCTCCCTAGATATGAAGTTAAAAGATTCTAGAACCAGCGGTTACGATTTGTGCCTGGTTAACGGACGGGCAGACAGACGGACAGTGAGACGGACAGACAGACGGACGGACGGAAGGACGAACAGACGCTGGACAAAGAGTGATCGCTGTAAACAATCTAAAAACAACACTTTAAATTCACCACAGACCGTTAAACGGGATGCGACCGATCCTCAGGTGAATGTTGTTGGATTGAAGTTAAAGGCGTGGTTTGAAAGCCGAGACTATACGAGATTACGAGATTATTCTTCATGCGTATCGGGGAGAGCAAGTAAATGACTGACACTGACCCTATTGTCCTCGCGGGCACAATAGGATTAGTCGGGGTACACTCGCAAATCTGGGACATGGCAGGGGAATGGGCTTTGTTGTTGTTTTATTATTTTATTATTTATTACAAAGATGTTTTTACCAGGATGCCCATTCAGCATAGTATGCTGATATTTAATAGGTCTAAAAGTCCCCCCCCCCCCCCTACTGCTCCAAAGCCATTGTAGGAGGATATCCGCAGACTGGGGTATCATTGTATAATGTTACGTAAGTATAAATGACATGTTAGTATTCCACCTTTATGCAAACTAAACCATTTTGAGGGTAGCATTAAAAAAATATATAACACCGCTTGCCTTTAACGCAGTACTGGGATAGTTATCTGGTAACACCATGTAAGGTGTTTTCGTCACCTTGGCAACGGCTTCGGAGGTAATTGTGGCTGAAGAAAATTTAGCCTGAAATCATAAAACACAGAAATGGCATGTTACTCAAAAGTGTGCATAAAATTTGATCGTACAATAATTCCTCAGGAATATTAACCCGGAAAAAAATATTGGCAATAAAGAAGTATAACTATTGATTTAACTGAAAGAAAATGAATTTAACAGTCTCGTATACATCTGAAACCATTCATACTGAAACTAAATTAAAACGATTGCTGTTATACATTTTTATTGTATAAATGTTTTCATTTAAAGTGCAGATGTATCTCACTTGATGGCGCTAATACCATGCAGGCACACATTATTATATGTTTCAATTTTTATTTTTACATTTACTCTGATCAATCGCCAAAAGTATATTAAAAAAGTATAAAAATCGCGTTTGAGAAAAATATATAATTTATTTGATTAAAATACTAGGCCGATTGTGTTACATGTAGTTTGGGCATGAGCTAAAAAATCAATATTTTCTGTTTTGCGACAATTTATTGATGTGGTAAAAGACTTTGATAGAACCCTTAAAACGACATGGGGAAATCACAACTGATCAGACAATATATAGACCAACCAAAAGGAGTATGTTGCATCCAGGAGGTTCCATGTGTTACACACAGGCTTTACAAAGTTAATTATCAGTAATTGGTTACTCCTGTGACCTAGTAGTCACGTGACCTACCTGTAGTAGAGTTTTGGCCCACAGCCGGGACTTGACTTGTATGAGGGCGTGATCACGGCTCTGGTTATGAGGTATTAAGTTGTACAGAGTACAGCGTATCTCAATGCAATGAGCTACCCCTCTCTCACAGTCCTGTAAAAACAGATCATCCTTCAAACGTGTATGTGTAAGGAAACCCTCATACGTCTGTGTGTCGTCCGGCTTTCAAATAATTATCTTATACATATGACGTAGAGATTCACAATATTTTTTTTATATATGTGCATTAATTAAAAATAGATTCTGCTCATTGGTCCACCAGTCTAATTTGACCGACAGCTTTTTGGTTAAACAGCCGCCGGACGATAAGTGCGGGAATGCTGCAGTGATCACGTTTTCCGCTTGTACCCTTTTTTATCCGGTTATCAGGTTTTCTGTGAGTCCGTCTGTACGTCCGACCGTCACTCTCTTTCCCGCTCAGCTTCTCAAAATTTTTTTCCGATGTACAGTATAGACCATTTTGCCTATTCTTTTGTTTGTCAGACCTTAGGGTAATTGGAATATGGGCCCGGGGCCACGAACCTTAGTTTCCTAATTAAACACAGGCGATAAAAATTAGTAGTCATATACAATGTTTAATGAAAAGCCGACGGAATATGTCATCCAGTATTTTTGCCTGTTTTTTTATTATTTTCTTCTTTATATCTTCTGAACAGACAGTTATATTAACGAACAAAACAAAGAACTTTACATAAGAGTGTCAAAAATTACTTAACTGTCCGTTACCTGGAGATTCTGTTCTTGGGGAAGATGAGTTAAAATCCAAGGGCGGCAAAATGTTTACAGGTCTAATACAAAGTATCCGTTAATAAAAGTAAGTGTTGTTTTACTCGACTGCTTCATTCTTTAACCAGCGGTTTCATTAAATCTCTATTACAAATTCATTTTATTCAATCATTTCTTTCACGGGAGTCATTTGCCATAGACTGCCACCAGGGATTCACGTTTATATTGGTGCTATGCGAAGATCTTGGCCAATCATGTTTTTTTGGTGCTCTTTTGGTGAAGTTCTCCGGCAAATGTTCCCCCTGCAGGCAGTGATTGAATGAAATGGAATAATCAAATATGATATAATGATACATCTGTGTATAAGGAGTGTACTCAGTGGCCAGAGCAAAAAAGCATACCCTACAAATATTTTATGCATGGCAGGGGCGAAGCCAAGGGAGGAGGGTCGCAGGGGGCCATGCCTTCCCCATCCCACTCCGTATTCACTTTGTCAATAAGTTTTTCCGTCACTGGTTTCCGCAAATTTGAGACTTTTTTCAATATAAAGTATGGCTAAGGGAGTGGGCTAATTAATGTAATTCTACATTATTCATCTTATATATATATATATACATGCTTCATTGCCTTTGCCAAATATTTCGGCCCCTCCCCTCCATCTTTCCTGGATACGCCTCTGCTTGGTGACTTGTCAGGTATCTTATCACTTACTTATACATGTACATGATAAACTCACCAGAATCTTGCTCGTTCCCTTTTCTGTATTTCTTTTCTGTCGTTTCAGCTCTGATGGATCAATGGACAGTCCTTCTAGATTAGACACGTTGTTAGACCCAGACACGGCCTAAAATATGAGTCGTACTTTGTTAATAAAAACAATAATTCTTGGTCAGACCGTCACATTTATGCGAATCGTAATATTATAATTGTTGTCAAACCAAAAATAATGACGGTAGCATTTTTAGTGAAGGATATGTTTCGATCACCTTTATTTTAAACAGATATTCTGATAGATAAAAAATACCTTAATGATAGGATTAACCCTGGCCGTAATATTCAAAGGATCAACGTTGGATGAATTGCACGTCCCTTGACCTTTAATGACCTTTGGGGCCTCTGTCAGGTAAAGTAAGTGTTCCTCTCTCGTACCCAGATAGACAGGCCATGTGATCTGCACGTCCAGTTCTTTAATATCACTGGGACCATAAGTAACAACCTAGAATGGTTGAGTAATAATGTTGAGTAATAGTGACAAAAGTTTAATAATAACAAAAATTAAGAAAACTGCCTGATATAGCCAAATAATATGAGTTTTAGCTTATTTTATTTCAGTTTTCTTATATTAAAAAAAAACACGTACAACTATGTAAACCTTTTATATAATGTTTGATTGATGCTTTATTCGATCACAGTCAACAAATTGAGATTCGATAATCAAAATCAATATGACGTCATGTTCATTGATGTGTTGATCTGTAATACAAAAGATTTCCAAACACAACATAATGTACAGAATTATCCTTTATTGACATCAACATTTTAAATGAAATCATTTTTTACGTCAGATATTTTATTTTTAAGATAGGAGAAATATTTCTGCGATTTCTGTACCACTGTTGTCGTCAGAAGCAACTTTACTGTGAAAAACTCTGACCTCGTACAGATGAATGACCTGCGGGCCAGCGTCCTCTTCTGTCCGGATGGTGTCGTTAAATGTGTAATTATACAAGACAGTTTCCGGTTTGCTGACTCTACAAAACGTTCATACAGAGTGTATACAAATTTAAGGCATAATTCAGTATTTACATAGCCGGGAATACACAACTCAGAAGGTATTTACACTGGAATGATAGGCCTACCCGTGTCATGACACAAGCCATACGGGAAAGCGCACTGCAACAACCATCCATCCTATTGAAACGATATCGTGGTACACAGCCGATAATCTTAACATTTGGTTACGAATGATATATTAACAAAAAAGTGTACATGTGAACTCACAAACTAAAGTGAAAATCTTTCTCTATGATACTGAGTCAATTCCTGTATCGAGTACAAGTTGGCTGTTGTCCAGTAATCCTTGCGAGCTATGCTTGTATTCATGCGAAAGAAATTCAACAAACAAGCGCGGGGGGTTGGGGGTTACGAGTTTCAAAAGACTTTTTCCCGCATGTGGTAGTGGCGATGTGCCTAATTGAACAGTGTGGTGAACTGGAGAGACTTCTATTACAGCTGACGTCACTGGATACTACGAAGGCAGTAATAGGGAGGACTTTCTGCGATTACGGCTGGACATTCCTGTTGGGTAGTGTGAGACGGTCTGAGAACCATAAATCTGTTCTAAATTTTACCGCAGGTGACAGTACATGTCTTAGTGTTGGGCCGTATAATCAAAAAGACCCGCGAGTCCCATAAGCAATATCGGCTTCCCAGTTACCGGCTTGCCACCTCCGCTATACATTTCTTTAAATGGTGTCATTCTGGTAATAACTTCTAAAATCAAATTCTTTTAGAATTATGGTATTGATGATATTACCTACCCACTCAGTTCAAAGCTCGTTTGCACGGTGAGAGGGATCTGAACAAGTTGGTGATTGTTGATCAAACTTTGAGACTCCTCTTGATTAGTGCTGAAACAGTAATAATGAAAAAAAAATAAACAGTCTTCTCCAACTGAAAAACCCGAAGGTCTCTGCGCAAACTGGCAACATGTATCTGTACCCTTACTGTAAGTTGGTAAAAAAGAGCTTAGCGGTAATTCTCAGTTTGTAGGAGAAATGACCAAAACATGTAGTTATAATGAGAGGATAATCTGTTATGAAAGCGAATCCGATGTCGCTTGTAATTGTAACTTCATGGTCAACATCACATGTTTTAATTCCGTCGGTTTCTATCGGCTTGAAATTGTACACGATGGGTATAACAACAGGCCAACGTGGGTGCGGCAGACGAAAACCTGAACACAGCAGACGATAAGTCAAACAGGCTCAATACAGGACCAGCGATCCCTGTCCCTTAAGACATCGAAGAGAGTGCTCTAGCAGTTCAGGGTAGTTGCATATCAGTGATGTAAGGAAGTTGTGGTTCATGAATATATGTGTCTGTGTTTGCTACAACTTTGCCTTTATAAAACTGTTGCTTATGTTGACATTCATCATAAATTAATTAAATTCTCCATAAAAAACAATCACATATAAAAATGAATATTCGCATGTTATGCTTGTATTTTAATGGCAGATGCATGCTCTCACCTGTTAACACTTATGTCAAAATCCAGCGATGTGAAATTGACGTTCAGCTGATTAGTGTCGAGGTCGAGAGTGAACATGATCTGCAGGGGGTAGACAGTATGTGAGTGAGATATATAGGCATATAAAGAGAAAATAGTTTACTCAATTGTAAGTATATTATTAAATAAGACACCATATTCTATTCTATTTTCAAATTGTTTCCCTTTTCCAATTAATATCTTTATTCGATATCCTAATATTTTAATAAATATATTAATTAAATGAGGGTAAACGGGAATAAGAAATAAATGGATGAATCGATCAGATTTTAACATGCACTCACGAATGCACACATACTTTCTCCCCGGCTTTCATTGGGTTTCCTAGATCACAAATTATCAGGATGTAGTCATGCTCCCCTCTTGTCGTCGGGTGGCAGTTGATGGGTCGTACCTGAAAGGAAGCATTTCTGGTTACTAACTGTTAGTTTTGTTTTTAAGAAGGACGCAGTGCGTCTGTAAGGTCGGGGAACTTATTTCCATCAGAGACGTTTTACCTTCTTGTGTTTTTCATATATTCTATTATCTTGTTTTTGGCAAACTAGTTAAATATATGAATATTAAAAACCATATATAATGTTCATTTTCTCTTATTATCATTAATGAAACAGGTTATTATGTATGTATTATATATACCGCAACCTCCCCCTTGTGGAGCGTCCTGCCGGTCCCAAGCCCGGATAAAAGAGGAGGGTTGGGCGCAGGGCCAGCAACCTTACACCTTACGCTACGGAAACCATCAACAGCTTGTCAACCACCAACTCAGTCCTCGGGAGGACCAGAACTCCATTACGGTGATTTATGACGCGTTGCAGTCAAACCCGTCAGGAGACTGCAGACCCGATGAACCTTCTCCGACCGAGGACAACCAAGATGGAGGCTCCGAAGCTGCTCTCACAGAAGAAGCCCACCCGCATCGGAAAATGGAATGTGAGGACGCTTCGGAAATCTCGGAGATATGCACAGGTGGTGATACAGAAGAACCTGCACCACACCAAACTACTCGACCTGTACGATGTAAGGTGGAATACGTTTGGAGAAACCAAAGCACAGATAGGAGGGATACTACTTTACTCCGGCAAGGAGAAAGAGGATGATACACATGAAGCTGGGGCGGCCCTGATGTTGACGAAGGAAGCGGCCAGAAGTCTGATGGGGTAGGAACCAGTGTCTGACTGAATCATCACAGCCCGGTTCGAGTCTAGATTCCATCATGTGTTCTGCTCCAACAAACAACGCAGAGGAAGAAGAGAAAGACCTGTTCTACAATCAGCTTCAGGCGGCACTTGATGAAGTACCCAAACGAGACATGCTGAACCTCGTGGGAGACATGAACGCCAAGGAGAACAAGAAGGCTTTCTACGCCGCTCTACAGAACCTATTCGTGGCTTTATGTGTAGAGGGAGACGAAAAAGAGACGGTGGAACACGCCTGGCCACACTCAAGCAGGCCACTGTTGAAGCCTGCGAAGACTCACTTTGGAGACCGCCATGCAACAGGAAAATTTGGATCAGCGAAGCAACACGACAGAAGGCAGAGGAGAGAAAGAGGCTGAAGCAGGAGCTAAACCAGGCCAGAATCCGGCGACAGAAGCAGACCGCCGCCAACAGGTACAGAGAGATGGCCAAGGAGGTGAAGAAGCAGCTGAGAAAAAACAAGAGGTCCTTCATCAATGAAATAGCAGAGACAGAAACAGCAGCCATCAAGGGAGACATCAAGGTGCTCTATGCAACTTCCAGGCTGATGAGTTGGAGGAACAGCAACCCCAACAGACCTGTGACAGATAAGACGGGCCAGCTGCTTACCTCAGCTGAGGACCAGCTTAAGAGGTGAAAGGAGCACTTCGAGGAAGTGTTGAACAGACCAGCACCACATAACCCACCCATTCTGGAGCCAGGGGACATAACATGTATCTGATTAACAAACAGGAGGTCAGAGAAGCCCTGAAGAGCTTGAAGAATGGCAAGGCAACAGGAGAAGACAACATCCCAACCGAAGCAGTAAAGGACTGTGGAGAGTTCTTGTGGACCAGCTGCACACCCTGTTGAACTTGGTATGGACGACAGGAGAGATCCCAACTGATTGGAAGAAAAGCCTTCTGGTGAAGCTACCAAATAGTGGTCTTTTACAGTGTGGAAAGTGGAGGGGGATCACCGTGCTATCCATCCCAAGTAAACTCCTCACCGGAATCATCTTGGAGCGGATGAAAGGTGCCATCGATCAGAGACTGCGAGACGAGGAAGCAGGATCATCGTGGAGCAGACAATAGAGTGACAATCGTCACTCAACGTGTGCTTCATTGACTTTGAGAAGGCATTTGACAGTGTGGACTGGAAATAGGTCTGGGCCTTCAATTAACACTATGGTGTACCGGGAAAGATCGTGGACATCATCAAGCAGATCTAAGATGGCTTCGCCTGCAAAGTCATCCATGATGGGAAGCTGTCTACAAAGCTCCCAGTTACCACAGGAGTCCGACAGGGGTGTCTGGGGAGTGGAGAACAACTGTTGAAGAGGATTAAGTAAGTAAGTAAGCATATTTACCGCGGACTCGTTTTTGACGCTGGAGTAGCTGACGCCTTCCGGTATGACGATGAACGCTTGGGCCTCAAAGGCGTCCTCCCGCAGGTTCTCAATCACCATGGAGACGTACACATGCTCTTTTTTACCAAACACATTATAGCTTGGCGCACTGCAAAATACAGAATAATAAAGGTGAGACGTGACACGGTGGAAACCCGGCGAACATGCATGACGCCAATAGAAACGACACTACAATGATAATAATATGAGGAAACATATAACAACACACTGAGATCGCACACCATTCAAACCTACTACACTGTGCCCCAGAAACAGTTGTCTCTCCTTTACAAGTCATGTGCTTTAAAGCAGATGACGTCATCGATTCAGGGAGCATACTTCGATTTGTCTGAGATAAACTGTAAGGCCAGAAAAAGAGACACCTCTTTCTCGTCTAAATATCTAACATTTCTAAATATCACTTTATTGACAAACGGTAAACACACAGAGGAGTTGATTAATTGTTTAAGTCACTTGAAAATAAAGATGAAAAGTTCCTTGTTAAGAACCAACCAAAAATTCAAAATTAAAAATAAACTCAAATTTAATTTACACTACTAGATTTTTTTTAAATTTAATATAAACAGTTGATTAATTGTTGAAGTCACTTGAAAATAAAGATGAAAAGTTCCATGTTAAGAACCAACCAAAAATGAAATTAAATAATAAATTCAAATTTAATTTACACTATTAGTTTTTTTTTAATTTACTATAAACATCTTCAGGAAGGAAAGACCAGATTTATTGACAGCGTCCACTTACCTTTATTATTATTATTATTATCATGATGAGGGGATGGTTCTAAACATGTGGTACTGAATACAAATATGCAAATCCTGTTCCGCATTATCCCTAGTAGTATAAAGTGAATTTCTGTTGGTGTGAACAAGTGACCTACCCCGTGGCGTTAACTTTCAGATCCGGTACACATATACTGTCGTTGCCACAGTTTTTAAGTATGTTGGCCTGTAGAATACATGAAAAATGTGGGAAAACAATATTTTCCGTTTACAAGAATAGTATTGTTGACACCTTTTAATGTTTTACATACATGTAAATGCTTTTAGGTCTTCTTGTACGGGGTAATGGGATAAAAAAGATAGCAAGATTTTCTACGTGGTTAGATTTAAATATATATGGAAGCTATCTTAAATAAAACGTTTGCTCTTTGCGGCTCAACTATGCTCTTAACGTATTCTCTATAAATTTTAAATTATCGGAGAAAAAACTACTTTTTTATAGCCAGAAAGCCTCGAGGATTAGAAATTATTGGTTTCAGATTCAATACCTTGCCTATTGCTGTAGGATTTTCGACAAAGAAGCTGCCATACCTCTGTAGACAATTCCCTTGGCGTGTATTCGTCTAACACAGGCAGCAGCGTGTTTTGTGGCACGCCCACGGGGTCTCTCAGGTCAAAGGTCACCCTCACTACGATTGGAGTCAATTTGTCCCTGACATCTTTCTGTAAAAAAAAAAAGAAAAATATAACGTAAAAGTGATCGAAACCCAAAAGGTGACAAGTGGCCCACGGGCTATGGCGCTCAGCTGAATTCAAGGAACCTTGAACAATGGGTAACATGACTCCCAGAATGCGAAAAATCCTGGATCTTGCCAATAGACCTTAGATATATGTTACATTAATCTTAATCTACATCCAGCTGCTACCATGTGTTCTTTCACACAGCTTGCAGAATATAGGTCACGGTGACATTATTTCAGTTTTCAAAGAATTTTTTACAGGAACCTCCCTATATCTTAATCAAATTAAAAGTTTATAGGTCCAACTGTAACCAAGCATGCAAATCTGTCCTATAGGGTGCTCATATCATGTTCTTTCAAATATCTTGCAGAATATAGGTCACTATGACATTGATTTCATGTTTCAAAGGATATTTTTCATGGACCTCCTTGTATATCAAGTTAGAACATTCTCTGTCCAACGGTTACGATTTGTGCCTTGTTAATGGACGACCGGGAGGCCGGTCTCAAAAATAGAGAAAAATGCATAAATATTCGATTAAATACAGGCCCACTTAACGGACGACCGGACGGACGACGGACAAAGAGTGATCGCTATAGCTCAGATGACTTTCAGACTTTTCACGCACATGATCGTGAATTCGGAGGATATCCATCCACGACCCGTTAAAGCTGATCTCAGTTTATGCGAGAAACTGTTGCTAGATATTGTGACACGTACGCATTTGCAACCCTAAAGAATATCTGAAGAGCAAAGAAACACCAGTACGTCTACAAAGACATATAAAAGCAATGTCCTGAGTGTTCTCCTTTACAGACAAACAAGATCAGTCAAAAACTGGATGTATTTACAAATAATGGTCTGCGGCGTACACTAGGCATCCGAAGGCCGGAGAAGATCAGCAAAGAGGAACTGAGACAGAAGGCCGGCACAAGATCAGTGGTGGCAGAGGTGAGAGCAAGGAGCAGGACATGGATAGGACATGTATGACGGATGGAACGATGCAGGGGACTTCGGAGGGAAAGAGGAGCCATGGCAGACCCAAGGCGACTTGAAGGCGAACAGTGGACAAGGAAACAAAGGTCCTCAGGATGACGTGGAATTCATTCATCACCAAAGAGCAGGACCGTGAGCAGTGGTAGGGGTTTGTGACGGCCCTAAGTAAACCCCATTACACAAGGCGTCCTGTGAGGAGTGAGATAAGTGAAATTCGAATCATATATATATATATGTGTGTGTGTGTGTGTATTCATTAACTCCTTGTAGAAATAATTTGTTATAATCTGGGTGGAATGTTTAACATTCGTTACCTGTATGTAGGAATACAATGTCATAATCTGGGTTGAATGTTTCCTTAGTCTCAGTTGTCTCGTTTCAGAGCTCGCCCCATTGTCTCTGAACAAGGCTCGCTTTTTAACTATGCCGGTCGCTGTATCAAGTTCCCACTTTAACACGAGCTCTGAAACAGCATGTCAAGATAAATACACGATAAATGAAAAATAATAATAAATATGGAGAGCATTTGTCTCTCTTAACTGAAATGTAACATGTTTTCTTATAATTAAAGCTGTCTTTATATTGTTTGTAGCGCCACCTACACACCGCAGTTCTTATCCTTTGTAAAATATCTTTAGGAAATATCTTCCACTCACCGATACTTTCAGGTGTACCAACGCCCTCGTAGGACACACGTGTTTCAATGTTCATGCTGAAAATAAAAAAGAAAAATAAAAAATGTTCATTCTTCTCCCGATGTACAGTTTTATACACAGTCAATGTGTATATGAAAACCAAGCACCATCAGTGGCAGATATGGTCCCTGGAATAGACATGGGTATATCCATCGTTAAGTGAAGTGTAATTAGAAATTACAGTGGGCAGATATTGTTAGTTACGGTGACTGGAATAGGACAAAAACTTTTTCATTTGTGGTAAAGAAATTCCTTTCTCTTGGTAGTGCGATCGTTTCTCTTGGTATTGTGTTGGTTTCTCGTGATAGTGCGATCGTTTCGCTTGGTATTGCGTTGGATTCTCGTGGTGGTGCGTTGGTTTCTCGTGGTGGTGCGTTGGTTTCTCTTGCTACTGCGTTGGTTTCTCTTGGTACTGGGTTGGTTTCGCGTGGTAGTGCGTTGGTTTCTCGTGGTAGTGCGATCGTTTCTCTAATATTGAGTTCGTTTCTCGTAGTAAGCGTTGGTTTCTCGTGGTAGTGTGTTTGTTTCTCTTGGTAGTGCTTTGGTTTCTCGTGGTAGTGCGATTGTTTCTCTTTGTACTGCGTTGGTTTCTCTTGGTACTGCGTGATTTTTCGTGGTAGTGCGATCGTTTCTCTCGGTACTGCGTTGGTTTCTCGTGGTAGTGCGTTGGTTATTCCTTGTAGTGTGTTTGTTTCTCTTGGTAGTGCGATGGTTTCTCGTGATAGTGCGTTGGTTTCTCTTGGTACTGCATTGGTTTCTCGTGGTAAGCGTAGGTTTCTCTTGGAAGGGCGTTTGTTTCTTGCGATAGTGCGATCGTTTCTCTTGGTACTGCGTTCGTTTCTCGTGGTAAGCGTTGATTTCTCGTGGCAGTGCGTTTGTTTCTGTTGGTACTGTGTGGTTTCTCGTGGTAGTGCGTTTGTTTCTCTTGGTACTGCGTTGGTTCCTCGTGGTAGTGTGTTAGTTTCTCTTGGGATTGCGTTCGTTTCTCGTGGTAATGCGTTCGTTTCTCATGGTAAGGTAGTTTCTAGTGATAATTTGGTTTCTCCTATCTAATTCCTTTTGGGAATAATCTCGATTACAACATGAATTAAGATCAACTGAGTTGCATAGACATGGGCTGTCTTTAGAGGTTAATATTCCAACTATATTGATGTTTCCTGTGTTTTGTTACTGTGGTCACTCATAGTGGAACATCCTGGCCGTTAATGTTACCTGTGTTTTGTACTGTGGCCACTCATAGTGGAACAGCCAGGACGTTGATGTTACCTGTGGTTTGTTACTGTGGCCACTCACAGTGGAACAGCCTGGCCGTTGATGTTAACGGTGATTTGTTACTGTGGTCACTCACAGTGGAACAGCCAGCCTAAGCTGTTGATGTCACCTGTGTTTTGTTACTGTGGTCACTCACAGTGGAACAGCCTGGCCGTTGATGTTACCTGTGTTTTGTTACTGTGGTCACTCACACTGGAACAGCCAGCCTAAGCCGTTGATGTTACCTGTGGATTGTTCCTGTGGCCACTCACAGTGGAACAGCCTGGCCGTCCGTTGATGCTACCTGTGGTTTGTTCCTGTGGCCACTCATAGTGGAACAGCCAGCCTAAGCCGTTGATGTTACCTGTGTTTTGTTACTGTGGTCACTCACAGTGGAACAGCCTGGCCATTGATGTTACCTATGTTTTGTTACTGTGGTCACTCACACTGGAACAGCCAGCCTAAGCCGTTTATGTTACCTGTGGTTTGTTCCTGTGGCTACGCACAGTCGAACAGCCTGACCGTTGATGCTACGTGTGTTTTGTTACTGTGATCACTCATCATGGAACAGTCTGTACGTTGATGTTACCTGTGTTTTGTTACAATGGTTACTCACCATGAACGCTCTTTACACAGCGCTTTACCCATAGGCCAACTACCTATATCGTAAGCGCTTTTTGTTAAGACCTTGTATCCTGAATCTCTACACCAGAGGGAGCACTGTGTTTTGGTCCAATCAGATAAGACCCTGTGCTGGAAGACAAAACGGTTTACCAGCCAAGCGAGGAATACACGAAGCCAATGTTGTTCATTTCGTTTTGAGTGACAGCTCATCGACCCGGCGACCGTTTGAACAGGCTACAGGCTCAGACAGAATTGCCCCGCACGTGGTTTCTGGGCGGAGCCTGATGCCTGTCGAATGTTTGTTGACTTGCATTTGGTTGACTGATCGTCACATCAGCAGTTTTTTTTCAGCAGACAGGCCCATGTGCACCACCTGGTGTTTAAGTGCATCATAAACGGTCAAAGCAGGCAGCGGGAAAATCAGTAGCTTATTTAGAAGCGCAAGATTTCCGCTGCATCGGGAGCGGACTCACCATGGAACAGCTTGACCGTTGACGTTACCTGTGTTAGTTACTATGATCAATCAATAAGAAACAGCCTGTCCGTTGATGGTACCTGTGTTTTTTTACTATGATCACTTAATATGGAACAGCCCGCCCGTTGATGTTACCTGTGTTTTGTTACTATATTACAAAGATAAATAAATGAGGGGAAAATCCTGGGCCGATCCCGGTTTCAAACCCAGGTCGATGGCGTACAAGTCCGGCGAACCAACCGCTTCGCTCGTAAAGCGACTTTCACTTCACCGCTTCACCGCTTTTATGTCACCCCTTAACAACTATGATCACTCACAATGGAACAGCCTGTCCGTTGATGTTACCTGTGTTTTGTTACTATGGTCACTAACCATGGAACAGTCTGGCCTTTGATGTTACCTGTGTTTTGTTACTGTGATCACTCACCATGCAACAGCCTGGCCGTTTATGTTACCTGTGTTTTGTTACTATTATCACTCAATATAGAACAGCCTGGCCATTGATGTTACCTGTGTTTTGTTACTGTGATCACTCACCATGGAACTACCTGGACGTTAATGTTACCTGTGTTTTGTTCCTGTGATCACTCACCATGAAACAGCAAGGCCTCTGATGTTACCTGTGTATTGTTACTGTGATCACCCACCATGGAACGGCAAGGCCGTTGATGTTACTTGTGTTTTGTTACTCTGATCACTCACCATGGAACAGCCAGGGTATCGATGTTACCTGTGTTTTGTTACTAAGATCACTCACCATGGAACAGCCATGCCGTTCGATAACTCACAGTCAGTCGCTCTCAGGTCAATCTCCAGGGGATTTACAAACTGTTTGACCTTGACCTTAATCACTGGTCGCGATCTGCAGAATCAATATATAAGAATATATCGTGGAAACTCACAACAGGTCACTACAACGGAAGGTCATAAATATCGCAAGCTCATTAATGATGATCTCAAGGGGGTTTTAATATATTTCAATCTTGAGAAAAAGAAGAATGATTTTTCAGTGAAACGTTATGTTCCGCCATTTCGAGTAAAAAATAAAAAAAATTGATGGTTTGGTGTTACATGAACCATAATCCATAGAAAAGAATGACTAAATGGTAGGGCTGGGTATCGCCTACAGATTTCGTATCGCAATATTTGGTAGCGTATTGCGATATATTTACAATATATTAAATAATCATGAAATAAGAGTGCTTTCTCTGTATATATATGTATATAAACATGTATAAATATTATTATTATTATTGATAATTCTTTATTATTATTATTGATAATATTTATACAGCGCTTAATCTAGAATAAATTCCTGCACTTAAGCGCTGTGCAATAACAATCTACGGTAAAACGTACAATACTATGAAAAGTAAAATTGATTAAAATTAGTACATGTAAGAGTTTAATTAGGGTATGATTTAAATAAATGCGTTTTTAAACGTGATTTAAAAGTAACTAAACAATCAGCATGTTTTACAATGTCAGGTAAGCTGTTCAACAGGGCCAGGGCAACTATCTCCCCGAATATAACAGTCCTGGCCGTCTGTGTTGCCAATAAGCACTTTTTTTGAAGAACGCAGTGACCTTGATGGAATGTTTTGAACAAAAAGATCACATAGATATGATGGGTTTAGAACGTTCAATGTTTTGTTGGTATAAAGGAGAATCTTAAACTGAATCCGACATTCCACCGGTAGCCAGTGCAGTTGTTTCAGTATTGGGGTAATATGGGCAAATTTCGACGTTCGACTCATAATCCTGGCGGCAGAATTTTGAATGCGCTGTATTCAACTGATGAGAGTACCTGGCACTCCACACAGTAACGCATGTACATAATCTTATCTGGAAGTGACAAGTGCATTATAAGTGCCTGGCAAGCATCATGTATAACGACGGATTTTTTTCAATATTGTGTAAATGGAAGTAACATGATGTTGAAATTGCATTTATTTTCATCTACATAGAAGAATGGACAAATATAATGACACAATAAATGTTTATGCAGATCAGTGTATTTCAAACACGAAATATGGCAACATAACTTACTATGTATACACTGTTGACCGTGCCCAAAGAAACATTTAAAATCAAAGTTTTTTTGGGCCTTATATATGCAAATAACATGGCAGTTGTAGAATTCTGGGCTGTGGTTTAGCATAAAGAGGGATAGATGGTGCGAACAATTACAGCCGTGTATACCACATCGCACGACCGCCGTTCTTAAATAATAATACTGTTACGTTGACACTCAATCTTCCTGCAGTTATCATGAGAATGAGGAGAGAACATGAATTTATGATTAATTATTATGACCGTGCTCAGCACTTCTTTCGTTTTGCGTATCAAAATATTTCTCGTATGCCATTAAGTCATCGAGCAGATATGCAAATTCCCTGGGAAGTCCGGACCTTTGATCTATGGTATATCAGGCCTACTTAAAAATTCCACACTTAATGTCTAAAGAAGCGGTTGGGATCTTCAATTTAAGCCTGTCAGTGATTCCAACTCATTTAGATGTCTAAATTTGTAACACAAACATTGTTTTCACTAAAAGGAATCAGTTTTAGGCACATTAACAAAATATCGAAAAATATCGATATTTGAAAAATGTTTCGCGATACCCAATATGCAAATCACCGTATCGCGATATATTGATATATCGATAATATCGCGTAGCCCTACTTAATGGAAATACATAATAATCTGTGTTAAGGCTCGCCAAAAACAGTTCAAGACTTACTTAAATTGAATTGCATGGTTAGATTCAGAAGCTCCAACAGCGATATCTGAAAGACATATGAGGATATAAAAATAAGAACAAACCAAATCATACATACTTAAAATGAAATGCAGGGGAGGATTCAAATGGTCCGGCTATAAAATACGTAAGGCATATGAAGGTATTTTAATCCTAATTAAGCACGTCTCTGCAGTTTAAACCACATAAACCTTCAATGAAAACAGCTAACTCTGCAGTATATAGTAACAATATCAGCATACTGTGATAGTAACAAACTGACGCACCTGATAAACAGCACAGAAAATATAAAAAAAATTGTGTAGAAACACAGCAGCTTCTCTTTGAAGTAAAGAGATTATAAGAACATGATCATCATAAGAACATAATCATCAGAACATGAGACACTTTCAGTCAGACAGGAATATACATATTAATCCCTAAAAACTCAAGTTATACAGGCAACGAGAACAGGCTTCGTTAACACATGAAAAAAAAACCAAACATTTTCTTGCATTGGTGATGTCATGGTATACCAAGACTAGGAACATGCCCTTTAAAATAGGCGCTCTTCTTCTGAAAAAGGCCATGTCCACAAGGGTCAATGTCACAAATTTATTAACTTGTCCGACAACTTAGTGAAAACAAATCCGTGTATCAAACATGTAGGTTTTGAAAAGTGGGAGTTAACAAAAATCATATTATTACAAAATTTTATTTTGAAAACAAAGGCCTCCAAGATCTTGGTAGAAACAATTTTTGTGTCAAATTCAGGAAAAAATATGCAATTCTTCAAAAGATATGGGGTCCACAACAATCCTATATTTGAGCAAATTTGACCTTGCGGATGAGATGAAACGTATCGAAAACTTGGTGGAAATAGTTCGTGTTTTAAGTTTGCAGAAAAACATGTCTGTTCTTAAATAGTTATGAAGTTCACAATAATCATATGATTACGCAGATTTGACCTTTAAAAAGGACAAGGTCACTAGTCTTCGAACAAATCCAAGATCTTGATGGAAACAACCTTTTTGTCTTATTTGAGGGGAAAATATGCAGTACATAAAAGTACTGAATTCCGCAGATTTGACAGGTCAAGGTCACCTGTTTTCGTAACTGTCAGGCAACTTAGTTGAAACCATTTGTGTATTAAATTTAAAGGCAAAATATGCAGTATTTCAAAAGTTATAGGATTCACCATAATCATACATTTGGGCTAATATTACCTGAAGATCAAGAGTCACTGGTTTTCGAACACATTCGACAACTTATCTTCAGTTTGATTTTAAGTAACAAAATGGTAACAAACAGGAACAGCGTGAACACCTAGCAGGATCAGGATGGTAACATAACAGGAACAGCGTGAACACCTAGTAGGATCACGATGGTAACATAACAGGAACAGCGTGAATACCTAGTAGGATCAGTATTGGTAACATAACTGGAACGGCGGGAACACCTAGCAGGATCAGGATGGTAACATAACAGGAACAGCACGAACACCTAGTAGGATCAGGATTGTAACATAACTGGAACAGCGTGAACACCTAGTAGGATCACGATGGTAACATAATGGGAACAGCGGGAACACTTAGCAGGATTACAATGGTAACAAAACAGGAACAGCGTCAACACCTAGCAGGATCAGGATGGTAACATAACTGGAACAGCGTGAACACCTAGTAGGATCACGATGGTAACATAATGGGAACAGCGGGAACACTTAGCAGGATTACAATGGTAACAAAACAGGAACAGCACGAACACCTAGCAGGATCAGGATGGTTACATAACAGGAACAACACGAACACCTAGTAGGATCACGATGGTAAAAAACAGGAACAGCGTGAACACCTAGCAGGATCAGGATGGTTACATAACAAGAACAGCGTGAATACCTAGTAGGATCACGATGGTAACATAACTGGAACAGCGGGAACACCTAGAAGGATCAGGATGGTTACATAACAGGAACAGCGTGAAAACCTAGTAGGATCACGATCGTAACATAATTGGAACAGCACGAACACTTAGCAGGATTACAATGGTAACAAAACAGAAACAGCACGAACACCTAGCAGGATCAGGATGGTTACATAACTTGAACAGCGTGAACACCTAGTAGGATCACGATAGTAACATTACTGGAACAGCGTGAACACCTAGTTGGATCACGATAGTAACATAACTGGAACAGCCAGTGAACATCTAGTAGGACTAGGATGGTAACAAAACAGGAACAGCGTGAATACATAGCAGGATCACGATGGTAACATAACTGGAACAGCGTGAACACCAAGCAGGATCACGATAGTAACATAACAGGAACAGCGTGAACACCTAGTAGGATCCCGATGGTAATAAAACAGGAACAGCGTGAACACCTAGCAGGATCATGATAGTAACATAACAGGAACAGCGTGAATACCTAGTAGGATCATGATGGTAACAAAACAGGAATAGCTGGAACACCTAGCAGGATCACGATAGTAACATAACAGGAACTGCGTGAATACCTAGCAGGATCAGGATGGTAACATAACAGGAACAGAGTGAACACCTAGTAGGATCACGATGGTAACAAAACAGGAACAGCGTGAACACCTAACAGGATCACGATAGTAACATAACAGGAACAGCGTGAACACCTAGTAGGATCACGATAGTAACAAAACAGGAACAGCGTGAACACCTAGCAGGATCAGGATGGTAACATAACAGGAACAGAGTGAACACCTAGTAGGATCAGGATGGTAACAAAACAGGAACAGCGTGAACACCTAACAGGATCACGATAGTAACATAACAGGAACAGCGTGAATACCTAGTAGGATCACGATGGTAACAAAACAGGAACAGCGTGAACACCTAACAGGATCATGATAGTAAAATAACAGGAACAGCGTGAACACCTAGCAGGATCACGATAGTAACATAACAGGAACAGCGTGAACACCTAGTAGGATCACGATAGTAACAAAACAGGAACAGCGTGAACACCTAGCAGGATCAGGATGGTAACATAACAGGAACAGAGTGAACACCTAGTAGGATCACGATGGTAACAAAACAGGAACAGCGTGAACACCTAACAGGATCACGATAGTAACATAACAGGAACAGCGTGAATACCTAGTAGGATCACGATGGTAACAAAACAGGAACAGCGTGAACACCTAGCAGGATCAGGATGGTAACATAACAGGAACAGAGTGAACACCTAACAGGATCACGATAGTAACATAACAGGAACAGCGTGAACACCTAGTAGGATCACGATAGTAACAAAACAGGAACAGCGTGAACACCTAGCAGGATCAGGATGGTAACAAAACAGGAACAGCGTGAACACCTAACAGGATCACGATAGTAACATAACAGGAACAGCGTGAATACCTAGTAGGATCACGATGGTAACAAAACAGGAACAGCGTGAACACCTAGCAGGATCAGGATGGTAACAAAACAGGAACAGCGTGAACACCTAACAGGATCACGATAGTAACATAACAGGAACAGCGTGAACACCTAGTAGGATCACGATAGTAACAAAACAGGAACAGCGTGAACACCTAGCAGGATCAGGATGGTAACATAACAGGAACAGAGTGAACACCTAGTAGGATCACGATGGTAACAAAACAGGAACAGCGTGAACACCTAACAGGATCATGATAGTAACATAACAGGAACAGCGTTAATACCTAGTAGGATCACGATGGTAACAAAACAGGAACAGCGTGAACACCTAACAGGATCATGATAGTAAAATAACAGGAACAGCGTGAACACCTAGCAGGATCACGATAGTAACATAACAGGAACAGCGTGAACACCTAGTAGGATCACGATAGTAACAAAACAGGAACAGCGTGAACACCTAGCAGGATCAGGATGGTAACATAACAGGAACAGAGTGAACACCTAGTAGGATCACGATGGTAACATAACAGGAACAGCGTGAACACCTAACAGGATCACGATAGTAACATAACAGGAACAGCGTGAACACCTAGTAGGATCACGATAGTAACAAAACAGGAACAGCGTGAACACCTAGCAGGATCAGGATGGTAACATAACAGGAACAGAGTGAACACCTAGTAGGATCACGATGGTAACAAAACAGGAACAGCGTGAACACCTAGCAGGATCACGATAGTAAAATAACAGGAACAGCGTGAACACCTAGCAGGATAAGCACGGCAACAGAGGCTCTGGCTGAACACTCATCAGCATGACCACGGGCACGGGACAACAGGAACAGCGTGAACACACAAACACAAATCAGCAAAACGGACCATGCAGGTTATGCCTGAAACAGCATGGACACCGTCAACAGGACAGAGGTGTAGCGTGAGGTAATATGAGGTTCCTTCTATACAGTGGAAATGCACAATAACATAAGAACTGACCAGGATAACGGTTGTTGTCGATGTCATGACCGCCGGCGATGGAATATCCGAAAGTTGACAATCCTTCATTCACTTCTGCAGCGTGTATTATCTTCAATATAAGATAAAACGAGAGATGACGGAGAGGAAGTACTGGTAAGAGCCTAAGCTGGAGTCGGTGCTTCATTTTTTGTCTACGTTCTGTGAAGCAGTGAACATGTGATTTATTAATGAGAATCAATTTGTATTGGTGGAGGCAACCTTCTTCGTTATTTTAATGCTAGTTTAACTAAGGACGTATACATGCAGATACCATTTCGGTTTCCGACGACGTGACATTACGATGACACACGACTATCCTGGCGTAAACCAGACTCTTTGTACAGCCCCGAGAAACCCCCGAAAGGCGCACTCGTATGTGAGTGAAACAAAACTGGTTTGTCTTCCCTAAACTCTGTGCACTCTGGGTGGGGACCGAACGTGAAAAACCTCACCCTTCCTCTTCTAAGATTGGAACTCCATTCACCCTACTTATTTTAAAATGTAATTATTCAATTTAAATTTCCCACCATTGTAAAAAAATTACTATCAGATGTCGCAGCGTTAACAATCTTTAGTGCAAAACATAATTTGAAATAAATGACCTTTTCATAACACTGTGAATCTTTTGGCAACGAATGACTCAAATGTCGACAAAGAAATAGTGTTCTTTTTTATTTCATTGATAACAGGAGGAAAGGTGTGCTATCATTAGAAGCGAGGTTCCTGTCAGGCATTCACCGACTCATTTAACAGTACTTCTATTTGTGGCTCCCTGAACCTAAATGACGCATGCTCAGGCTGAAAAATAATTACCTGTGAGGGCTTAGTGATGATACCGCTCTGTGAGCCATGATAAATATACACGGCCCCCTTTCCGTCTGGACCATCGTATGGCGCACCCACAGCCAAGTCTGTTGAGAAATAATACTTCGAAAATTGAAATGTAAATATTTATAGCTGGGAAAGTCATGGAAGGCATAAATTATTAAAAACGAGAGAGCACTAAGAGACTGCATTCCTTCTTTTCTTTATCATTAGATTCGGAATATGACCAGGATTAGCATGCCATACGTAAGCACAGGCAGTATATTAATTCAAGTGAAATGTTAATTACAGTGCACCAAACTGAGGGTTGTATCACAGGCAAGCTCTGTTGGCTTGAACTTAGGCAGCTCCAATATGTCACACCTAGTTCCAATGTAGGGTGGGGACCCTGTTTCGAATTCAAACATTGAAATTTTTTTTAAATACTGGTGTGTTTTTTTTTTAAAAGAGGTCCTGGATTACCCTCATTCGCAATAATAAGAAACCTCTAAGCTTAAACATATCATTTAGATCATAGCTATCTCCAACATGAAAGACTCTCAATTAAGTGTATTCCTAACCCTGCACAAAGTTTAATTAAAATCGGATAAGAACATTTGGAGAAAAATTGCTAACATTCACCTCAGTGGTGCCAAAATAGTACCTTAATAATATTCTGATATGAGACCAGGCACGTGCATTCTAGTGACATTACGGAGCAGGATAACCTGCAGATTGGTTAGTCTTTCAAACGATTGTTTCATTTATTTATTCCCGGTACGTTTAACAGGAGAATCTATTAATTTTCTGAGAATATAAAAATTTTTACAGTGTTTTGGAGCACTGCATGGATCGACGTGGTTTTACACGGCCCCCTCTAGTTATACGCCCTCGAAATATAATACTGCTGTTATCATCGTAAATCGTTATTAGTCCATTAGATTAAGCAAAATGCAATAGAAAAACGATATTGAATATTTCTGAATGTGTTTTCCCTCTCTCTCTCTGATTTTTTTCATATTCTAAATCAGAAGTACATAAATTCATAATTCCCTTAACTCTCAGTAATGTCAGCGTGAAATTAGGTACGTGGTTATAATAAAGTGAACAGCCAACTTAAAACCAAATACACCTAACAAGCTAACTGTGAATGATAGTAGTTATATGGTCCTATCTACAATAACAATTGTTACGGAACCTAATATAAGCAGATCACGTATGCGTGATGAACACAAATTTTGAAATGGAGATAAAAAAAATCAGATTCTGTAATACTAGGCAGCGTAAAATGTCTAGGGGAATGAATAAAGAGGTCAGTGTTTTTTTGTTAACAAATAACCATAATTTATTCTTAAAACAACCCTAACAATACAATACACTAAATCAATACAATTATACAGTAAAACAGCGGAATAACAACAAATCAATACAATCACATCGTAAAATACACAAAGTGCACAATACCTGGATACAACCACCGTCACAACGATAAGTTCTTAAAATGTACACTCTCGGAGAATGACAGTCCAGTGTAAAGCTCTTGTAACAATCCAGAAAGTAAACTGAAGTCCAAATGCATAAAATCCAGGAGAAAGGCAGAAGGAAATTTATAATTGCCGCACTCGTCGGATAAGGTCCCAGAAACTGACACATGCTTCTGCGTCCGCTAGAAATCTTCTCTGCTGCTCTCCCGGCTCTAAAACACAGCCCCTTTATATACTCTTCACCACAAGCCGCGAATATTCCACTTCTCGAACAGTCTTAGAATAATACATTATACACGGTAAGCACGCGTCACAGGAATCATCTAGAAAAACATCGATGCGCCTCAACACACCATGGTGTACACGTGAGCTCCCCCCAAGCTAGCATGACAACAAGAGTTCAACCAGCACGGATTAAACATAGAATGTAACAAACGGCCCGGCGAGGTGTCTCAACACGAGTTACGCCCGTGTCACACAATAAAAAGAGCACCTGTAATACAATTCATCTCATAAAACCACACGGACAGACATATATGCTGTCTGATATATTCCCATTGGCTAAATATATTTATATCATTTCTTATCATATTAAATCAACAACAGACATGTGCTCCTTCGCTTTCTGTATTATGGTGAACAAACATATATATATAATTATTGTAATTAAAAAAAACCAGCAGCAGTGTTAACCTAAAGAAGCAGAGTTTGCCTTTGATAGAGAGGTCTCAACTATCACAGAAAGGAAAAAAGGCCAACGCTACCCCATAGACGGGAGAACACACACATATTTATATGTAAGTGTATACGGCTGTGGGGAACAATAACTATCAAATATTAATGTATATTTCAGACTCGCTGGAATAAAACATAAGGGTGTAATAGAATACGGACGTATTGAATTGATTCTTGACAATGGTACTCACGTGATTGGAGTGGAGTCTCGGTCTATATTAGTTTTGCTTTGTTCAAATACTCACCGTTTATTCCATCTTTGTTTACATCTCCTATCTTCCCGAGGGCCCGCCCAAATCTCCCTGAATATTTGGGATTTCCTGGAAGAATTGTTTCCTTTATCTCTTCAAAAGAGCGCTGCATGTAACAGATAGTCTATCGTCAGCCAAACATACATACATATATACATACAGACATATAAACAGCGCAGTATATGAAGATGTATATGCATATGCATTCCAAAATTTGCAAGATGACTTTACCATGAAACCTTACAGTTTTTGTCGGTATTCTCTTTTAGGTTATTTAGTGCACTGATTTCCTAACGATGGATAACCTATAATTGAAATTAAAAAAAAAATTATTTATAGAACTATTCTTTGATTGGTATTGTCAATTGCTATACAAAGTTAAATGATCAAATAGCCGGAGTACATTTTATATATACAACCCAACTGTAATAAACATAAAACCTAGCAGTCTTTGGCCGTACCCGCAGCACGTGCAGGAAGTATTCCGGATCATGAACATTAGGAAACTAATGTCAGGCACTCGCAAGGTGGTCTACAGTAGTGGGATTTTCTTGAGTCCGGTTTACAATATACAAATCCGTTTCTATAGTTCCCCGTGAGGCTGGTTTAAGACTATCAATCAGCGACGAATGATGGGAGCTGTCATGCATTTCGGGAGACTGCGTTTACCCGTGTTAGCAGCACAGTGAATCAGATCACAAACCAAGTACGGACAGCAAACTCGCAATGTAATGAGTAAACCGATGTAGGCTTTTATAAAGCAAACAACAGCGCAGACGCAAAACGTATAATCATGCAGGATTACACTCAAACGAAGTGCAAATGCGGCCTATCACCTGCTGAATAAAGGGCAAATATATATAGTCAAGCATGATCCAATAACCGAGTTAAATAGTTATTTGACATTCCAACATTGTTCAACTTTATTTTTTTCTTTGGAGAAGTAAAGTAATATCAGAAATGTATTTTCATGATATTAATGTTTTTGGAAAATTAAAATATAAAAATATTTTCAGTATTGAATAATGTCATGTATATATATGATATGGATCAGTCGGTTATTACCTATTTCCTGAATATAATTGTCACCTTTGTTGTTTGACATTTACATGTGTGTAAGTATATACTCACCGAAGTTGCTTGATAAAAAACATAAACTCGACCGTTTTCGTAGGTGTCACTTGAAGGATGACAGTAAAACGGGGCCCCCACTGCAATGTCATCAAACCTGAAATCAGATCTGCCAGGTAACTCCCGCTTGGTCAGGATATGTACCCGTCAAAGTTAAATAATTTCAGCAACAAATAAATAAAATTTCAGTTAAATAATTTCAGCAAGAAGCTTCTCTGAAAGATACCGGAAGTTCAGGTAGCCCATTGCGAAAGGCCCTGATTAGTTTAACAAATACCCGAGTGATTTTTTTTTTAATTTGATAAGTTTCACATTGATATAGCAATTTTGTTCAACATACACGGTTTTGTCTTTACATAGAGAATATGATGGCAGATCATGTGGAAAATTACAATGGCCGTCCATACATATATTACACATAATTGAAAGTGATGTCGGATGAATAGTTTCAGTAATTAAACTGATCATTGCTTTCATTCGAGATTGTCTCCATTCCCTGTGGGATCGCGTATAATAATTTATAAATAAGGTTATGTGCGCATGACGCAAGTTTAAAATGAAATCTTTGGAGTAGTGATATAAGGCAAAAAAAAACATGAACCATGAAGAACAGACAACTTCCTGCTAAGTGTTAGGCTACAAAAAAAATAAATAAAAATTCTGTGTGGATATTCTTCAGGTCGGATACGTAAAATACAATTTTATATTTCAACATGAAGCTGTTTGTACATACGTGTCATTGTTAAAGTCGTCAACTATCACAGAATGACCAAAATACTCCCCAGCCTGAAAATACACACATATATATAGACATTTACAAATTGCTGACACGTCAACTGACATTAGGGATTTACACCTTGCTGATATCAAGATCTGTGTGTATACTGTCAAGAATAGCTGCTGAAACCATTATCACTGCTTTTGTGATTATCATTCTGATACGACACATTATAACTGCATTTGATTATCGAAGGTTTCCTGCTCTGTATTTGAATGTAAATGTAAATACACAGTATCTTTTAATATGTTAAGCAATTACATTTGATAATAAGTTTCGATAAATGACATCATCCTTTTTACATCAATGTCTGATACGTGTCTTGTCCAAGTAACCTTGACGATTGTCTTTTACATATGCCACACTGCCAATTGTCTTTCACAAATGCCACACTGACAAATGTCTTTTACAAATGCCACACTGACAATTGTCTTTTACAAATGCCACACTGACAATTGTCTTTCACAAATGCCACACTGACTATTGTCTTTTACAAATGGCTTACTGACAATGTGCTTTCTTTTAAAATTGACAATAAGTAAAATCATGTATATGCTATTTTGTCTAAATATTTAACATATATGTTATTATATATACGACATATGTACTAGACGCTTTACAAATCTGACAAAATGTAAAATTTACATGTGTATATATATATATATATATATATATATATAATACGAGAACGACCATCTTGGTCTAAGTGAGAGTAATTTTAAATTGATTTGTTCAGGAATTACAATATTAATATCATGCTACTGTCCAAGGAAAATGTGGTCCGACGTGCCATGCAGTATAAACATTTCATTCATAGTATGAGAGAGTCTGAGGAGGGGATTAAATCAGTAATATTTTTGTCAGAGCATCACGTGTTGAGGTTAAATTGTCAGTTGAATTTTGGTGATATAAAGAGAAGACTCATCAAATTGTTCTCACCTGACGTCCAACCAAATTTGACGCTCTGTTGCCCATGTAGACGGTATCGCCGTCTAATAGCTCCACCTGGTCAATCATTATTAAATCAGTATGGTTCCAGGGAAACTCCATCTACATGTAATATTTCACAAACACACATGCACACACACAACCGCCTTAGTGTCATATTATAATAAGTATAATGCATTTAGATATAATGAAGTACAAACATTATGGTATTGATGTATCAGATTGGTTTTGTTTAGGTTTACTTAGGTTGTTCTTGTTGGTAGGCATTCAAATTATTAATATATTTACACCCTGAATATACACATTTATCATAGTAATCATACCTTTCCAAAAGATTTCCAACGAGGTCTCCCGACCGCATAATCTACAAAGACAAATCATTGTGAAAATTTCACTCCATTATTTCTCAAATCTCAAGAACTTACCCGATTATTAAATTAGAAGTTTCTTGGTCATAAGTCCCGACTTGTGTCTTTTAAAATGCCATCCGGCCGAAAGGCATGACGGACAACGGTCATAGGGTGATCGCTATATATTGGATAATCAGTACATTTATCACATATCAAACAAAGTTTTTTTTAATTTTTGTCGTGATAAGTATATAACAGTGCTGACACGCTAAGTGAATATGATCTAATAAAAACTGCAAAGACAAGGAGACCAAAGAAAACGAACCCGACCTAATAACGTGTGTGTGTTTTAAACTGTCCACAAATTGCAAGGTTACAAACATGAAGAATATTCCCGAGGAAAGTATAAAAAAAGTAGTAAGATTAAAAGAAAGAAGATAAAAAGGCGAGTTAGAAAATTATTAATAAAAACATAAAAGATATTACATCTCCAAAAACCACTCTGAATTGACAAAACAATGGACTAAACAAATCTCTACATGTCCACAAACCACTCTGAAGTGACTACATCAATGAACTAGACAAATCTCTACATGTCCACATACCACTCTGATGTGACTACAACAATGATCTAAACAAATCTCTACATATCCACAAACCACTCTGAAGTGATTACATCAGTGATCTACACAAATCTCTACATGTCCACAAACCTCTGTGAATTGACTACATCAATGAACTACAAAAATCTCTACATGTCCACAAACCTCTCTGAATTGACTACATCAATGAACTACAAAAATCTCTACATGTCCACAAAACACTTTGAAGTGACCACATCAATGATCTACACAAATCTCTACATGTCCACAAACCACTCTGATGTGATTACATCAATGAACTACAAAAATCTCTACATGTCCACAAACCTCTCTGAATTGACTACATCAATGATCTACACAAATCTCTACATGTCCACACACCTCTCTGAATTGACTACATCAATGATCTACACAAATCTCTTCATGTCCACAAACAACTCTGAAGTGACTACATCGATGATCTATAAAATGCTCTGCATGTTCACAAACCACTCTGAATTGACTTCGTCAATAATCTACTCAAATGGCTGCATCAATGATCTACAAAATAAATTTCCAAAAACAAGTACGTAGAAAGGAAAACAAGGCCTACAGGCCTCATGCGAACCTGTGCAATGAGATTACACCAGGTATTATGCTTCAATGCTGGACCATTACTTTTCATGAACATGTGTAACATGTATATGAACAATGCAAGCACTAAACACTTGGAACAAGAAACAATTAAACTAGACGATCATAGGTCGAACGCTTGCCGGAAATCGGAAGTGAAACACAGACGGACAGACAGAACATATTATCGGTTTTCTATTAATGGAATGACTCTCAGGGACATTGCTGAGAATATGTGGCCCGTAGAATGACATATGAGACAAAAGAACAGGCAAGCAGACAAAGCTGACAACAAAAGACGAACAGACAGACATACTGACCTTGTGAGACAAGATTGACACCAGATGACTTAACCTGCTTATAGAGAAGATTCAAAGGAAGAAAATGAGTTATAATTTATGTAATTTAGATTTATAGTTTTTTGAGGTATGGCGAATTAATAATATACTTGGGAGGCTCAACTGTAGCGCCCTCTAGCGGACATTCCGAAGACGACAAATGCGTTTCGTATTATTAGTGTATGACATGAGATGTCCCAGTTTCAAAAGGATTCCGTCAAAGCTGTGGCCTGTAGAATGCTATATGTAAGGCGTAAGAACCAGCAAGCAGGCAACTTTGAGGATAACGGACAAACAGATGGACACACTGATAAAGTGACAGAAGATTGAAACCAGATGCCTTAATCAGGTTATGGAGAAGACTCAAAGGAAGAAAATAAGCTATAGTTTATGTAATTGAGGCTTTGGGTTTTAGAGATATGGCCAATACAATGGTATGTGTGTGAGGGTCGTGTGCAGCACCCACTAGTGGCCATATCCGGAAAATAAAAAATTTATTTCGAGATATTATTGTAAGACATAAGATGTATTAGTTTTAAAAGGATTCCCTCAAAACTGTGGCCTATAGAATGCTATATGTTAGACGCAAGAACCAGCAAGCAGGCGAATTTTAGGACAACTGACAAACAGACGGACACACTGACAAAGTGACTCAAGATTGAGTCCAGATGACTACTCCAGGTTATCGAGAAGACTCAAAGGAAGAAAAATGCTACAGTTTATGTAACTGAGGTTTATAGTTTTGGAGATATTGCCAAAGCATGATATGTTGGGAGAGGTTCGAGTTCAGCGCCCCCTAGCGGCCATATCCGGAAAATGACAAATTGGTTTCCAGATACCAGTGTAAGACTTAAGATGTAATAGTTTCAAAAGGATTCTTTCAAAACTGTGGCCTATAGAATGCTATATGTGAGACGCAAGAGCAAGCAGGCGAATTCGAGGACAACTCACAAACAGACGGACACACTGACAAAGTGACACAAGATTGAGACCAGATGACATTATCTGTTTATGGAGAAGACTCAGAGGGAAAAAATAAGCTATAGTTTATGTAATTGAGGCTTTGGGTTTTAGAGATATGGCCAATGTAATGATATGTGTGTGAGGGTCGTGTGCAGCGCCCCCTAGCAGCCATATTCAAAAATGAAAACACAGTTTCGAGATACTAGTGTAGGACTTATGATATGTCAGTTTCAAAAAGATTCCTGCAATAATGTGGCCTTTGGCGCAAGATGAATAAAATCTCGAAATATCTCTATTCACGAGATATTTTACGAGATACTGCAAGACTTGTAATAAAATCTTGTAGTACTAGTTGAATGCTACCTGATGCAAAAAACTAGATCACTTTAGCTTTAAAACTGACAAAGTTAGAAAAATAAGACCCCTTATTTTCGAATATCATGACTTTTCCCCAAAAATTTGTAACCATGGTTACGGCAAATTTGAGTCAGCTACACACCAAATGACAGGCCTTGGAATGACGATTAAAATGAGCTATTGTTGAAGTAGATACGACTGATAGTCACAAAGATATGAAGAAAAAAACGTTTTGAGAAGTTTTGACGACTTTGACCTTGACCCTTGACCTATTTTAACCAAAAACAATAGGGCACCTAGAAACTATGTTTTCCATCATCTCTGAAAGTTTCAAGGTTATTGTGGCAAAATTGTGGCCAGGAGAGTGCAGACAAACAAACAGACTAGACGACCATAGGTCGAACGCTTGCCGGAAATCGGAAGTGAAACACAGACGGACAGACAGAACATATTGTCGGTTTTCTATTAATGGAATGACTCTCAGGGACATTGCTGAGAATATGTGGCCCGTAGAATGACATATGAGACAAAAGAACAGGCAAGCAGACAAAGCTGACAACAAAAGACGAACAGACAGACATACTGACTTTGTGAGACAAGATTTAACACAAGATGACATAACCTGGTGATTGAGAAGATTGAAAGGAAGAAAATGAGTTATAATTTATGTAATTTAGATTTATAATTTTGGACGTATGGCGAATTAATGATATACTAGGGAGGCTCGACTGTAGCGCCCTCTAGCAGACATATTCCGAAGACGACAAATGCGTTTCGTATTATTAGTGTATACCATGAGATGTCCCAGTTTCAAAAGGATTCCGTCAAAGCTGTGGCCTGTAGAATGCTATATGTAAGGCGTAAGAACCAGCAAGCAGGCGACTTTGAGGATAACGGACAAACAGATGGACACACTGACAAAGTGACAGAAGATTGAAACCATATGCCTTAATCAGGTTATGGAGAAGACTCAAAGGAAGAAAATAAGCTATAGTTTATGTAACTGAGGCTTTGGGTGTAGAGATATGGCCAATACAATGGTATGTGTGTGAGGGTCGTGTGCAGCGCCCACTAGTGGCCATATCCGGAAAATGAAAAACTTATTTCTAGATATTAGTATAAGACATAAGATGTAATAGTTTCAAAAGGATTCCGTCAAAACTGTGGCCTAAAGAATGCTATATGTGAGACGCAAGAGCCAACAAGCAGGCGTATTTGAGAACATTTGACAAACAGACGAAAACACTGACAAAGTGACTCAAAATTGAGTCCAGATGACTACTCCAGGTTATGGAGAAGACTCAAAGGAAGAAAAAAGCTACAGTTTATGTAACTGAGGTTTATAGTTTTGGAGATATTGCCAAAGCATGATATGTTGGGAGAGGTTCGAGTTCAGCGCCCCCTAGCGGCCATATCCGGAAAATGACAAATTGGTTTCCAGATACCAGTGTAAGACTTAAGATGTAATAGTTTCAAAAGGATTCTTCAAAACTGTGCCCTTTAGAATGCTATATGTGAGACGCAAGAGCAAGCAGGCGAATTTGAGGACAACTGACAAACAGACAGACACACTGACAAAGTGTCACAAAATTGTGACCAGATGACTACACTAAGTTATGGAGAAAACTCAGAGGAAGAAAATAAACTATAGTTTATGTAATTGAGGCTTATAATTTTGGAGATATGGCCAAAATATGATATATGTTCGGGAGGTTCGCATCCAGCGCCCCCTAGCGGCCCTATTCAAAAAATGAAAAAACGATTTCGAGATACTAGTGTAGGACTTATAATATGTCAGTTTCAGAAAGATTCCTGCAATAATGTGGCCTTTGGCGCAAGATGAATGAAATCTCGAAATATCTCTATTCACGAGATATTTTACGAGATACTGCAATACTTGTTATAAAATCTTGTAGTACTAGTTGAATGCTACCTGATGCAAAAAAACTAGATCACACTAGCTTTAAAACTGACAAAATTAGAAAATAAGACCCCTAATATTCGAATATCATGACTATTCCCCCAAAATTTGTAACCATGGTTACGGCAAATTTGAGTCAGCTACACACCAGATGACAGGTCTTGGAATGACGATTAAAATGAGCTATTGTTGAAGTAGATACGACTAATAGTCACAAAGATATGAAGAAAAACCGTTTTGAGAATTTTTGACGACCTTGACCTTGACCTTTGACCTATTTTAACCAAAAACAATAGAGCACCTAGAAATTTGATTCTCCATCATCTCTGAAAGTTTTAAGGTGATTGTGGCAAAATTGTGGCCAGGAGAGTGCAGACAAACAAACAGACAGACAAACAGACATACGCAACTGAGCAACATGCTTGCCGAAATCGAAGATTTCCGGCAAGCAACAAACAGACATACGCAACTGAGCAATATGCTTGCCGAAATCTTTGATTCCGGCAAGCAACAAACATCACTGCTGAAATTCTGGCATGGGTGCACACAACACAAAAACTAGAATACGGGTTGTCAACAAGCGACTACATGTATCCGCCAAAATCAGAGTGGGACGGGTGAAGTGAGGCATGGATTGAGTGGCAAGAGGAAATAGAGTGAGATGTGTTGTATAATAGCCTGAATGTCTGCAGCCGAAATGTGTATGTAGGTTTCGCCACCTACCACAAAATCCAGAAAGCTGTCCAAGTTGTATACATATGCAAAATTTTAGGCAGATTAGTCAAACCTCTACATGTATATAAGTGATTTTATCCCACAGCAGACAAACAGAAGGACGCTGTACAAAAATGGTGGCAGGTGGCGCCACATATTTTGTGTATGATTAAGAGCTATGTGAGATCTATACACATGCAAAAACTGAGGGGGATATGTCGTACCAGTCCTGAGATATAAGCCTGAATGTCTGCAGCATATACATAAATGTAGGTGGCGCCACTTGCCACAAAATCGAGAAAGCTATCCAAGATGTCTAAACATGCAAAATTTCATGCAGATAAGTCAAACCACTACTGAGATATGAGTGATTTTATCCCACGGCAGACAAACAGATGGACGCTGTGGCAAAAATGGTAGCAGGTGGCGCCACAAATTTTGTGTATGATTAATAGCTATGTGAGATCTATACACATGCAAAATTTCAGGGGGATATGTCAAACCATTCCTAAGATATAAGCCTGAATGTCTGTAGCATATACATAAATGTAGGTGGTACCACCTGCCACAAAATCCACAAAGCTATCCAAGATGTATAAACCTGCAAAATTAAGGCAGATAAATCAAACCACTGCCGAGATATAATTGATTTTTTCCCACGGCAAATAAACAGACGGACGCTGTGCAAAAATGATTGCAGGTGGCGTCACCAGTTTTGCGTATGATAAAGAGCTATGTGAGATCTGTAAACATGCAAAACTTTCGCCCAATCGGTCCAATGGTTCCCGAGATATGAGCTTGGATTTCTGCAGCGTAAATGTGAATGTAGGTGGCCCCACCTGTCATAAACTCAAGAAAGCTGTCAAGGATGGATAAACCTGCAAAATGCCAGGTGGATAAGTCAAACCACTGCCGAGATACGAGTGATTTTATCCCAAGCAGATGAACAAATGGACGCTGTGCGAAAATGGTTGCAGATGGCACCACCAGTTTTGAGTATGATAAAGAGCTATGGGAGATCTTTACACATGCAAAATTTTTGCCTAACTGGTCAAAAAGTTCCCGAGATATGAGCTTTGATGTCTGCAGCTTAAACGTGAATGTAGCTGTCGCAACCTGTCATAAAATCAAGAAAGCTGTCCAGAACGTATACACATGCAAAATATTTCAGGTGGAAAAGTCCAACCAATGCAGAGATATGAGTAATTATATCCCAAGGCAGATGAATTGATGGACGCTGTGCAAAAATGGTTGCAGGTGGCGCCACCATTTTTTGTGTATGTTATGAAGCTTAACATTTGTGCAAAATTTTTAGCCTGATCGGTCAAACGGTTCTCGAGATATGTTGGTTTATGTGTGGAAACAGACGCACAAATGGACGCTGGGCAGACAGGAAAGGTCAGAGATCAACCAAAAATGAGGGCGCAGCAGTTCACATGTGACCCGATCATAATTCCGAATTATGACTGATATGTCAAACCCCTCCTGTGAAATAAGCAGGGACATACACTGCAAAAATATTGTAGGTGGCGCCACCAGTCTTGTACACTATAAAGCTACCCAATATGTATAATCATGCCCAATTTTAGGCTGATGTATCAAATTCCTCTGTAGAAATAAGCAGGCGCATACACTGCAAATGTCAATGTAGGTGGCACCACCTGTCTGAGTAAATGATAATACTATCAAGGACGCCTAGACAGGTCGAAATATCAGGCCAATACATCAAACTTCCCCAGAGTTTGATGCACTGGGCTAACAAGGCTTAGGTGAGTAAGGCAGTTGCCCACGAGTGAACTGTGACAAATTGCTGCTTCAAGCTACTGCACTGAGTGAACTCTTGGCCTGTACCTGGCTAGACTGAGTGAACTTTTGACCTGTACTTGGCTGCACTGAGAGAACTCTTGACCTGTTGCATAATCTGACACAGTTGGCAGTCTGCCAAAGTTTTAAATAGATCCAGGCTGAACTTTGGTGCCAAATCTGATGCAGTGAGCAGTCTGCCAAAGCTATAAATAGAATGCAGCGACTACACTGAGTAAACTCTTGACCTATACCCGGCTGCACTTCTTCCAATCCTGGCACTGTGCCAAAACTATTTATAGAGCTGACATCATCTTGGCTAATGGCCAACATCAAGGCACTGGCAATCTGCCAATGGTAAAGCAAGTGCTGCCATCTGTACACAAAAGTGATCCCTACTTGAAATAAATTTGAAATTAATTTTTCCAATACAAAATGCTTTTCAGCTGACTTTTTTTTAAAAAAAGAAATCAGGAATATATGTAAAATTATTACAGATGTATAGTGGATGCAAAATTAAAATACAGATATATTTCACTGATGGCAAATCCTTGAATTAAGTTGAGTAAGTTGTTCAACCTCATGTAACTCGGCCAAAAATCTCCGAACTGGAACCATTCGAACAAACTTGAGAAATATTGTTCAAGGGATCATTTCTGTGAAATATTGGACAATTTGGCTGGACAGTTTCGGAGAAGAAGATTTTCAAAGCTTTTTTGGCTTTTTCCCTATAAAATCAAAGAAAATGCAGTTAGAAAAAAAAATAAAGAAATCCGATATAGTTTTTTGATAACTGATTATTTTTAAAAAAATTGGTGATGCTAGCTCCTGCCGTTTTTGAGATAGCTATAGTTAACGTACAGACGACGCACGACGCACGACGTACGAAGCACGACGCACGACGGACGACGCCGCACCATCGCATAAGCTCACAGGTTCGCTAAAAAGTGTTTAACTGAACAACGGGCACAGATTACAGCACATTATAGAAATGAAAGAGAAGAAATAGTGAATACGAGTTATTTAAACTGGGTCCGTTCACGAAACAAATTCATATGCATAGTAGAGAGGAAAGTCAAAGATATAGACTGAATAAGTACAAAACCAGGAAAGTCACTGATAGACTGAATTAGTGCAAAGATAGGAAAGTAACAGATAAAGACTGATTTAGTGCAAAGATATGAAAGTCACAGATATAGACTGAATAAGTGCAAAGCCAGAAAAGTCACAGATAAAGACTGAATAAGTGCAAAGATAGGAAAGTCACCGATAGACTGAATTAGTGCAAAGACAGAAAAGTCACAGATAAAGACTGAATAAGTGCAAAGATAGGAAAGTCACTGATATAGAAATTAGTACAAAGCCAGGAAATTCACAGATATAGACTGAATTAGTGCAAAGCCAGGAAAGTCACAGATTTAGACTTAATGAGTACAAAGACAGGAAAGTCACTGATAGACTGAATTAGTGCAAAGATAGGAAAGTAACAGATATAGACTGATTTAGTGCAAAGACAGGAAAGTCACAGAAATAGACTGAATTAGTAAAAGCCAGGAAAGTCACAGATAAAGACTAATTTAGTGCAAAGATATGAAAGTCACAGAAATAGACTGAATTAGTGCAAAGCCAGGAATGTCACAGATAAAGACTGAATTAGTGCAAAGATAGGAAAGTCACTGATAGACTGAATTAGTGCAAAGATAGGAAAGTCACAGATAAAGACTGAATAAATTCAAAGACAGGAAAGTCACAGATTTAGACTGAATGAGTACAAAGACAGGAAAGTCACAGATATAGACTGAATTAGTGCAAAGCCAGGAAAGTCACAGATAAAGACTGAATAAGTGCAAAGATAGGAAAGTAACTGATATAGAAATTAGTACAAAGCCAGGAAATTCACAGATATAGACTGAATTAGTGCAAAGCCAGGAAAGTCACAGATTTAGACATAATGAGTACAAAGACAGGAAAGTCACTGATAGACTGAATTAGTGCAAAGACAGAAAATCACAGATGTAGACTGAATTAGTGAAAAGACAGGAAAGTCACAGATAAAGACTGATTTAGTGCGAAGACAGGAAAGTCACAGATATAGACTGAATTAGTGCAAGGATAGGAAAGTCACTGATAGACTGAATTAGTGACAGGAAAGTCACAGATTTAGACTGAATGAGTATAAAGACAGGAAAGTCACAGATAGTGACCGAATAAATTCAAAGACAGGAAAGACACAGATATAGACTTAACAAGGTCCAACATAGGAAAGTCAATCATATAGACTGAACAAATACAAAGACAGGAAAGTCACAGATATAGACTGAACAAATTCAAATACAGAAAAGTCACTGATAAACTGAATTGGTGCAAAGACAGGAAAGTCACAGATAAAGACTTAACAAATTCAAAGACAGGAAAGTCACAGATATAGACTGAATAAGTACAAATATAAGAAAGTCACAGATAAAGACTGAATAAATTCAGAAACAGGAAAGTCACAGATATAAACTGAATAAGGTAGACAATGATATGGCTACAAATTAATCTCACCTCTGAATGCGGCACCTCTTGAGTTTGATGAAATATGTTTGCAAATATTATACCTTTAACAGAAAGTGCTTGTGATTAAAACTAGAATTTAGGGCAATCCCCCTCCCCAAAATAGGAAGATATGAGCTACTCATACTAGAGGGAGGAGAAATAAGGGAAATACCTACCTATCAGTTCCCATCGATTTAGGAAAAGTTTACATACCTTTCTTTGTGTTTCCGTCGAAGTCTCCGGCGGCCAGGGAGTACCCTGATTAAATATATATTATTTTCGTTTATAACAACTTTTGTACTCTCGGCCTCAGAAACAGAGCAAATTTCAAATAAATGTTAAGTATTATGTGAACTTGGTGAGTTAGCCCATTCATGTATAGGGTAGACTTGATTTCATTTAATCTAAATTTAATATCTCAGCTGGTGTATTGTTATACCTCTATTAAAGACACGACAAAAACGAAGTTTGTACATTTTTCAGTGTTATTTTTTAAAATCTGGAGGTAGTTAAGCTGTCCTTGATGCAAAACACAAGGCGAGGGTTCATTCACCTTTATTTAATAAAATGGAACATTCTTTCGCAAGGAGGAATTTATAATTTCAGAGAATACTCGACTATAGAATTAAACGTTTTCAGGGGTTGGGGGTAATTTTCATTCTAAGAAATCATTTAGGCAAGGCAGCCTCACTTGTACATGGGCAAGGTACACCTTGCTCGAGTGGGTTGGTCTGTTATACATGCGAGCTCTGGACTGGAAAACTTACCCATAAGTGATGTATAGTGGTCTTCGGATTTGTTATACGTCGTCTGAGTGAAGTCGGCGGGGTTTCTGGGGTCATTTATTATAAGCTGCCCTGAAAATGGTGTAGAAGTGTGGGTTAAAGTGTAAATTACCAAATTAGCAGATAACAACGACAAAGGTTATTTTTTTTGGGAATTGCTGGCAATTCACACAGATCTCTATAACTGATGTCACGTACAGCTTAAAATATTGTCCACTTCTATATTTAAGAGCATTTTAATCGAAGGTAACGTCGCTATGGAAGATAACTCAAGCTTTAAGGAGACCTATAAAACGGTGATGCAGCAGCCAGGCGACCCACCTTGCCAGGACCAGCTTCCAACCCCGCCAACCACAAACTGTGCTTTGTCCTTGAAAACAAAAATAGTATCATTCATATTAAAAGCAAACCGATTTCATAACAGTTTTATATAGATTTCTGGAGTTTTTACTTTACTTAATACAGGTCACGTGACTTGATTAAGCTAGCGTACGGCCTGTAAGTAAAATAAGTCCAAGTTTCAAAGGGGCTAAATAAAAACCCAAAGAATACACATACATTAAATATGAACTTTTTACTTCTTTAATAAAGTACTTTTTTTTTTTACCACTCACTTAGATCAAAGAAATATGTCTGGAAATGTAGTAACAGTATTAATTAATATCGAATGAAAAAGTGAAATTTAAAGGGACATAATCAGGAGCAATATTATGCCTATTCTTTCACACTATCAGTTCAGTTTTGCTTTATATATAAGTTTCCCAGCAAAACGATCCCAGCGCACAGTCTCAATACCTCACATATTGCTGTTTTACACCCTGTTATGGTTGTGCGTGTTTGTAAATACAGTCCACAAGTGTCTGTTTACCATAACAAGGCCGCGTGACCGGAGGTCCGATTGTGGGCAGCAACACGCGGTTTTTCAGCGAGGGGGAACAGATATTACATTTTTTGGGTCAGGTTCAGTCAGGGCATCTCCTGTTTGACACGTTGTGGCTCCGCCCCACGCGCTGTGTTTATGTTGACGCTCATGATCGCGCCAGGTCCACTGTTTTAACTCATGTACAGGAGTGAGCCAACAGTTTTAAGGCAATATTTTTTATCAGGCACCAATTTATTTGAAAGAGAAAGCGCTATTTTTCTTGTTAATTCAACATGCTTTATAGGTGATTGGGTCATTATAAAACTACAACTTAACATTTGTAAGAGCAAGCAAACTTAATCGATGATATTGAGAGTGTGTTTATGTCGCTAAAGTTTGATTTGAATCATGCATAGATCTCCTTAAAGTCATTGAGAGGCCGCCAGCTTTCACATGTGAGTGTATTTTATATATATTTGCATGAAGTCTTTCGTACTGTTATGGCGGTGGAAAAGGAGATTTGACAGAATCCTTGATCCTGATATTGGTCCGTTTTTTTGGAGGCGCTCAGATCCACAGCTGAAAACAAGACATAAAGCAATATCAAAGGAGATTTAAATATGAAAATAAAACATTAAACGATATATAAGAAAGAAGTCATAAACAACAAAAACATAATACGTAAGTGTGAGCAAAAGACCACACGTGGCTGAAAAACATATGTGCAGCAGGTGACAGCAGGCACAGCGATACTGGGCATCTTGAGAGCCATCCAGTCATACACGTGTACTGACATTCTTGTTCAGAAATTGTAAACCGGCCTCCTTCAACCAAAACTCAACAAACAAGAAATATGTACACACTCATCTATTTAGTTTGACATGGATTTATCAGAAGTGCTATTTCTCTTAGTAACTAGCTTAGTGGGCTAATGAAACAGTTAAGGGACATGAGGACACGGTTCTAATAAACGGTTAGCTGTTGTAAAACTTCTCTACACTTCAGTAACAGTGAATATGGTTTGAAATGCAAGGCAGCCTTCGCCGGGACTTACTCCGTTTACATGGTGAGAATGGCGAGAACCTGTTGTCCTTGAGTCTTCCGTAGTAACAGTTCCCAATGGGCTCTCTCTTCGTGTACTTTTTAGTGAAGTATATGTACCTTGGGGCGCATGCCTGTAAGAAAAAAGGGACCGGCATTTTTTATTTTCTAAAAATGTGGCAAAATGCGATAAAATATAAAAATTAGAACTGCTCATTAATGACCTGCACTAAACAAGCAAAAACAAAGCTGGCTAATACATATGCCAGGAGAGAGGACTAGTATGTCCAAGCCGTAAAAACACTCATGAATATTTATTAGACCTCGTGACCCAGAACTGTTGATGGGGCATTTTTACATATTCTCAGAAATACTGGCGAGTATGGGAAAATCATCTTTAGGATTCCGGGGATTTCTGTCCTGTTAATGTGCATGAGCGTTTCAAATCTTTAAGTATAGCTAGCTCTTGCATTTAATTAAAACACGGCTTTTGTCAATTATTCATTTAATTTATACATTATTTACATTTCCTCAGGTATATTACATTTCATCCGTTGTCATTCACAGGGAGTAGCCAAAACTCGTAGAAAGGAGATGGGGTGGTGAGTTATGATTCCTGGTATATATATATATATATATATATATATATATATATACACGAACACACGTGTACATATGTATTTACATATGCATATGTGTTTGTGTGTCACACAGTCAAGGTTGAATCCAGGAAGAATTAATATTGCCAAGCGAGATCTGAAAAGATTAAAATTTGTCTCTGCGAATATATATATATATATATATATATATATATATATATATATATATATATAAATGAACGTGTGTGGGGAACAATAATTTTTAAACATTAATGTATATATTTCAGACGTCCTGGATTAAAACATATAGGTGTAAACCGATATACTGCCTTGATTTTGGACAATGGTACTCACGTGACTAGAGTGGGGGCATTGTCCAAATTCTCACCGTTAATTCCTAAGCGAGATCTAAATCTGATAAGATTCAAATTTGTCTCTGCGAATATATATATATATATATATATATATATATATATATACATATATATATATATATATACAAGAATATATAACTATATCATAACTGTTGTCCCGATATTTATAAATTTATATTTATGGGCAGAAAGGGACTGAATCTCAGGAAGCTATTTCTAAGTTGCAATGAGACACCCGAAAATTAATCTATCATTAAAACATGCATCCCACTAAAATATACAGAGGGGGGTGTCATTAATCCAGCCTACATATAATGGGAGGAATTATCAGCAGCTGTCGTGATTTAAATATTGAAAATCTTATCGGAATATTATCGGGGAAAATTTATATAATGATTCCAAGAAAACGTTTCTTAAGGCCTTACTATCGTCAAAATACCTTGGTTCAGTTTAGAATATATATTAAAATAGGTTTTAACTCAAATGATTCTCACACGTTTTTATATATATGTATATATATATATATATATATATATATATATATATATATATATATATATATATATATATATATATAATTTAAAATTTAAAGCAAAATTTTCCTTTTTACAAATAACGCGATATATATCTAACATCTGGCAGTAAGTATGTATTTAACAATAGCTATCTCCAGCCTTTTTTTAATATATATTTACAATCTTTCCCCGGAAAATTTTCTTTTTATTTTCTTTGACAAACTTACAAAAGTGATTCTCTGTTTAAATTAGCTGTATCCTATATAAATGCTTTCCAAGATATCCAAAATAGAAAAAAGAACCGTTTTAGCTTACATATTTTTTTAAACGTATATGCAAAATTGGACAGCTTTATTCCTGCATGATAGTTTGTGAGATATATCTGCCCGAAGAGGGTGAAATCGGCTGAAATACTGGTTTGAGAAAATGGCCAAAAACTGTTTAGTAAAGGTAATTTTGTCTAAGCATAGGCGATTGAATTGATATTGTTACAGGTGCTCTTTTATTGTGTGACACGGGCGTAACTCGTGTTGTTGTTACATTTTATGTTTAATCCGTACTGGTTGAACTCTCGTTGTCATATGAGCCATGGGTTTTCACGCCTGGTTGTGGGTCACGTGATGAGCCTGGTATGTGTAGAGACACACGGCTATGTCTTTCTAGAGAATTCCTGAAACGGGTGTTTACTGTTGAGTAGGGTCCTTATAGACTGTTCGAGAAGTGGAAAATTCCCGGCTTGGGGTGTGAAGGTATATAAAGGGGCTGTTTTTAGAACCAAAGGGCAGAGCAGAACAGATACCAGCGGACGCAGAAGCGTGTGTCAGGAACTTATCCGACGAATGCGGCATTTAAAGAGTTTCAAAGAACTTTCTCCTATATTTTATACATTTGGACTTCAGTTTACTTTCTGTGTTGTTGCAAGAACTTTCCACTGGACTGTCATTCTCCGAGAGTTTACATTCAAAAGACTTATCGTGGTGATGGTGTTGGTATCGAGATACTGTACCATTATCTTTCTGTGTGATTATATTGACTTGTTGCTATAACGCTGTTTTACTGTATAATTGTATTTATTTAGTGTATGGTATTGTTAGGGTTGTTTTAAGAATACATTATAGTTATTTGTTAACAAAAAAACAGTGACTTCTTTATTCATTCCCCTAGACATTTCACGCTGCCTAGTGTTGCAGAATCTGTTTTTTTTTATCTCCATTACAAAATTTGTGTTCATCACGCATACGTGATCTGTTTATATTAGGTTCCGTAACAATATGAGTGTAGATTCCTTGGCTGCCTACCTTCAATATTTAGTAAATAATAAATAGATGGACCACACAGTGCGAAAAATGCCAGGAAAATGTCTGATAAGTAATAGATATAAGGAAATGACCCAGAAAAGTAACAAATTTAACCGAAATTTTCACTAATAGAAATTTAAACGCCTGTGGTCTTAGTTGGCTGACTGCATGAAATTTGAAAGGAGATGACAGTTGTGTAACATAAATTCATATTATGATCTGATTTGATCCCTTCCTCTTGATTACTAGCTCTTAAACCGTTTATCATGTATATACAAATGATTTTAAAGCCAAATGTCAAGTCTGTAAGTGTCAAACTTATGGTCCACTGACAATTAGGTCACCTATCTATAGCCAGGCCTCCACTGACAATGAGGTAACCTAGCAATACCTAGGTTTACACTGACAATTAGGTCACCTAGCTATACCTAGGCTTACATTGACAATTAGGTAACCTAGCTATACCTAGGTTTACACTGACAATTAGGTCACCTAGCTATACCTAGGATTACACTGACAACAAGGTCACCTAGCTATACCTACGCTTACACTGACAATTAGGTAACCTAGTTTACCTAGGTTTACACTGACAATTAGGTAACCTAGCTATACCTAGGTTTACACTGACAATTAGGTAACCAGCTATACCTAGGCTTACACTGACAATTAGGTAACCTAGCTATACCTAGGTTTACACTGACAATTAGGTCACCTAGCTGTACCTAGGCTTACACTGACAATTAGGTCACCTAGCTATACCTAGGCTTACACTGACAATTAGGTCACCTAGCTATACCTAGGCTTACACTGACAATTAGGTCACCTAGCTTTACCTAGGCTTACACTGACAATTAGGTAACCTAGCAATACCCAGGCTTACACTGACAATTAGATTACCTAGCTATACCTAGGTTTACACTGACAATTAGGTCACCTAGCTGTACCTAGGTTTACACTGACAATTAGGTCACCTAGCTGTACCTAGGTTTACACTTACAATTAGGTAACCTAGCTATACCTAGGTTTACACTGACAATTAGGTCACCTAGCTATACCTAGGCTTACACTGACAATTAGGTCACCTAGCTATACCTAGGTTTACACTGACAATTAGGTCACCTAGCTATACCCAGGCTTACACTGACAATTAGGTCACCTAGCTATACCTAGGTTTACACTGACAATTAGGTCACCTAGCTATACCTAGGCTTACACTGACAATTAGGTAACCTAGCTTTACCCAGGTTTACACTGACAATTAGGTCACCTAGCTTTACCTAGGCTTACACTGACAATTAGGTCACCTAGCAATACCTAGGTTTACACTGACAATTAGGTCACCTAGCTATACCTAGGCTTACACTGACAATAAGGTAACCTAGCTGTACCTAGGTTTACACTGACAATTAGGTCACCTAGCTATACCCAGGCTTACACTGACAATTAGGTCACCTAGCTATACCCAGGCTTGCACTGACAATTAGGTCACCTAGCTACACCCAGGCTTGCACTGACAATTAGATCACCTAGCTATACCTAGGTTTACACTGACAATTAGATAACCTAGCTATACCTAGGTTTACACTGACAATTGGGTCACCTAGCTATACCAAGGCTTACACTGACAATTAGGTAACCTAGCAATACCTTGGTTTACACTGACAATTAGATCACCTAGCTATACCTAGGTTTACACTGACAATTAGATAACCTAGCAATACCCAGGCTTACACTGACAATTAGGTCACCTAGCTATACCCAGGCTTGCACTGACAATTAGGTCACCTAGCTATACCCAGGCTTACACTGACAATTAGGTCACCTAGGTACACCCAGGCTTGCACTGACAATTAGGTCACCTAGCTATACCTAGATTTACATTGACAATTAGATAACCTAGCTATACCTAAGTTTACACTGACAATTAGGTCACCTAGCTATACCCAGGCTTACACTGACAATTAGGTCACCTAGCTATACCTAGGCTTACACTGACAATTAGGTCACCTAGCTATACCTAGGCTTACACTGACAATTAGGTCACCTAGCTATACCCAGGCTTATACTGACAATTAGGTAACCTAGCTATACGTAGGTTAACACTGACAATTAGATAACCTAGCTATACCTAGGTTAACACTGACAATTAGGTCACCTAGCTATACCTAGGCTTACACTGACAATTAGGTCATCTAGCTATACCTAGGCTTACACTGACAATGAGGTCACCTAGCTATACCCAGGCTTACACTGACAATTAGGTCACCTAGCTATACCTAGGTTTACACTGACAATTTGGTATCCCAGCTATACCTAGGTTTACACTGACAATTAGGTCACCTAGCTATACCCAGGCTTACACTGACAATTAGGTCACCTAGCTATACCTAGGTTTACACTGACAATTAGGTATCCCAGCTATACCTAGGTTTACACTGAAAATTAGGTCACCTAGCTATACCCAGGCTTACACTGACAATTAGGTATCCCAGCTATACCTAGGTTTACACTGAAAATTAGGTCACTTAGCTATACCTAGGTTAACACTGACAATTAGATAACCTAGCTATACCTAAGTTTTCACTGACAATTAGGTAACCTGGCCATACCTAGGCTTACACTCACAATTAGGTCACCTAGCTATACCCAGGCTTACACTGACAATTAGGTCACCTAGCTGTACCTAGGTTTACACTTACAATTAGGTCACCTAGCTATACCCAGGCTTACACTGACAATTAGGTCACCTAGCTATACCTAGGTTTACACTGACAATTAGGTATCCCAGCTATACCTAGGTTTACACTGAAAATTAGGTCACCTAGCTATACCCAGGCTTACACTGACAATTAGGTATCCCAGCTATACCTAGGTTTACACTGAAAATTAGGTCACTTAGCTATACCTAGGTTAACACTGACAATTAGATAACCTAGCTATACCTAAGTTTTCACTGACAATTAGGTAACCTGGCCATACCTAGGCTTACACTCACAATTAGGTCACCTAGCTATACCCAGGCTTAGACTGACAATTAGGTAACCTAGCTAAACCTAGGCTTACACTGACAATTATGTAACCTAGCTATACCTAGGTTTACACTGACGATTAGGTCACCTAGCTATACCCAGGCTTACACTGACAATTAGATAACCTAGCTATACCCAGGCTTACACTGACAATTAGGTCACCTAGCTATACCCAGGCTTGCACTGACAATTAGGTCACCGAGCTATACCCAGGCTTACACTGACAATTAGGTCACCTAGCTATACCTAGGTTTACACTGACAATTAGGTATCCCAGCTATACCTTCGTTTACACTGAAAATTAGGTCACCTAGCTATACCCAGGTTTACACTGACAATTAGGTCACCTAGCAATACCTAGGCTTACACTGACAATTAGGTAACCTAGCAATACCTAGGCTTGCACTGACAATTAGGTAACCTAGCAATACCCAGGCTTACACTGACAATTAGGTAACCTAGCAATACCTAGGCTTACACTAATAATTAGGTAACCTAGCAATACTTAGGCTTACACTGACAATTAGGTCACCTAGCGCGCTACACCCAGGCTTACACTGACAATTAGGTCACCTAGCTACACCCAGGCTTACACTGACAATTAGGTAACCTAGCAATACCTAGGTTTACACTGACATTTAGGTCACCTAGCTATACCTAGGTTTACACTGACAATAAGGTAACCTAGCTATACCTAGGTTTACACTGACAATTAGGTCACCTAGCTATACCCAGGTTTACACTGACAATTAGGTCACCTAGCTATACCCAGGCTAACACTGACAATTAGGTCACCTAGCTGTACCTAGGCTTACACTGACAATTAGGTAACCTAGCAATACCTAGGCTTGCACTGACAATTAGGTAACCTAGCTACACCCAGGCTTACACTGACAATTAGGTAACCTAGCTATACCTAGGCTTACACTGACAATTAGGTAACCTAGCTGTACCTAGGTTTACACTGACAATTAGGTAACCTAGCAATACCTAGGCTTACACTGACAATTGGGTCACCTAGCTGTACCCAGGCTTACACTGACAATTAGGTAACCTAGCAATACCTAGGCTTGCACTGACAATTAGGTCACCTAGCTACACCCAGGCTTACACTGACAATTAGGTCACCTAGCTTTACCTAGGCTTACACTGACAATTAGGTCACCTAGCTATACCCAGGCTTGCACTGACAATAAGGTAACCTAGCAATACCTAGGCTTACACTGACAATTTTGTAACCTAGCAATACCTCGGCTTGCACTGACAATTAGGTAACCTAGCTATACTTAGGCTTACACTGACAATTAGGTAACCTAGCAATACGTAGGCTTACACTGACAATTAGGTAACCTAGCTTTACCTAGGCTTACACTGACAATTAGGTAACCTAGCTATACCTAGGTTTACACTGACAATTAGGTAACCTAGCTATACCTAGGTTTACACTGACAATTAGGTAACCTAGCTATACTTAGGTTTACACTGACAATTAGGTAACCTAGCTATACCTAGATTTATTCTGACAATTAGGTAACCTAGCAATACCTAGGCTTACACTGACAATTAGGTAACCTAGCTATACCTAGCTTTACACTGACAATTAGGTACCTAGCTACACCCTTGCTTGCACTGACAATTAGGTCACCTAGCTACACCCAGGCTTGCACTCACAATTAGGTCACCTAGCTATACCGAGTCTTGCACTGTCAATTATGTAACCTAGCAATACCTAGGCTTACACTGACAATTAGGTAACCTAGCTATACCCAGGCTTACACTGACAATTAGGTCACCTAGCTACACCCAGGCTTGCACTGACAATTAGGTCACCTAGCTACACCCAGGCTTGCACTCACAATTAGGTAACCTAGCTATACCTAGGCTTACACTGACAATTAGGTCACCTAGCTATACTTAGGTTTACACTGACAATTAGGTAACCTAGCTATACCTAGGTTTACACTGACAATTAGGTAACCTAGCAATACCTAGGCTTACACTGACAATTAGGTAACCTAGCTATACCTAGATTTACACTGACAATTAGGTAACCTAGCTATACCCAGGCTTACACTGACAATTAGGTCACCTAGCTACACCCAGGCTTGCACTGACAATTAGGTCACCTAGCTACACCCAGGCTTGCACTCACAATTAGGTCACCTAGCTATACCGAGGCTTGCACTGTCAATTAGGTCACCTAGCTACACCCAGGCTTGCACTGACAATTAGGTCATACACCTAGCTATACCCAGGCTTGCACTGATTAAGTGTCAATAATTAGAGCCTATGTGTGTGTGTGTGTGTGTGTGTGTGTGTGTGTGTGTGTAGGACCGTACTTAAGAGGACACGATATGACTGCACACCAAACGCGCGAGGCCCTTTTCTTCTTGTGAGGACTTACACATGAGTCCTCGCAAACGAAATCCTGTGAAAACATTTTAAAGCATTTAAAAAGCCGGGAAAACTATGCTGGGGCAGTTTCTTGCAAGTCCTCAGAAAGAACGTTTTGCTTGAAATTTGTATTGTTTGTTTGTGACAGCGCTATCTATTGAGAGCTTTGCAAGATGGTTAGAAAAGTGTGTGTGTGTGTAAGCCGGGTGTTCGATAATATGTTTAAACTGGTTAACCAACCTGTTTAGCAGCATCAGATCTTATTTAGAGCGTGAGAAGTTAGAATAAGAACCTTATATTACCAGGAGTAAACAAGGAAAAAAATAATAAAAGGTTTTCTTATCTACATGATAGGTATACCCTCTGATCTGTCAAGAAAAACTGTGAGCAACTTGGTTCTAAAGTTTATAATAGACACAAAACGTTTTACATGATAAAAATAATTAATCTTTCCGTCCAGTGTAAATATATGTAAATATATGTTTATCTTTTGTATTTTTTTTTTTTTGCTTTGCATTTTTTGTATCAAGATAGCATGTTACATTATTATATTATTCATTGATTCCATTCTAATCGTATTTCTGGTGTCTTGTTTCATTCCGGTGAAGATTATGAATTTACATAGCATTACAACATTAATCTATACATATTATATATTCACATACTTTATGTACTTTTACTTGTATCGTGTGGTCTTATATCATGTTGTGTTTATATATATATATATATATATATACAGGAAAGCATGTATTTTAGCCTGATTGGCTACTTTTGTAATCCTGTTATAAATAAATATGTTTAACACAAGCGTGCTTGAAATGCTGATTAGTAGGTCCTCTCTGTGACACGAAGACATGACATAAACTGAAAGTCCTCGCAGGTTGTCCTCGCAAATTATGCGCTTAGTCAACACCTCGTTCTCATGTCTAACCAGCCTTTTTCTTTTAAAAATGTGTACGAGGAAACATGCGTAAACTAAGTTTGTAAGATCTCAATAACTCTTCTTGCTAACTCTAGCAGAAATGTTCGTCCTCGGAAGTATAGTGTGAAAGCAAGGTCCTCTCTTGTACGCATATACGCGTGTGTGTGTGCGCGCGTGTTGGCTCTCTAAGGGTATACATGTGACTCTGTGGGGTTGACAGGTCAGCTAAAATGTTACATTTTCTTAAAGATGAACAAAATTGCGAATAAAATTTTTGTGACAAGGTAGGTATAAATATAATCTTGTAGCCAACAAATTTCTAAAAAGTTAATAAGTTTTTTTTTTAATTTAAAAGATATAGAAGATGACGTCTATGAGACGCGTACAGATTCTGACTTACCAAAATCAGGCGGTCCTGTCCCCCGCTCACCACGCTGGCGCCGAACCATTGGTTTGTCTTGTTTTCTTTTTGTCTACCCCCATCCTCGTGGTTCCCTGAATTAATTTGAATATTTTCGTTTAATCTAAAGCCTAAAATATTTCAAGTTCCTTCTATATCTTAATTCTTCCATGCACTGATGTCTTGAAAAACCTAATTCAGACAGGCATAATGTCGATGAATGTTTTGCTAAATTACCTTGTGGTACAGTTCCTTATATACAAACAAACAAAAAAGTCGCCGTAGCCTATTTTTGTTAATGAATCGATGATACGTTTTATATGGAGACAGCAACCTTTTTATAATATCATTAAATGTTAATCGTCTATACAAATATATTCGTATATCATTATTCATATATTATTATTATTTACATATGTCACTCTAAATATTTATTTTGAAATATTTACATATGTAAAATGATGATCAATACCTGAAGTGTCGAAATCGACCACATGACACCTGCCGTCCCGCCCGACAGGACATTTGTACACGGCGCCCCCTCGCTCCACTCCTGTTTGATTGGTTGGTGCAGTAGGTGCCCCTACCAAAAGCCTGAAAAAAAATAATACTTTAAGGAGAGAGAGAGAGAGAGAGAGAGAGAGAGAGAGAGAGAGAGTCTTTCGCTCCTTTATCTGAAGAAGCTATGTTTATAATATGTTGACCTTCAGTTTTTTTGTGTTTTTTTTTGTGGCTAGACCTCAACACTTGAAGGTTGTAGCGGTTTTCTGTCCGAAGCAAAGCTGAAGGAAGTAGAAAGGAGTACAAGAGTTATTGAAAGTATTCTCTAAGACATGAAGGTTCCCATGGAGCCAGAACCTTAACGGTTCTTCAGAGCGGACCGAGGGGAACCTTTTAAGGTAGCAGCTGGAACCTTAAAGACGGGATTCTTTTTTAAACATCCCGAGGTTTTCTTATGGAACTTCATCCAGAACCTCTTCAGAGGTTCTGACAGGAACCCTGCATGGTTCTTCATTAGGGACTGATTTGGGAACCTTGAAAGATTCTTGGTATATGATACAATAAATATATCCTTATCTGATACAAGTGTTTGTTATAATTTCAGCTAACAATGATGTTAATCTTCATACCAGCATGCGCCGGCTGCCTGTCAGGAGTGAGACGGTTGATCGGCGACATTGATGACAAACATTGCATTGGCATATTTAAGCAGAATCGGGAAAATTTGGACCCCTCCAGCGATGAACGTTTTCCAATATTATAGAATACAGGACAGAGTAGATTTAATATATAAGACTGTACAAGCCTATAAGAGTTACCAATTATGTAAAACCTCCAGCCGCAAGCATTTAGATCTATATGTACATACAGACCTATAGTCATATACATGAACAATATCACGCTGTATCCAGCCAGGACGTTTTCGCGCTCTTATTATGTTTTCTGATTTATAAAATTTTTGTTTTGCAACAAATATTAGTAACAGAACTCTCTTAATATAAATTAAGTTATATCTTATATACAGTTTGTCAAAATATAATGTATAGTTTTATCGGTTATCCAAATCAATAGCTGATAGCGGATTGTATACAACATACCCCTGTTCTATTAACAATTTCCGATTTACCCGGATTTTTAGTAGAAATCATCTGTTTATCATATGCTGTATTTTAATAATCACGATAAAACCATGTTGTTCTGACATTTTAGATAGAGTTTGGTTGACTGACGACCATGATTAATTACAGAAGTTGTTCTGACATTTTAGATAGAGTTTGCGTGGGTTAATGATAGGTTGACTGACGACCATGATTAATTACAGAAGTTGTTCTGACTTTTTTTTATAGAGTTTAGTTGACTGGCGACCATGATTAATTACAGAAGTTGTTCTGACATTTTAGATAGAGTTTGCGTGGGTTAATGATAGGTTGACTGACGACCATGATTAATTACAGAAGTTGTTCTGACATTTTAGATAGAGTTTGTGTGGGTAAATGATTGGTTGACTGACGACCATGATTAATCACAGAAGTTGTTCTGACATTTTAGATAGAGTTTGTGTGGGTTAATGATTGGTTGACTGACGACCCTGATTAATTACAGAAGTTGTTCTGACATTTTAGATAGAGTTTGTGTGGGTTAATGATTGGTTGACTGACGACCATGATTAATTACAGAAGTTGTTCTGACATTTTAGATAGAGTTTGTGTGGGTTAATGATTGGTTGACTGACGACCATGATTAATTACAGAAGTTGTTCTGACATTTTAGATAGAGTTTGCGTGGGTTAATGATGGGTTGACTGACGACCATGATTAATTACAGAAGTTGTTCTGACTTTTTTGATAGAGTTTAGTTGACTGGCGACCATGATTAATTACAGAAGTTGTTCTGACATTTTAGATAGAGTTTGTGTGGGTAAATGATTGGTTGACTGACGACCATGATTAATCACAGAAGTTGTTCTGACATTTTAGATAGAGTTTGTGTGGGTTAATAATTGGTTGACTGACGACCATGATTAATTACAGAAGTTGTTCTGACATTTTAGATAGAGTTTGTGTGGGTTAAGGATTGGTTGACTGACGACGTTGATTAATTACAGAAGTTGTTCTGACATTTTAGATAGAGTTTGTGTGGGTTAATGATTGGTTGACTGACGACCATGATTAATTACAGAAGTTGTTCTGACATTTTAGATAGAGTTTGTGTGGGTTAATTATTGGTTGACTGACGACCATGATTAATTACAGAAGTTGTTCTGACATTTTAGATAGAGTTTGTGTGGGTTAATGATTGGTTGACTGACGACCATGATTAATTACAGAAGTTGTTCTGACATTTTAGATAAAGTTTGTGTGGGTTAATGATTGGTTGACTGACGACCATGATTAATTACAGAAGTTGTTCTGACATTTTAGATAGAGTTTGCGTGGGTTAATGATTGGTTGACTGACGACCATGATTAATTACAGAAGTTGTTCTGACATTTTAGATAGAGTTTGTGTGGGTTAATGATTGGTTGACTGACGACCATGATTAATTACAGAAGTTGTTCTGACATTTTAGATAGAGTTTGTGTGGGTTAATGATTGGTTGACTGACGACCATGATTAATTACAGAAGTTGTTCTGACATTTTAGATAGAGTTTGGGACGCAATAACGACATGACCGAATGAATATCGAAACCATAGTGTAGTGAGAGAAATAAAAACGAAAAAGAACCAAAATTTTTATTTCTGAAAGTTGGACGACTCAAAAGCGACATTATTCCCTCGTCGGAATAATTTTTCTTTTGCTTTGGGCAATTTGGCGAATAAAAACCGAAGTCAGCGAATCAATTCCGACATGGGCGCATGGAAAGCGACAGAAAACCGGATTAAAGCTATTGATTTGGCCCGAAACAAAATTTTTCAGACGAGGGAATGTTGCTTTTGAGTCGCCCAACTTTCAGAAATAAATATCTCGTTTTTTAGTTCGCTCACTACAGTTTGATGTCGGTATTCATTCGTTCATGTCGTTGTTGTGTGGCTTTTATATTCACCCATGTCGGTATTGGTTCGTTTATGTGTTTGATTGATTGAAAACTTTCGCTTTCCATGTCCATTATGTAAAAAAATAAAGTTTTTGTTCGTTATTCGGTCTGACACGGGCATTAAGGAGTTTACTGCTCTTAGCTCATATGGTATCGTATTCCACAACAGCGGACCAGCATAAATAAAACTTGATCTATAATATTCCGTTATTATAATATTCCGTTATATTCCAAAGGGCAATAAAATTATTAGTTGCAGATCTTGTTGAGTAATCATGAGAGCTTTTGACAAATGACAATGATTCTCGCCACCTGTATGCGTTGTTTGAGGTAAAAATGTATGCATTAGAAGGGCTGTAATGTATTCATATCGTTATGATACAGACATCATGTTCAATTTTTGTATTAATGTTGCACTCCGAACATCGATATAAAAACATCCAGTAATGATACGGGCCGCCCGGTTTTGCATTGTTTGTATCCTCCCCCCTATCCAGCTTTGTTATCTATTTCTCCATACACTTATGGCATAGTCTATATTAGGCTGTAAAATCGTGTTATACACCACAGATAATGTATCACAATACAAGTATTTAGAGAGACGGCTTAGTAATGCAAGTTTAGGTGATAATTTATTTGAAAGTACTTATTCAGGCGGAAACCAGGATAGACTGGTATCAATAGTTAAACCTAAATAGATTAGTTTCATAAAGTTGTGGTAAGTACACCATTAGCTGTTATGCTCAGTTCATGACAATGTACGCGAGTTTTATTTCCTAGTAAACATTTACATTAGTTTCAACTACATTACTCGTCAACCGATAAGCAGCAAACCATTCGTAATCTTATCAGTTTCAAATTATCATTAGCAATCCATATTTTTTTCTTGATCAAAATTTTATTTATTGGAATCGGGACATGTTTTTTGCAAATTCGGAGATATTCTGTTTTTCACCTTGTCCAAATATCGCAATAACGTTGTCCTCAGATGATAAATCTATATATTATTTATTTTTTTTATTGTGGAAAATCCCAGCGAAAAGAGACTAGGTTTAATTATTTTGTAATACCGTTCTCTTATTGTTTTACATGGCTTTTTTTAGCTTTGAAGGATATTACTGTAAATGTCATATAATGATCACTGATGGTCAGTGGAACGACACCAGATAGAGTGTGATTTTCAGGTATGCTTGTACATATTAAATCTATCACGCTAGCTGAGGTTACAGAAATTCTGGCTTGTTTATGTATCAACTGTTGTTGCTAAAAAAGGTTCGACCATTGTTGTGTTACTGCATTAGATTTAACTGGATCAGATGCATCCATGTTAAAATCCCCTAAGATTATGACAGGTATATTATATGATAAGGTGACACTGACATGGTTTGTGAGTAATTTTAAATAAATGGTGCTCGCCGATGCATGGATGGCGATACATCGAAAATATTTATGGTATCAAATTTCTTTTTTGCATTTTACCTTCACGGAAATCGCTTTGACATCATTGACAGTATTGTCTAGTAGTATTGGAGACAATAAAGTGCTGATATTGAGAGCAACGCCGCCTCCGTGTCTGTCACGATCACGCCTTAATAATACATAACCCGGTATACTTATACTTTGGTTCGCTATAGAGCTATCCAGCCATGTTCCATTTAAAGATATAACATGAATTCTAGAATTAGAAAAGGTTGTTAAGATTTCATCATATTTATTTAGGATTCATCGAAGGAACAAATTATAAGCCTTTCAATTTTTGCTTGCTATCCATAATAGGCCTACATTTAAAGTCGTCATTAGGTGTAGTTGTAAATGAATTTTCAGGAGTGTCAAAAAAGGACCGACCTCCTGATACATGCACAGTTATTTCGACAGGATGATCAAAGGGTGCTGAAACATATTCATTGCTAGGGTCTAAGCAGTAATCTGTATTAACTTGCTCTTGTGATAATTTACCTCATCTGGTTCTTTAGATACCTGTTTCTCATTGCTACTAATCTTGTCAATATTACTGGCCAGCATGCAAAATATTAAGCATATTTCCAACCGTTCTCAATAAAATGAATTGCATTACATTTAATTACCTCACCTATTAAATTTACACAATACTGTCCTATATATTACTAAACACACTCAATTAAGAAATGAAGTCCCAGATGTTTTTTACGTGAGGCATTTAGACTAAGAAGAAATTCAATGGATTTTCAATTGATATTGATGTAATTTACATCATTTCTCATATGGGGCCTCATCCCTTGGGCTAATACTAGGATATATATATATATATATATATATATATATATATATATATATATATATATATATATACAGTCCAACCTGTCTGAACGACTACCTGTAAAATGCGGCCAACTGGCTATTATGTCCACTGGATATCAGCATATTTGAAATTCCTTATTTTATGTATAGATTAACCCTGTGAAGGACGGATTATGGGCAGTTGTTTCTGACAAAGTGATATTTTACTAATAAATTCACCTGCCTAATGCGGGCACTCTTTGTGCTTCTCCTTGACAAGCCCTGACCTTTCGGGTGATATCTCATGCGTGAAGTCGCAGTCACATGCACTGGCTCACTGTTTTGTTGTTGAACACAGGCTGGTTGTTTTTGTGGCCCTTGGGCCGACACTAGATGGGCCACGTGACAGGCTCACACGACTCACATGAAAAGAGGTAGTTAATCTTTGATCTTTGTCAGCGTGTTTTTTTTTATTCAGTGCATTTCATGGAAGGTTTTATTACAAAGAGTAAATGATCTGTGATGTTACTAAGAACCAAGTGATGTTAGTAACCAGCTGCGTCACAACAATTTCGAGTCGTTCATATGACACATTCCTCGTGTAAAAAAAAAAAAAAAATAATGAATATGAGCTTGAATTGTCACTTGGGCCCGAGTAAAGAATCCGAAATACATTTCCAAGATGGGTCTGAACTGACTGGACCGTCTCATATAATTGGTACTTAATATATTTAATTCCTCTGGCAATGTTTTTTTTTCTTACGTGGATGCCTGTTTTGTTAAGGGACATCAAATATTCCCGATTCGTTGATTAAGATTAAAGCCAATCACCGATCCTAATAAACGCTACATAAATACGTCAGCAGTGAGAAGGCTAACACTGTCACTGCTGTCAAGCGGTACAACGTGGGACCGTGAGCGTTTTCTTTCGTTTTTGAAGCACTTTTATTTTCGTCCCAAATGTTACCAAAACCACGCTTCTGAGAAAATCTAAAATGTTATAAGTAGACTAAGTAGTATTTAATCTTGTCGACGACTATACATACAATGAAATATGCGCTGTGACAAGCTAAATCAGTTAAAACCTCCGAAGGAAAGTGTCATGAAAACGAAATACGCTGTGCCGCTATACTTACCAACCCCCCGTATTTCGATGGAACCAATGCTACTAGTTGTACGCAGTGCACAGTTAATGGAGAAGGAAAACAATGTTACCAACTGCACGAGGTATAAAATAAATGAAACAGCCACATGAAACACACACACACATATATATATATATATATATATATATATATATATATATAAATATAATATATTTATAACATGGGCGGCGAAACCAAATTGGGGGGGGGGCTATAGCAAACATCAGTGCAGTTATCTAAGATTGGTTATTACGTTTATTATCATGTGATGCTACCTGTGATTCTAAGGGAACTCGAGTGCATTTATTACTGATTTTAAAAGCGGATTAAAAGAAAACTATTTACGCCTGACTGGTGAAGTCTAGTTTCCCCCAAAAACTTTCAATTAACATAATAAAATAAACTGTTATATATATAGCTATTACAACTAATCATGGCACTCTCCATGGCTCTGATGATGGCGTTCGGTAGTCTGTATGGGTGGAGGAAACCGGAGGACCCGAAGAAAAGTTTGCCAACATGGAAAAAGGGGGGGGGGGGCAAAACATATGTGAAGCCCCCCTCACTTTTTATAACCCCCTGTCCCCCCCCCCCCCACACACACACACTTCCTCCGCCACTGTGGTGTATACGCGCGGTTTCCTCACATTGACCTGAAAGCTACCACTCTTCTGGTAAAAAGGTGTCATTCATATCCGCATCATTAGGCTACTTGCAACCATGTGTTACTGTCTTACTGAGGTGTGTCCTGACCAACAATCTGCTGATAATATCTAATACAGCCACAACCCGGGAACGGTCAGTGCCTGGGACATGAAAACTGATTCCAGCTACAATTGCCCTTACTACTATTTTAAGCTAAAACAGGAAACATTAAGTGATACAGAAACAGTTGAATTAAGGATCAACCACACAAATCCTGTGAACGTACACAGAAGGTATAGAACAAAACGGCACATCACATACAAAATATCCCATATATGAGGAAGTAACACAAATAGTCTGGTCCGTGAACAGTCCCGGGGATCTGCTCATGATGGGCTACAACAAATAAAGTTGTAACCCTTAGTTTCCTCGCAGAATGTAGGATATAATAAAGATCTCTAACAGGATAAAACAACACCCACTCGCATATAGTTCTGTTTATTCAGTTTATTCATGTTTAAGGAGGTCCCGGCTCAGAAAGGATCATGCATTCTACCATAATTTGAGGCGTAGGTGTAGTAAAAAAATACTCTAAAATTTGCCGATACACGTCACTTGCCACCAAACTCTCTGACATCCCGCTCCCTGACTGAGCCCTGACGCGTTTATTTACTCCCAGTTTCTTATGGTGCTGCCATTTTGCATAGACACTAAAACGCGGATGTCACAGATCGCATGTCGACAGTTTGGGTGTAACGCTGGTATATTTCACGGATCTCCGAAAGAGATCACCTTTTTTTCGTTTTATGTGTCAGTTAAACGTGTTTAGATGACCTCTAAATAAATCGGGTGACGCAGGTATTACCAATGAAAAGATAGAGCAATACAAGGCCTGTCAAACCAAATCATCACGTGCTTTGCAAATATCTAAACAAATCTCTACATAATCCCGAACATAATCAGCAGAGATAAATTATAGCTACGTAGATACAATATACTAATCCATCTAGATGTATGCAATCACCAAGCGATCAGCTGAAGACCCTTTGGGCGACTGAGCGATAATAGGGATCGGCTAGGGCGTGTACGACCTTGGTAATCATGTCAAGGGAAAAAATAAGTTTATTTCAGGTACAAATCTGTGCTCTAGGACTAATACTCTTCTTAAACCTGAGCTTTGGAAATCAGCCATATTCGAGATCTGGCGCAAGCAGAAAATTTCAGAATTGAGAAATAAAATGAAAACAATGTTAAAATAGTTTTGCACTTTGCATTTTTTTTACCCAAACATGAACCTGGAATAAAACTCATCATCCCATATAACCCTCCCGCGTCGTACGGGGATGGGGGTTGCGGGTTGGGAGTTAGCTTAATTAATACTGACATTACAGAATATATTCATGATCAGATATACATGGCACAACTAACCTTTACAAAGGACCAATATGTCAGAATATTTTTTTATATAAAAATATCATATAAAAAAACCGTGGACAATGCTCTGCTGCAAAAAAAAAATAATTCTTCGAATGCATCAATCCTTTACGCATCAGTATCTAACACCTCGAAGAAAGTAAAGTGTGAGATGAGAAAAAGGGCTCTGATAGAAAATGTGAGATGAAAAATCCGGATCTTGTGTAGAAAGTGTGAGAAATGAAATCGGGATCTTATGGAAAGTGTGAGATGAGAAATCGGGATCAGGCAGAAAGTGTGAGATAAGAAATCGAAATCTAGTAGAAAGTGTGAGATGAAAAATCAGAATCTGATAGAGTGAAATGTTCAAAATGTTAGGGCAAAGATGTATGCGTGCCATCTTTTACCCTTCAACGATTTTGCTTTTTTCCCCCAGAAAGCAAATTTTCTAATAAGAGAAAATTATTATGATATTATTCAATATATAATTAATTAAGTTCTTAAAAGGGAAAAATACTAATCTATGAAGTTTGTGTGAAGATTAAAATTTTGTACAAGTTGAATATGATAAGTACAGTTTATAAATATTCGTAAAGCTTAATGTATGTCAGCGTGAAATGGCGGTGAGTTAAAACAAACATTAGCCGGATAAGTATCAGGCGCCTTCTATTAACCTATAATTGATGCATTTCCGAATTTTGTACATACGTATTGTGAGGTTGAGAACCTATGTTTGTCACAGTTATGGTTGTAACGTTGTGGGTTATCTATGGAATATTTTTTTTACCTGGAGAACTAACACCAATAAAAATATAGGGGCGTCGATGTTCAATATATCATACATCATACTCTAATGACGCGGCGTGGAGATTTAAAAAAGCCTCAAGTTGCAATATTAAAAACTGAAGAAATATATATTTTGCATGCACGTTACACGACAAACAACGCCACACGCTGACCGGATATAATTATGATTAGGTAATCTGGCCGGTTGTGGTATATGTTCACGGATATTGTCATAACATGACCGTCCTTTATGACCCGCTTCAATGTGTACACGTATTGTCCCAGAACGTTTGGTATTAACGTTTTAGCAGACAGGCGGTCTTTCTATAACATACAGGTGTTTCTGACCAAACGATACCACTACATCCGGTGACCAATGTGACATGTGACCACACACTGTGACCACACGTATATATCTGTTTGACGAATCAGCTGTAGTCTGATGTCACACATATCAGTGTGTTTATCTCTTCCCGGATTGAACCTACATTAAGTTAGGACAGGCATCAGATTTATAAACTGTTATCATGGTATATCCCTTTCTTCTTTATTATCTGGATAATACGTGTATTCCTGTTATAACCTGAGAAATATTTCATTTACACCCCCTCCTAACTCTGTCCCTGGCCATTGGAGTGTCGTTTGATAACTTCATTCCTCCCCCAGAACAGTCACAGTGGCTATAGACCGATCAAAGAAGGATCTATCAGTAAATTATGCAATCGCCGAGCACATTTTTGGACCCAAAGCTTATCATCTTAACTACTGAGGTAGCATGTCTTCAAGACTGAATAATATTTTTTTTTAAATGAAACGTTTCAAGGATATTGTTATTTGTACTCTTCTCTTGCAGTTTTTAAAATGATTTTTGCTGTCACGTCGACACCCGTCATTGTCAGCGAGAGGCTCGGGTGACAGAACTGCTGGACTATGCGAGGTAGCCTTAAACAGAAATCACGTCCTTTATTCTAGTTAAGAATGGCAGGATTATTGCCTTCGCCATGAGGCTGTGCGTTAATCCCCATTCGTGTGTTTGTGTGTGTGTGTTTGTTCACAACATAACTCAGGCAATCATGAAAGGAATTTCATGAAATTTTGATCATCAAGGAATCAAGGAATAGTCACAGATCTACGGTCACTTTTGCACGAATGAACATGGGAATATGGGCCGAATAAGTGAATGACGGAAACTTGCATTAATTAGAATGCAGGTTCATAGTAGTAGGTTGAATTATGTAGGTTCAAAATGGTTCTTAATTTTTAATCGCAACTCGGGGGATCTTATACTATATCAGCCAGAAAAATGCGTTTAGATTCAACGAACTACTCACATGACTTCCTAAACTTAAAAAATGAATAGGGCTAAATGTGAATATCTGTCAGACGATGGACTGATTTGGAACACGTTTCGAATTATTTCAATCAAGGATAACACGTTTGTGCATGCAGGGATATCTATAATTTTATCTTTTGGATAATACTGACATCACTCGTTTATCAGACACCTACCAGGGATCATGATCTGTATTATATGTTTATTGACGGTATTTGCCCTCATGGCACTATATGTTTGAACTTGTTGAAGGTTTTTGGCCTGTTTTCAACGGGACTTAACATTTTTTCTTTAATTCACTGTCCAAAATGTTTTATGAAATTTTAGGAACATTGGGCCTCAGGCTTATTTTTATACAAACTTCTCTTACTGTTTTGAGTGAAGGTGTTAACGATTAAATGTTCCACAGAGCTGGAGAGTGAAAAGAATAAATTTTCTTTCAATAATTCGGTCAAAATATGAATATAAAAAAACTTTAAATTTACTGTGCGTGACCAAAACTTAACAGCTCTGAAGGAGGGTCACTTAATAAACCGACCTTGTTGAAGTTTCATGAGTATTTATGAGATCTTGGAAAGCTAAATAGGCTCTGCTCAAAGTGACAAAAGCACATGTAAAGCAGGTTGGTGTGATAGAGGTTTTTTTCTGGTGTTTTGGTTATCATGGATTATTTAATGTATGACATTTGACGGGATGGTGTCCTCCCGGTAAGTATAGGCGTTTAACATTAATAGCTTTGTCTTATCTTCCTGATATGGGCACACCCTGCAATGCAGGTCTTGACATACAGACAGATAACTTGTTGTGGTTTCATGAGAGCTATATATCACTGAAGGCTGCCAAAATTATTAAAAAACAAGCGGAAACGTTTATGTTAACGTTTTTATTTGGGATTCACGAGGGCATTTAATAATAATAACTTGTAATAATTGTAATAGTTCCGCAGCCAATTAAACAGGATCTAAGTTGGATCTAAGTAAAAATTATAATCGCAATCGTGGCCAGTCGCGTTTGAATCTTTTGGTATAGGTTGCGATTGTAACTGGAACATATTTTTATATAGGCTTCGAAACATGAACATGATACAGTGACACCTGTTACTAAAAGTGGTCTTAATTCAAAGGTGGTCTTATTAGACAGGTCAGTTATAACCAATGGTTTCGGTTCACTCAAATGTGGTCTAATTAGACAGGTGGTCTTATTACACAGGTGGAAAGGGTCCATTGTGTATTATTTATGGTGTATATATATATATATATATATATATATATATATATATATATATATATATATATATATGGGATGGTATGATATGATATGATATGATATAAAATGTACGCCATGGAGATAAATCAATGAAGGCCGGACGTCCAGAGTGGTCCCTTGAATCATAGAAACTTAGACTATACAGCTCATGATAAAATATATTTGCATTCTGAATACATTTATACAGAATGCAGATAAACGTGATAGATACTCCAAATGTTAAAACTTTGAATGTTTAATTTTTGTTATTAATAACATGAAAGGGTAAACGAATCTTATTTAGAGAATCTTTGTAAATATCTCGTATTTCATTGTTAGGGACCATTGTACTCAGAATCGTGATCAAACCATGGGCATGATTTGATTAAAATCTGGTCCAGGTTAAAGTGGTCTATGACAGGCCAAGGCTAAAAGTGGTCTGTGCCAGGTGCCGATTCCAATCCGACCTAGACCATATCAAAATCTATCCCCTCTTACTAGACCTGTTCTATTGTATAGCTTTGATCGGTCAGGATGACCATCAGAGCGTAGTCTTGGCTAGATAAAATGCATCTTATGAATATAGATCTTTGTTTTGATATTCTCCCTATCACATGAATAAAAAAAAACGCCATTCTAATATATATATATATATATTTTTACTTTTAAACTAGAGAAATAAAACAAATTCCTCGTGACTGTATTCATATTTGTTTAAAGCACAGCCTGACTATAGTGTTATATTATAGTTTTGGTAAAAAAGGGTTATCCTATTACATTTGTTTAAAATTATATTGAGTAAAAAAGGTAACAAGCATTTATACCAAAAACATCACAGTCGTGCGAATGTAACGATTACAGTGTACCAATATCACGTATATACGCATTAGTAATGAAATCATACGGATCATTACTCAATTAATTCATATAATTAAAAGTTAGAAAGAGACCAAAATTATCAAGAATGGTAATGTTGCAATAAAATATAGTCTGTTCCATCCGTTCATGTCTACCTGACAGGGTTTTTTGCTATGTATGAAACTTTTTATTAGTTACATTTTGAGGGAGAAATAGTAAAGTTGGGTGGAAGATTTAAGAGCCTTATTTTCAACAAGATAAATACATCCCTAGCTTTCAGATTATTTTAGAAACAGAATTATTTAAAAATATAAAATAAATTGTCTACAGTTGTTGGTCACATGAAAAAAACTGTCCCATCTGACAACGTCTGATTGGATGACGTCATGTTAATATATGATCAGTTATAGTGGCGTTGGCTTCTCATGCATGCAGGGACACGTCATAGTGTGTTAGATTACTGTTAAGGGTAAAAAAAGTTGTGAAACATCAACTGATTAAAAATCTTGATTCCCATATGATTCATCTTCATATGTAGCTTTCGGGATTTATTGGAAAATATGAAGTTTGAAGAAAATTATCTAAACAAAACAGGTGGACACAGGTTGGTGGATCAGAGTCCTAGAAAGGTGTTCCAGAAGAATCAATATAATTAATACGGAGTTGGTTTTTTTTCTAGACCACGGTTTACCTACTTCCGTTCGGCAGACGTATCGGTGGTGTGCTCTTCTTGGATAAGTTTATTTTATTTTGCGGGATTTTGCCCTATTACGCTGAATAATTAATAAATTTAATATATTCCCATTCGGTGCCCCTATTTCTTTTGTGCTGCTAGGTCCTCCACGCCTGTGACGCTTTTTCAGGAGGCGCCTCGGGGATTTTCAATGGCCTGTTAAGACCGTAGCCAGAGCGCATGTCCTGCCCAAAAGGCATTTCCGTGCAACACGCGGTCACGCGGGTCCACTATAATCCCCATTGATCCCCCATATCCATAGTAACGCTCTCAAACGGAACTAAAGGCGTATAATCCAAAGACCACATGACCCTGCTTTCATTGCGAGGGCTTTTTCAGTTTGGTCAACACTGAGCACTCAGTCCAGTGATGTGACCACCGTTTGACACTTTGAGTGTACACAAAGAGCTGAGATCCTTTACACGATCACTGTTTTATAGGTTTACAGGTATTTTGATTTTTATACATTCAGAAGAATCTTTCCATAATAATTATGGTTTTAATTGTCCGGCCGATTGTGTGAAAAAAAGTTTTTTTTGCCCTGGAGGGGGGGGGGGGGGGGGGGATGCACACACTTCTAAGGCCCCTCAATCTCTTTTGGACTTTGAAACCCCCGCCAGAATATACTAATCAGTCGGTCATTCATACGTGCACGTTTCATATAAGACATTGTCATGGTTCAAAAACACGGGTTCACCAGCGATTGGCAGAACAACTGCATACGAATTGGCGGCTTCTAAAAACTCGGGGACAAAGGAATAGCCCCATATAATTATTCCTTTGTGGAACTGTGATTATTGCACTTAAGAAAAAATTATATTATGGTGATTCCGATTACCTCCAAAAATCTAATGAATAACGGATGCAGTTTTATTCTTCCCCACTACAAAATTTCAGCAAAATCTGCATATTACATTTTGCGTTAATTTGCTTAAAGACAATGCAAAGAACTAAGGCTGAAGTGGTTTCTTTGCTAACTGTTTTCATAGACATATATCAACCTGCTTTCTTTTTATCTGGGAGAGTTGTCAATCTTGTTTCAGAACTGCTTATTCCATTACAATTTACAGTACTTCAAACAAAAATTTAATACTGTTGGTTTATATTTTTCTGGGCCTATCTTTTTCACAATGGCTGCTTTACGTGTCGCGTACAAGAGATGTCAAAGACATATGCCTGGGTATACAAATAATGCACGTTTCTGTTAACATGCCTTAGACTATACCCTCAACTTACTACACTGAATAAACATCGTCTTTCACGATGTCGCCTGCCCTTCAACTAATACAAAGCATCTTTCATATAATTTCACGGTAGAATGCTTCTTTATACAATCGTTTTATCCACGATATTTCCCAAGCAATGAAGCTGTCGGACCTATGTTGTTTATCGGAAAAGAAACTTCTCACTTTAAAATTCGTAAACCCTGTATATACCTCACGTCTCTTTCCAAAATTTATTTTTATGTGTGATTTCTGGAATAGAATAATTTTTCTTTCTATGTTGATATTTTGGGGGAGGGTGTTCCTTGAGAATTCTAGCAGAAGTAATCTTTATACAATATAAGTGAAACACATGACAAAAGTTCCTGCAAAAACCTTAGGATTAAAATATGCGTCGTTTAGTTCCGATATATCAGCTCATTACAAAAAATTTGCATCAGATAGAGGATTTTCCATGGGTGCAGTTAGTAATTAATTAATAGGAACATGTCCGACTTAATGAATGAATGAATGTTAGTGTTCTGATGTACCAATTAAAATATTGAAATGTCAATGAACTTGTTAAATGTGTCACTAATTACCGTTTACAGAACACTCATAACATTAACCACGATGTAATGCTGATATCTTGTGTAAAGTACTCGTACAAACATTCTCTAACTTCAGACGTTTGTATAAATGAAATAATTGAAAGTTTCATGTTCCCGATATTTTCCTGAAAATATTCATGGAATTGTTTAAAACTCCATTTCTACCACTTTGTTATGATATTTCAATCTAAAGAGGATTCCCAGTGCCATGATGGATTTTATTTTACCATGTCCATATCAATTGGTCAAAATTATAAGTTGGATCCTACTGTTGTCATATGTTTGGTTCTGTGCTGATAGACTATATCTAAACTACATGGCTTAAGCAATTAAGGAGTAATAATACCAGGGCTGAACCAACGACAAGTGTATACAATCCATGATTGTTTTCTCTTTAATCATCTGACCTATTGGAAATACAAAAATAGTGAATTTGACGATTGAAGTAATAATAATAATAATAATAATAAAAATAATTATACAGCTTTCATGGGCCTTACATTTCAAACCTCCGCCTAGGAATTTGACTTTTAATCGCTATCTGTTTGTCTGTAAGCGTGACTCGTATAATTAAAAAGATTCATAGACAGCATTAAATTTTGGAGAGACCAGGATAAGTGCCGGATCATGTAATAAGTCTGCTATGCCTGGGATCTGACCTTTGGCTCTGCTTTATATTTCAGATGCCTGCGAGCCATGTCACTACGCCAGTTCTCCTAACTCTCTACAAATAGGTCTGATGGGTCGCATTTGGTATACAGACCAGAAACTTTTCGCTAGCAAGAGTAAATAAAAATAAAACATTTCATGAAAAAAGATGAAAACCCTTCACCCATTATCATTGACGCATGCGTACAAAGCTGTTCATAGAATTATGACTGTTATCAAACTCAGCCTGTGAATTCAATGTGTAAAGTTACAGGTGTTATTGAATGGAATCCATAGCTTTATTTTTCCATTTATTTTACAAATGACAAAAATAATATAATGCATGTATATTTATGTATACAATTTTGTATCTCTGCACGAAAAGTAAAATTTCTTGACTTCAAACACAAACATTATGCCATAGATACTTCCTTCCCTGGATTAAACTTTGCGAATATTAAATCCTTCACTGAATTAAACGCAGTGAAAGTGACAGCCTTCTGGGAACAGGATCTCCGATTAAAGCTAACTGGTATATAATGGATAAGTAAAATCCCCATCGAGTGTCTTATTATTTTACCGGGTGAACGTCCTCGTCCGTGTCCACACTTTTACAAAGCTTATACCTTAGATATACTGCCGTCTGTCAACATTGTATCATGTGTCCCTTAACCCAGTTTCTAAACATTTTTCCACTTGGCTGTGACCTTGACCTAGCTCTCAAGGTCATGTCATAATAAATTTTGGGTCATGTTTTCACCCAGAATTTTTATCATATTATGTTTAAACTTATTGGAAAGTAGCGACATATGACATAGTTGTGTTTTGAGTGTTTCCCCTTATGTTCATTGAATTGATTTCACTGAAATGCTATATATTTTAAGCATATCTGGGAGTGCAAGTCAATTGTTCATATATTTCTATTGCTCTAGATCAAATTAATCTGTATTCTGATATTAGGTCATTGTGACCCAATTTTGCCATAAAACTAGGTCATCAAAGCGTAACTGAAATAGGGTCATTTGTGTCACTGATGACAACTAGATTTAAACCAAACTATCCAGTCTTAGTCAATATTTGTAACGTTTACCAACTTAGTCATGATCTTGAACTTTGCACTCAAGGTCATGTAACAGTGGACTTTGGGTCATGTTTTTTTTTTGTTGGCGCGATATGTTTACCAGATTATATACAAACTTGGGGGAAAGTAGCGACATATGACTCCCTCGAACTGATTGTTTTGGTGACCATGATCTTTATTTTCGGAATTTATAAGTACTTTTTCATTATGAACACTGAACTGATTTCACTGAAATGCTCCCTTAAGCATATCTGGGAGTGCCAGTCAATTGTTCTTATATTTTGCTATTACGCTAGATAAATTTACACCATTTTCTTAGATTAGGTCACTGTGACCCAATTTAGCCATAAAAACTAGGTAAAAAGCATAACTTTAGAAGTGCCATTTGCTTTACTAATAACAACCAGAATTACACCAAACTATCCCGTCTTCATTAAGGTTTATAACATTTGCTGTTTCAGCCATGACCTTGACTGTAACTCTTAAGGCTAAGTCACAGTGGTTTTTCAGCATAATTTGCTCCTTAGCTTGATAACTTTCAGTTTCAATCCTTTATTGTTAAAACTTGGTGGAATGCAGCGACCCACAACTCCCTCAAACTAATAAACTGATTGGTGACCTTGACCTTTATTTGCTGAATTGATAGGGTCTTTACCATTTTAACCACTGACTTAATACCACTTAAATGCTTTCTAAGGCATATCTTAGCAAGTCACTGTTCTTAGATATTTGTATTTGACTAAATAGCCAGTAAACACCTCTTTCTGACATTATGTCACTGTGACCGAGTTCATATTTGACTGTCAGGCAGCTTATGTGTATCATTCTAATTGTCCTTGATCATATTAATAAGAATAAAACAAAACTGTTCAGTGTTCATTGTAATGTATGTCAGTCACCATGTTTAATGATACCTTCACCGTTGGTCTCAATGTCCCGTTACGGTGAACGTTGTCCATTTCTTACTCTTCATTGCCATTGCATGTGCAGTTTCTCTTAGGTTTGCTGTGCATGGGCCCCTTCATGTATTACCGATGCTAATGCAACTTTAGTTTTCCAAACGGTTCTGTGTATCAGTCAGTTTTAAGACCCTGACTACTGACTCTAAAACACTGTAAGCTGTAAAGCAGTGAAGCTAGGTGCCTTAACCAAACATGTAAATATAAGTGAACCATTGACTTACCAATGGTCGCCGTCTTCCTTGTGCTGAGCCATAGTAAACCCGAACATACCTCCATGAGGTCCGGCGAACAATGTCCGAGTCCTCAGATCAATGTTAAAGGCTTTACCCGAGTTCAGTAACGTCATGAACACAAACACGAGTATAACTCCTCTCCACATGTCATAACCCTCCATGTTGAACCTGCAGATATACATTGGTTCCTGCTTCACACTGGTGGGAGCTGTATGTTGACAATAACGCTTTGTAAAGCGGATACGTTCACACTGACTAGATCTAATGGTAATCATATCAAACTGGTCACCCCTATTTTTTTCCCTGTCTGAACAGGCAGGCAGAGCTATCTATATGAGCCATTGTTAAGTAGCAGTTGATTAATCTGTACACGATTATCACAATCGTAATGAAATTAATGCTAAGTAATACTGGTATACTGGTAGGTTACACAGATGATTCTGCAGTAATGCTTGATTAATCTGACAGTGGGTGCATGTATCATTGATTATCCTGACAGTGGGTACATGTATCGTTGATTATACTGACAGTGGGTACATGTATCGTTGATTATTCTGACAGCGGGTTCATGTATCGTTGACTATTCTGACAGTGGGTACATGTATAGTTGATTATTCTGACAGTTGGTACATGTATAATTGATTATCCTGACAGCGGGTACATGTATCGTTGATTATCCTGACAGCGGGTACATGTATCATTGATTATTCTGACAGTGGGTACATGTATCGTTGATTATTCTGACAGCGGGTTCATGTATCGTTGACTATTCTGACAGTGGGTACATGTATCGTTGATTATCCTGACAGTGGGTACGTGTATCGTTCTTTATTCTGACAGTGGGTACATGTATCGTTTACTATTCTGACAGCGGGTTCATGTATCGTTGACTATTCTGACAGTGGATTCATGTATCGTTGATTATTCTGACAGTGGGTACATGTATCGTTGATTATTCTGACAGTGGGTACATGTATCGTTGATTTTCCTGACAGTGGGTACATGTATCGTTGATTATCCTGACAGTTGGTACATGTATCGTTGATTATCCTGACAGTGGGTACATGTATCGTTGATTATTCTGACAGCGGGTTCATGTATCGTTGATTATTCTGACAGTGGGTACATGTATCGTTGATTATTCTGACAGTGGGTACATGTATCGTTGTTAATTCTGACAGTGGGTACATGTATCGTTGATTATTCTGACAGTGGGTACATGTATCGTTGATTATTCTGACAGTGGGTACATGTATCATTGAGTATGCTGACAGTGGGTACATGTATCGTTGAGTATGCTGACAGTGTGTACATGTATCGTTGATTATTCTGACAGCGGGTTCATGTATCATTGATTATCCTGACAGCAGGTACATGTATCGTTGATTATTCTGACAGTGGGTACATGTATCGTTGATTATTCACACAGTGGGTACATGTATCGTTGATTATTCTGACAGTGGGTACATGTATCGTTGATTATTCTGACAGTGGGTACATGTATCGTTGATTATTTTGACAGTGGGTACATGTATCGTTGAGTATGCTGACAGTGGGTACATGTATCGTTGATTATTCTGACAGTGGTAACATGTATCGTTGATTATTCTGACAGTGGCTACATGTATCGTTGATTATCCTGACAGCGGGTACATGTATCGTTGAGTATTCTGACAGTGGGTACATGTATCGTTGATTATTCTGACAGTGGGTACATGTATCATTGATTATCCTGACAGTGGGTTCATGTATCGTTGATTATTCTGACAGCGGGTTCATGTATCGTTGAGTATTCTGACAGCGGGTACATGTATCGTTGATTATTCTGACAGTGGGTACATGTATCATTGATTATCTTGACAGCGGGTACATGTATCGTTGAGTATTCTGACAGTAGGTACATGTATCGTTGATTATTCTGACAGTGGGTACATGTATCGTTGAGTATGCTGACAGTGGGTTCATGTATCGTTGATTATTCTGACAGTGGGTACATGTATCGTTGATTATCCTGACGGTGGGTACATGTATCGTTGAGTATTCTGACAGTGGGTACATGTATCATTGATTATTCTGAAAGCGGGTTCATGTATCGTTGACTATTCTGACAGTGGGTACATGTATCGTTGATTATTCTGACAGTGGGTGCATGTATCATTGATTATCCTGACAGTGGGTACATGTATCGTTGACTATTCTGACAGCGGGTTCATGTATCGTTGATTATCCTGACGGTGGGTACATGTATCGTTGATAATTCTGACAGTGGGTTCATGTATCGTTGATTATTCTGACAGTGGGTACATGTATCGTTGATTATCCTGACGGTGGGTACATGTATCGTTGAGTATTCTGACAGTGGGTACATGTATCATTGATTATTCTGAAAGCGGGTTCATGTATCGTTGACTATTCTGACAGTGGGTACATGTATCGTTGATTATTCTGACAGTGGGTGCATGTATCATTGATTATCCTGACAGTGGGTACATGTATCGTTGACTATTCTGACAGCGGGTACATGTATCGTTGATTATTCTGACAGTGGGTACATGTATCGTTGAGTATGCTGACAGTGAGTTCATGTATAGTTGATTATTCTGACAGTGGGTACATGTATCATTGATTATCCTGACGGCGGGTACATGTATCGTTGATTATTCTGACAGTGGATACATGTATAATTGATTATCCTGACGGTGGGTACATGTATCGTTGATTATTCTGACAGTGGGTACACGTATCATTGATTATCCTGAGGGTGGGTACATGTATCGTTGATTATTTTGACAGTGGGTACATGTATCATTGATTATCCTGACGGTGGGTACATGTATCGTTTGGCTTTTGATTGGTTATAAGGTTCTCCTGTCAAAACAATGCATCAACTGTTATTCATAACACGTAAAGACATGGTCATCAGAAAATAAAAAAAATATATAAACAGTATAAGGTATATTTTAAAATGGAGGTCAATCCTTATTGTGCAGTTGTACATAGAAAATGTGCAACTGACATTCTGCATTTGTGTAGTTAATACTAGTTATGCAATTCGAAATTTTGTTTCGGCCACAGACTGTAAACCCATTATATATATATTTATATATAGACTTTAAAATCTCTGTTTATGATGACTTTTATAACTTATAATATCCAATTTATTTATAGGTGAGGTTGCAGGTTTCATTTTCTGCTTGTGGATAACGCTTGGTTACAAATTTGTGCAGTTCTAAAATTTCCTTAAAATATACCCTGATAATGTTTTAAACCAGATATACTCAGATAATGGTTATACGTCCTGTGGGCGTGGTCTCCTTTCACGCTGACATCCACCCCTCGTCACAGCAACACCTATAATAGGAAATCATAATAATCTGCTTCCTCAGGGCGTAAAGACAAAACTCAGAGGTTGTTCTTAACTTAGATAGTGTGTGATTTAGATGAGAATATAGGAAGGGAAAACTAGAATATACAGATAATATAGGTAGATAGTTTATGAATAGATCCTATATAAGATAAATTAGAATATACACATATCTACAATGTACTTTTATATGAAAGCCAAGATACGTGCAGTCAGATATGAATCTGTAGCACACACGAAGCGACCCATGCACGCGCTCTGTTTTTATTTTAGGCGTAATACAAGTATTGTGTGTACTGTCACGTTTACGTGTGTTTTCGCTATTGTGGGCGTCCCATTTCATTATAATATTTGATTTTTTAAGCTATAATACTCAATTAAATCTGTAAATACCCAGACATTTCCCTAGTACCGGCCCACCTACAGCTGGACCGGACCAGGACTTGCCTAGTATTGTTACTTCTACTACCACTAGTACTAATGTTAATCTATAAATTGATATAGCTCCATACCAAAACACACAATTGCGACAAAATCATGTAAGTTTGTAATTCATGTAATCAGGTTAAAGTAAGCCAATTAATCAATGCATTCGTATACTAATATAAAACTATTAAACATCAATAAAATATTGTTAATATACAAATCGACTTTAACATTACAAATAAGAAACTGCGGAAGTCGATGAAAATGTGAAAATTGTAAGATGTATACAGTATATAATATACATGTGAAAATGACTAAAGCCTGCACGAGAGATTGCTCGGAAGTATTGAAACATGTTTTTTTTATTTGTCCTCAATTTATTATGTCAGTTGGAGAATACGCAAGATTACGCAATGTGTGACTGCATGTTAACTTGATGTCCGTGCCCTCTTGGTGCCAAAACTTGGAGTTTTTGACATCAGATTCTTCACCGGAACGGTTAAAGAATACAAATATATTATCGACCTTTTACTTTTTCCTCTCTGAATTGATCGAAATAGATTTACATATTTTAATCTTCCACGATGAATGTTCACTTACTCCTGGGTTAAGAGGGTACTTCCTGGAGGTTAAGATCTTAGTCGGGGTTCACCCCATATGTATATCAGCACTGGACCTTAGAGATATCATTCAGTGCAATATGACAGCATACAAGATTGTTAAAGATGAGGATATCAGAAAACTTTGAGCATCGAAACCTGAAAGAGCACGTGTATGTTAAAGTCCAGTGTTCCGTTCATGACAGACTTCCTAGTTAACAGTTCTCCGAAACACAGTTATAATTCTGACATGTGCATGTGTGAGTTCACTTCCGTGATGCGAATGATCCGACACTGTAAACAGTTTCTCGAATGTAAGTGGAAGTGATGTCATGATCTGAATTACAACAGTCTCGTAATGTACACGCACCTACATAATGAAGGACTCGCATGTCTACGATCTGAAGGAATGAGGTTTCGGAAATATATATGAATGATCAGTCCCTAGGTTTAACAGAATGAATAGATGTTCAGTCACTAGGTTTTATAGAATGAATAGAAGTTCAGTCACTAGGTTTTTACAGATTAAATAGATGTTTTGTCCCTAGGTTTTATAGAATGGATATAGATGTTTTGTCCCTACCTTTCACAGAATGAATAGATGTTCAGTCACTAGGTTTTACAGAATGAATAAATCTTCAGTCCCTATAGGTTTTATAGAAGGAAAAAATGCTCAGTCACTAGGTTTTACAGAATGAATAGATGTCCATTCCCTAGGTGTTACAGAATGAATATATGTCCAGTCCCTAGGTTTTATAGAAGGAAAAAATACTCAGTCACTAGGTTTTACAGAATGAATAGATGTTCAGTCCCTAGGTTTTACAGATTGAATAGATGTTTAGTCCCTAGGTTTTATAGAATGAATTGATGTTCAGATCCTAGGTTTTTACAGATTGAATAGATATTTTGTCCCTAAGTTTTACAGATTTAATAGATGTTTAGTCCCTAGATTTTACAGATTGAATAGATGTCCACTCTCTACGTTTTATAGATTGAATAAATGTTCAGTCCCTAGGTTTTACAGAATGAATAGATGTTTTAACCCTTGGTTTTACAGAATGAATAGATGTTCAGTCCCTAGGTTTTACAAAATGAATAGATGTTTAGTCCCTAGGTTTTACAGAATGAATAGATGTTCAGTCCCTAGGTTTTACAGAATTAATAGATGTCCAGGAACTTGTTTTTACAGATTGAATAGATGTTTTGTCTCTAGGTTTTACAGATTGAATAGATATTTTGTCCCTTGGTTTTACAGAATGAATAGATGTTCAGTCCCTAGGTTTTACAAAATGAATAGATGTTTAGTCCCTAGGTTTTACAGAATGAATAGATGTTCAGTCCCTAGGTTTTACAGAATCAATAGATGTCCAGGAACTTGTTTTTACAGATTGAATAGATGTTTTGTCTCTAGGTTTTACAGATTGAATAGATATTTTGTCCCTTGGTTTTACAGAATGAATAGATGTTCAGTCCCTAGGTTTTACAAAATGAATAGATGTTTTGTCTCTAGGTTTTACAGAATGAATAGATGTTCAGTCCCTAGGTTTTTACAGATTAAATAGATATTTTGTCCCTAAGTTTTACAGATTGAATAGATGTTTAGTCCCTAGGTTTTACAGAATGAATAGATGTTAAGTCCCTAGATTTTACAGATTGAATAGATGTCCACTCTCTACGTTTTATAGATTGAATAAATATTCAGTCCCTAGGTTTTACAGAATGAATAGATGTTTTTACCCTTGGTTTTATAGAATGAATAAATGTTCAGTCACTAGGTTTTACAGAATGAATAGATATTTTGTCCCTTGGTTTTACAGAATGAATAGATGTTCAGTCCCTAGGTTTTACAAAATGAATAGATGTTTAGTCCCTAGGTTTTACAGAATGAATAGATGTTCAGTCCCTAGGTTTTACAGAATTAATAGATGTCCAGGAACTTGTTTTTACAGATTGAAAAGATGTTTTGTCTCTAGGTTTTACAGATTGAATAGATATTTTGTCCCTTGGTTTTACAGAATGAATAGATGTTCCGTCCCTAGGTTTTACAGAATGAATAGATGTTTTGTCTCTAGGTTTTACAGAATGAATAGATGTTCAGTCCCTAGGTTTTACAGAATGAATAGATGTTCAGTCCCTAGGTTTTACAGAATTAATAGATGTTTAGTCCCTAGGTTTTACAAAATGAATAGATGTTTAGTCCCTAGGTTTTACAGAATGAATAGATGTTCAGTCCCTAGGTTTTACAGAATTAATAGATGTCCAGGAACTTGTTTTTACAGATTGAATAGATGTTTTGTCTCTAGGTTTTACAGATTGAATAGATGTTTTGTCCTTAGGTTTTACAGAATGAACAGATGTTCAGTCACTAGGTTTTACTAAATGAATAGATGTCCACTCCCTAGGTTTTACAGATTGAATAGATTTTCAATAATGTTGTATTATAATTTAAAAGATCTGGTCCTTACGCTGAAGCTATGAAATCAGGCAAAAACATATAATTGAAACGAATTTAATCATAAAAAATATGACTTTCTTTATATTTTTCACAGCGTATTGTACCAGGTTCCTTTAAAATCCTTGTGGTTAGGTATTTGCAGGTTGTAGATAGCTGAGGTTGGGAACCTGTAATGCTTCAGTAAGTCAGGCTAAAGTGTAACTCAGAAAAATCATTTTTACCATTACGTACGGACCCGGTATCGTTTTAAAGAAAGGAGAGGTTGTGTTACTGTTTTGGTTACTGTAGTAAATAATAGGATACAGGCTTTATAGGCATCTGATAAGAAAATAAAAATTATATCTGATTAATCTTGTGAACGTCGTTTATTGTCCACATGCATGGAGCACCCTTATATATATATACATAATACAATATATGTTAGGCTTCAAATTGTAACCAGGTGAAGTGTACACACATATGTAGGTTAGAGTGACCTATTTCCGGGTCCGGTTGAGGTCGGCATCAAGAGTGAGCAGGCAATAAATATTGCAGGGCAGCAGAAAATTTCTGGCAAAAAATATCTGAGGGTGCATACAATGTTTGTAGCAGGTGGGTGATAGGAGAAATTTAATAAATAAAAGAAATGACAGGGTTGGCCTTTTTTGTTTATGTTAGAGGGGATTGAGATTTTCTGTGAAAGGCTTGACAGGTGAAGACATATAATGACCAGTTTTATCAGCTGCCATACATTTGCCATATCCCGTGAAAATGACATACACAACCCCATGTTATCCTGGAACAAAATAAAAGTGCAGGAGTTGGGCTTGAGTTTAATGTATCACAACATGCCAAACACTCGATACAAAAAAAAAGCATTGCCAGGGGCCCCCGACATGTGCACCTTATATGATGATATATAGGGCCTGATATACTCTAAAATATAACGGATGATGGACAGTGGAGAATCCCTTACACAGGGAATGAAACCAAAATCTCAAACTGAACTGTGTTTTATATAGTAAATACAACAACATAATACAGGAAGTTCTTGCATAATTTCATTTTCTCCCTGATATGAAAGGCAAGGGAATTATGCTCTAGCGCCTTCCTGGCGATAGCGGCCCTACCACCTGAGGTCAGTAACTCAGTATACCACATTTCGCTTGTACGTTTGTACAGTGCCTGTACTACCGGGAGCTATGGGTAGTTTTGGCTACACTGCATTTGGGCCTGACTTGTGAGAAAATGAGATACCCAAGCTCTTATTTTACTTCGCCTTGTTTGACTGTATACACAACAAATTCTCAGGTAAAAAAGTTCTATATCACAATTTATTAATAGAATTGTACCAAAGAAGCCCAGGCTTCAGGGTTGTTGAATATTTTATACACAGGAGAATTATAAACAAATAAAGCCAGGTATTGTATGTGCTGGTTAAAACTGAACACATCTACGGATGTGCATGTCCTCTACACAACAAGTGACTGTCTTGTGGCCGTCCGCTTTATGAGATAAAAAACAAAAACGGATGAGCTCTATTGCAAATGCAAGTGTTGACATGATTGATCTTATTTACTGCCTGCCGTGTGTTCTGGCCACACCACCTGACTAATACTGATTCCTATTTGCAAGACAGAAAAAACCCCCAAGCTCATACACAGAACACGTAAACAAGTTTGTTTGTCATAAAGTGTCAACGATAAAAAGTGTGATGTAAGTAAGCTGTTGGTGGATCCAAACATAAGGTACAAGTTTAGTAAAGGACTTTTTTTATATATATATAATGTGTATTTTTTTAACGTATACATCTGCATTCGGGACAAAATACAACGCATTTCCATTGACATTTGCAACTTCATTAATAATTGATAGCCCTGTCACGGCTTTATATTTACATTTGCTACTACAATATGTAAAATAAAACGTGATTCCATGTAGGCCTACCGTTAAAGCTAACTCAGTGACAGCTCTTTCCAGTCGGCCAGAGAGCTGTAAATTAGTTATAGAATTTGCCACGAGGTGGCAGTACCTGTTCTAATCGTTGGGGCCATAGAAACTAAGTTCGCACTCGAAAATGCGAAACTGGTTTCGGTTTCGGCCACTTCCGGGAAACCGTCCACTGACTAATAATAGCGAAACCGAAACTGGTTTGGCGAAACTGCGAAACCATCTTCGGAGATGGTTTCGGTTTCACTACAACCGTCCACTCGATATTTATACTGGCAAGATGGCGGAGGTGGGACTTAGTAGTGCAATTTTGTCTTTTTTTTATTAATTGACACTGTTGATGCGTTTTTAGTTAAATAAGCAATGATTGACATATAAACTTTTTTCTTGGAAGTGTTTTAAATTCAATGTACCCAACTGTAACCATGTATAGCTAAAGATGAGCCGCAGGTATCATGGACCTCCATGTCGTCTGACACGTGGACATGTTCAGAGAAACAGTCTATTTTCATCACAATTTAATATAAATTTGCCACAATTTATATATAAGTCACAATTAATAATGCTCTTATTGCGTGGTCTCAAAGTGCCCAGGCATGGATCTCTAACTTTTGAGAAAATGTTCATCATTAATTTATTAAATTAATAATAAATGATTTACGATGTTATCAATATTTTCTATTAAAACCGACACCGTTTACTTAAAAATACAAGGTGAAACCATATAGAACCGGTTTTCCCGGAACCGAAACCAGTTTCGAATTTTCGAGTGCGCCCTAATGTTTAAAACCAGATTGTGTAAATAACCTACATTAAACCAACCACAAGATTGTCCCAGACGTTGCGACACCTTTTTGATGCTTTGTAAACTATTTCTTCCCATCAGCGGGGTGATTATGTCCGTGGCCACACAAAGTAATGAAACCTGAGTTATATCGAGAAGTTTTAATGGAACCAGGGTACTAGGATACTGCTCCTCTGATCACGTTGATTACCGCGAGACCGCGTCGGAATCATTGACAACATACCATAATATGACAATCAAGGCGAGCTTTGAGGATGATATCGTTTATAAAGCTAAAGTCAATGATCATCTGACCGTAGACGAGATAGATGCTTCGATGGACCTTGAGAATCTGATAACAGATGATAAAGAAATGAAGAAAAAAATCAATCATCAAATGATAAGATAAAATCATAAATAGTGAAGCAAATCAATACTGTTTAAATATAAGCAAATGTCCTAGCTGTTACACACGGACAGACAATAGGTGCTAACACCAAAAGTAAGCAAACAGCATTAACAGTGTTGACTTAATTTGTATAAAAGTTGACAAAATGCCAGAGTTAATTTTTTTAACTAACAGTGTGAAACTGACGTGTAAGCGGAGAACGATATTAGAGGACGCAATGGACACACCCCCTGTTTTTCACTGACCCGGAGGTCTGTGGGTTAAAGCGCCATTTCTCGTTTATCCAGCAAGATTCCTGTATATTTCAAACAGCAATCGTACCCAGATGAAATTGCCTTTGAGAAAATAATAATAATTTAAAAGAACATATTCGGACAACTGTAATGTTGACCATTTTAATTGAACTTATCAGAAAATTACTTAAACACGCAGTCCTGTGAATGCATGTATCTCCGTTCCCTGTGTCTTTTCGGGCCTGCGTCTCGCACAGTATGGCTACCGCTATGTGAGCATTCGAACACGCCGTTATGCGCATGAATTTGTTTTGAAATTTTTGAATGCGCAGAATATGAGAATTGACTTCCGTTGATTCAAATAATTCTAAATTCATAGCCAGTATGTCAGATCGACGGAAGGTCTTGTTATCACGAGCGCAGGCTACATCGGACTGGGTATTTCGCCGGGCGGGGCTTAATGAAATGTCAAGATAAATGGGGGAGCGGAGTACATCGCGGACAATAGGATAGGGCAATAACATTCGGGCTACAGCTTGGCCAACGATATTTGATGTCTGAGTATGCACTCCATTAAAACTTGTTGGTTAAATATATATACAAATTACAACCTGATAACCGACAATATCGGTGTCAAAGTACCCCTTTTCACACTCGGGTGGTCAGGTTCCATGAAGTCGTTAATTTATTTTTGAAAGTGATCATCTGACAGCCATTAACAGCAAGAGTGCTATAAACGAGTGGGACAGGTTTCAATAATTATCTTGAAAGAGGTCTGAAATTTAAGATTCTTTTAATTTAGAGAATATATCTTTGTGCTCTCCATAAATGTTGGCCTACTCCAAAATTTTTGTTTCTTATAATATTAGTCCGAACACATAAATGAACTAGAAATCACAGGTTCTTACCAACCTTCTCCGCCAGGGGGCTCTCCGCATCGCTTCGAAAAGCTTGATAAAAACACTTCTGAAGAATCCATGAACAATTCATCAACCAGACCCCATTTCCTTCAGTTCATCTTTCATAGGAAATAATGTTGCCGTATATGCTTTTGTCCTATGGAGGTTTATGAACGAACCCGTTTTATCACACGTCTAGTACTAGTAACATTGGAAAAATAGCTTGAATGTATTGCTTCACAGTGTGGTTGTCTCACAATAAAGTAACCTTAGTCACGTGGTGTTAAAACAACCTCCTAATAAATTACCATTTTATACAAATTCAAAGAAAAAAAAGCGTGTATTTGAAAATGATTGGCGATGATAAGTAATCTTATGAAATACATCGTGATTTGATATAATAACAGCTGACGTGTTGCAAAAAATAAATAAGATATAATTGTTATAATAATAAAAATAATGATGATGATAATAATAATAATAATAATAATAATAAAAAATAATAATAATAATACTTTTCTATATTATAATCATTAGGAAGTGATAATTGTTCCTCAGTGATATGTTTATCAAATACAATGTCAACAGGAGGCCATTGTTCCTTCTATATTGGAACTAAATGACAACTGCGTGACAATTTTTAGTCGACAAAGAGAAATACCAACTGTGCAATGATTTGAAGACCACGTGGTCTAATGGAAACTAAGTCAAGTGTATCATGGGAATCCCCTTTCATTCTGAAAACTGAAACTGTTAAAGACCTGGTAATGTAATCACAGTTGGTTTTATTTAATTAGGCCAATAGTTTGACTATTGTTATTGGTTACAGGAAATCAATATAATATTTTATTTTAAGATAACACGTGTTATCAGTATTTGCTTTCTGTGTTGTTTTGTGAGCCAAGCGAAAATAAAGCTGACATTGAGGACATACACTTTAAGAAAAAAGGTTATTCGTGGTTCTTTTAAGAACTCACATGGTTCTATCTAGAACCATGGTTCTTCCTGGAACCTTTTTAACACAGCCCCCCCCCCCCCCGCACTACTGAGGTTTTTGGCATGGCTGAGGTTCCACATTGAACCTGGATGTTGAGTGACTGTTCAGATATTTGGGATGTGCATGCGTGGCTTATCTGAACCCCACTGGTCGGTGCTAGTGTTATCCTGTATGAACCTCAAATCATATGACCTTTAACTATTATACAAAATCGGATTCATGTTAATCTGAACGAACTAACTCTGCAAAGAAGGAATGTTTTAAAATGCGATCATATACCATTTAAAATGAAGGGAAATTAACGTTTGTACGTGTAAAGAATCTTTAAATGAACCATAAACACATCTGAATAAATGCAGGATTTATTCATGTACAAAAGGTAGCACTGCCACAAACATATCAATATTCAATCTTTTTTTCTGACATCTATCATTATCTATTACATTTATTACCTATAATCGTTATATATTACTAACTTTTATAAACGTTGCACGTATAAAGTAATAATCTTATGACACATGATTCAACTGTTAACACAACAACTTTTATCATATCAAAAGGTATATAACTATTTTCTCAACATTCGCTGACTTGATGATGCACATTTTTACCTACAAAATTAATTAATATAAAAATTGTTTTACATTCACGATCGGTATGTGCGCTTGGCGCGGGTTGCGTGCATGGACGCCCGGTCATGACACTTCAATGACTCCAAGCTCTTCACAATCTATTGGTTTATAATGTAATTTCAAATTTTTTCTTATAATTAACTGTACTCGGCAAATTCATGAACGTGGTATTTTATACTCAAAACAATGAAATAAAAATCAATATCTAAAACCCAATTTTAAAATGGGAACAATAAATATCCTTAAATTATGTACATCTACTATTGAGCGAAGGCCACACCAAGGCTCCTTTACTAAATGGACACTTGCACATATACCTAGGAAATAATAGGACGCCATACACATTTCCCTTGGAAAATCACTTTAGATACATACACATCTACCCAGTAAAATCATACTTACAACAAAAATCAAATAATACAAAAAGGTCATGTGTTATCAATACATCGGAAGCCTGACTTTGATACCATATTATTGCCTTAATTGAAACAGTAACACCCTAAATATGTGTCAAATATCAAACATGACTAGTTTAAATGAGCTTCTACATAAAGGTGATATTGGATTATATAAAACTAATATTTGGCCTTCCTAATACTGCCGTAATTCTATAATCCAACCCGGGGAAAATATCAGTGGACATACATAATTATTTATATCTATATTACGTGTAAAACGAGCTCATGAACTAATGGTTCAATATAGATTACGGATTATATATTGGTTGAAACTTTAACTGAAATTTTCTGAAAAGTTCCGAAAATTCCTATTCACGGTAAATGACAGGCAGGACTTTGTTGAAGCGCCATCATACCTCCATATGCTTATACAATAAGAGTAAATGTTCCGAACAGGGCAACTGTGCTCCATTTTATATTCACAATTATGTTAAAATAAACGAAAAAGAAACCCCTCGGGAAGAAGGGGACGGTCAGAAATTATGGAAGGTGAAGGGGGGGGGGGGGGTGACGACTAATGAAAGAACCTGATTAAGTTCCTCATGGCCGGAAACGGGGTGGGTCAAGACTTCCTGGATCCGCTACTGTTAAGTGATCATGAGCTCCATACAGACAGAAGTAAGTAATCGTGATATAATACTTTGATGGTATTTATTTTTATTTTACAAACCTTCGGTTTCAAAGCAGCCGGGATTTTAAAATATAACGTCAGTAGGCGTACACGGAATATACTATACGAACCCCTCCCCTGCTGACACGATACGTCGCTCAGACTGGACATGAGATGCATTCCTCGTGATAAACTGTGATGATAGAACAGGCTGTATAATGATAACATATATATATATATATATATATATATATATATATATATACTAGTATTTGATGAACATGTATTGACACACTTATCAGGCTGTCTGAAACCAACATATCGCCCATAACTATGTCCTCGGATATACGGACAATCTGCACGATGTGTGGCAAATACAAATTTATATAATTATATTTGTATGATTATATAGATAATAGTGTGCATGTTCAAACAAAATCATAACTTTCTGATACAAATATAACATCTCTTATACAACCATGATTATGCAACTCAACCGGGACAAAGTATTACAAAAAATATCTTACATTACAACCACAATTTAAAAAAAAAACCGTGTTTTACATGCTATGTTTATATAGCACCGTGTAGGATAACCTGCCCTGGATACAGAATATATTTGATAATATACAATATATTGAATGAATTTCTTATCAATTCTGTACATTCTATCAGCAGTTTAATTATTGTGTATTACATTTCTTCCGTCAACAGTTCCTTAGATATATACAACTATCATCACAGATGAAGATCCTTGGTAACGGAGAACCTGGGTAACGGACACAAAGCTATCTTCGATCAATCATATACAAATAAAACTCATGGATCTCATGATGAAAAACAACTGGCAGCTACCGGCTACTTATTATTAATATATGTACATATATTTACAAGATCACGTGATTAGCACCGTATAAGGTTTCCCTCCTGGATTTAATATGCAGATTATAACGTCACGTGACAAAGCCATCCGCAACTGGAATATACTATTTATTACCCGAGTGTAATCATTTCTAAATCCTTCATAATTCTGTGCAAGATACAGAGTAAAATGTCACAATCATCTGCCCAGAAATTACCATCTGGGCTTGTTAAAATTGTCCCTGATTAGCCTAAGGGGCTTGCAGTGCAGTGCTCGAAGCAGCTTCTATAATTATTGATGTTCACCTATAAACCCGTGCAGAAGTGATCATTCCTTGTCAGGCGGCTGTAGTGTATTACACCATTTAGCGTGAGATATGCGGCCGGCGTCATTTGCACATACAAATGTCCTACTATATGTCCTGCAGTACTTGAGGTTAGAAGTGATCGTTAGCGATTGAATCGTATTTATATTTTTCGCACGTTGTACCGTTGGCATGACCGTTCTGTTTTTTCACCAATGTCGCCTTCTGTATCCCTGGTCTGTGCCTCTTGAAGAACCCACACTGCAAGTAGAACATTATTAAATGATTCAATTACATCTTAAAAAAGCAGCTTGTGGTTGTTGTATTAAATATTGTTCTATTTGCCATATCGTCATGGTGACGGAAAATTCAGCTGCACGTTTACCGATACAGGGCAATGTGCTTGGTTTAAATATGAATGAATTACATATAGGTTCAATCGTTAATGAAAGCGTTCGTAAAAGAAACCTAGGTTTAGCCACCGGAAGCAAATATACTCGCAAAAAAAATATCATAGTGGTACTGGATACTGGAATTGTGGTACCTTAAAGCCATGACGTCACCGTGTTCTCCATCTCTGTGATCAGTCTCTTACCTTCTTTTCTTAACCATAATAACTCGTATAACAATAACCCTCAATAATAAGTTGATGTCTGGTAAGATTTCATGTATCTTACAATAGATATCAGGGTGTCTTTGTGTGTTAAGGACTTACCCTCATCATTTATCTTACAACAGATATCAGGATGTCTTTGTGTGTTTAGGACATACCCTCCTCATTTATCTTACAATAGATATCTGGGTGTCTTTGTGTGTTCAGGACTTACCCTCCTCATTTATCTTACAATAGATATCAGGGTGTCTTTGTGTGTTAAGGACTTACCCTCCTCATTTATCTTACAATAGATATCTGGGTGTCTTTGTGTGCTTAGTACTTACCCTCCTAATGTATCTTACAATAGATATCTGGGTGTCTTTGTGTGTTTAGGACTTACCCTCCTCATTTATCTTACAATAGATATCTGGGTGTCTTTGTGTGCTTAGTACTTACCCTCCTAATGTATCTTACAATAGATATCTGGGTGTCTTTGTGTGTTTAGGACTTACCCTCCTCATTTATCTTACAATAGATATCAGTGTGTCTTTGTGTGTTTAGGACATACCCTCCTCATTTATCTTACAATAGATATCAGTGTGTCTTTGTGTGTTTAGGACATACCCTCCTCATTTATCTTACAATAGATATCAGGGTGTCTCTGTGTGTTAAGGACTTACCCTCCTCATTTATCTTACAATAGATATCTGGGTGTCTTTGTGTGTTCAGGACTTACCCTCCTCATTTATCTTACAATAGATATCTGGGTGTCTTTGTGTGTTAAGGACTTACCCTCCTCATTTATCTTACAATAGATATCAGGGTGTCTTTGTGTGTTAAGGACTTACCCTCCTCATTTCTCTTACAATAGATATCTGGGTGTCTTTGTGTGTTCAGGACTTACCCTCCTCATTTATCTTACAATAGATATCTGGGTGTCTTTGTGAGTTAAGGACTTACCCTCCTCATTTATCTTACAATAGATATCAGGGTGTCTTTGTGTGTTAAGGACTTACCCTCCTCATTTCTCTTACAATAGATATCAGGGTGTCTTTGTGTGTTTAGGACTTACCCTCCATAATAAGGCTATAAGGAGAAGCAGCAGAATACAGCCGCCGGCTATAGACACCGCTATCACCCAGACCTTGATGGGCTCCTTACTTCTGTAAGGTCTCAAAGGCACTGTAGACGTCGACACCTACAAGAATGTATCAGTCTGATAACAACTAAGTTTTCTTTACTAGCCATTAACTCTCGGACAGTCTCCTCAGGCCATCCAACTATGATGACATTATTTAAATATATATATATATATATATATATATATATATATATAAATAATATAATATAATACAATATAACTTTTACCCTCGAATTCGTTGTGATATTATATTTTAATTATACTTTAAAGATAAAAAAGGGTTTCTCTTAATTTTATATCTTCATATTTACGGACAGTGAATATATACATTCAGTACACGATGAATTTTTCATGTATCTAACAAAAGTTTTGAATCTTCTAATGACTGAAACTCATAAAAGCGATTTCACATGAATCAGGCCGACACCCACGCTCGTTGGTCTGATTACATGCACCAGTTCTAGCACAGGAACACTTTTAACTTTTAGGGGACCGATTATGCGTCTTATACATGTGTTGCCCTGCCGTCCTTCCTGCCATCTGTCATGAAATTTCATGCCCTTTTCAATTATTCGATCTAAATATGTCTACAAACAACCCGAAATTAGTCAGCTGGTTCGTCCGAATTTAAATTTTAAACGTATATATTTAAAAAATAATTGCACCCTCGCCCATACAGATTAGGCTATTGTAATGGGTTTGGCCGACAGTAAACTTGAATACGTTACAACATATATGGATAAAGGCAAACTATCCTGGCCCTATATTCAGAAAAAAAACAGTATTTTCTTGAATATATAAAGCCCTCACTATGGCTTATGAAGACTGAATTTGTTAATAAAAAAATTTATGACAGCCGCTGATAATAAAAGTTGGGTAAAACTAGGTAGGCTATATATTCCTTGTACTGACTGGGAATTTAAAGCGATGCATATACAAGTATATACGTATAGGTCCTAGTATAAAAAAAAGAACTCCAGTTACGCAACCAACATGTTTTTCACTTCCTTATCTGATGGATTTCTGAATTTTATAAACTTTTGGTTTCATACGATATTTGCTAGTAGAACAATATAAAATAATGTCCCACGCAATGTGTATGTATAAAGACCATCTTTTTTGGCGCAAATTTGGTGTAGCCTATATCGTTTTGGTGATCGCAAATTTTTATAACGGGGAGACAGCGGGGTGGTTTGAAAAATAAAATTTCAGAACCATGCAAAACTTGGATACATAATTTGTTGCTATATTAAAATAAATCTCTGGACCGTGACTGGTTTAAAAGTAGCGATGTGGAAATAATGTAGTTTGATGACCACACTCATCTAAAAGTTAATGTACATATAATCGCAAGGAGAAATCAGCAACAACACAAGTTTAGTGTTTTGAGGTTTAATTCATTCAACGATCTTTACCTTAACGGTATCGACAGGGTAAACGTCAGGTTTTACTGTGTAAGGCGTCTTCATCACTTGGGCAACAGCGCTTGAAACTATACCGGCTGAAGGAAAGTCCACCTAAAACCAGAAAAAAATGAATTTCCTCAATAATAGTGGCGAATACATTTCAGATAAACGTAATATAACGCAAAAATGATTAAAGTCGATGGTGATTTTTAAGGAGAAATTTTAATCTCTTAATTTTATTCGTCACTTTAATCTATACAGTTAAACTTGAAATAATCAAGTATATCGGATGATCTTCTTATACAGATTTGCTATACCCGATGAGCGTAATTTATAAATTTGTACAATAAATATATTTAGTGTTAATACTTACAAACTTTCGTGGACTTTACTGGTTTTAAAAATATCTTTAATGATCTTTTCATCCTGTTTAAAAATGTTTGCATTTTTCTTGAGTAATCATCACAAAGTGATTAAAATGTTACAACATGCGTGTTTAATATGTTAACTGATAAGATACGAACCTCTATGAGTGTTTTTGTCCAGAGTCTTGATCGTATCTGTATGAGAGCGTTATCTTTGTTTTGGTTCCAGGTCAGCATGTTGTACAGCGTACAGCGGATAACGGTACAGCTGCCAAGGCCTTTCTTACAGTCCTGGGCAGCAAGAGAATTCAACAAACATAGGAACATAACCATGACTGGTTTTGGTGTTTGGTAGGTTATCGTTAATATATAACCTCGACCGGAGTATAAACATTAGATACACAAGCTACCTTTAGATGCGAGAGGCATTTACATAGCAGTATTGCTGTTTGGCAATCGCATATTTACAATAAAAAATATATTTAAACTAAGCTACCTTTACTTTTTCTGTGACACATTATTACTCTCAAATCTTTGCCAAGAAAAGTGTTCTCTTCGACGTTCCTTTGAACTGTGGTTGTATATGAGCATTCAGGTTAAGCAGAGCAGCGCAGGGAGAAAGTACTAAAGATCTGAACCGTTACTTTAATATCTGATATTATTCACTGGTGTAATTGTATACGTAACAAGATTTACCTAAACACAGACCCTACTTACCACGGTTTTAGTTTTATCTTCACTGACATCTCTTCTTTGTCTGAATTGTGAAAACGCCTCATAAATCTCCTCCACCTTCGCTACTTGTGAATTCTCAGGAATTATCTACATGTAAAAAGTATAATACACAATGTTATAATGTTATTTAGACTGGCATTATGATCTTGGTGTATTTTGAAACACCACTAGAGAACCCCCCTGAAGTATTGTCTACATTTTATATCTGTCCACTCAGGTTAATCCTGAATTTTAGGATACTTTTTTACGGGAGGAACGTTGTCTCGCGAGCTAATAAGTTAGTAATGTAATTCATGTTAGGTTTAGAGTTATGTAGGCCTATTGTGTACTAAACATTGACAGATTTACAATTTACATATTTCAGTCTATACGTAAAGATTAATGTTTTCCAAAGGGATCTTTCAAATTACAAAAAAAGCATTTCACATCTTTATGGATGAATAATTTTTTTTTCAGAATAAAGAACCAAAGAAGAAGATAGATGACACCTTATTCAGTAAGGAAGGGAATAATAATAATATATAATGAACGCTTACCGTTATATTCAAAGGGTTTACAAAGGAAGCACGGCATTCCCCTTGACCTTGAATGACCTTGGGGACTTCAGTGAGGTAGAGTAAATGTTGGTCTTGGTTACCCAGAAATACAGGCCAATAAATCTGAAGGTCGAGTTCCTGAATATCACTGGGACCAAACGTCCGAACCTGTTAGATGATGATAATATAGCCATCATAAACAAACGATGTGTAGTAATAGTGAACTGTTGTAAATTGCAATAGAAAACTATTTTTTCCCTGTGCAACTGAAACTAAAATATGGTCACATCATATATTTATAGAAGACAATACTGATCTTTGTTCGACACTACTTGTACTTTATGACTGACGATTAGTGAACTATATGTCTCTTAATAAAAAAGCAGAGAGTTTGAGAAATTACTTCATCATTCGGTCCTTGCTAGAAGCCCCCCCCCCCCCCCCGACAGCTTTTCTGAGGCGTGTTTCGCCTAGATTACTGTTCCTATGATTCGGTTCTTTCTGGGTTACCTGCAGATGCTGCGCGCCTAATTCTTATGAAGCGTAAGACTAACCATGTCACGCCGCTACTCAAAAGAAGATCGTTGGTGCTGTTTTTGTTTACCGCCATTTCGATGGTTCACTTCCATCGTAATTGTTTGAAAATCTTATAACCTGTGTATAAAGAGATGCAAGTATATGTATGTCTGACCTCGTACAGGTGAATGACCTGAGGACCGGCTTCCTCCTCTGTCTGTACGTTGTTGTTAAATGTGTAGTTGTACAAGATCTGTTCAGGCTTACTGACCCTACAGGCAAACCGCACAATTATATTATAAATGGGATAAAAAGTAATGAATCAGAGGTGTAGTGAACAAACACAGAATATGGTCTTAAGAAAAGGAAAATTAACAGCTTCAGGAAAACTAGTAACAGAGACTTTACTGCGACTCAGCATATACGTTGTGATATCCACAGGATGCCATTTATAATATTTTAGAGTTCCATTGGAAGAGGTCCTTAAACATGAGACCTTTAAAAGAAATAATAGGTCATTTAACATGAGACCTTTATACGAAACAAGAGGGCCTTAAACATGAGACCTTTAAAGAATTGCAAGAATTGCTATAAATTCAACTACAAATGATTGTAAGAGATGGGTAACCAATGATTACTATAATAGATTACTAAGGCTTTATATCACGACTTTGACGTTGTTCAATTTTACATGTGGACCAAATGTGACGCACGGGATTTTATACAAGAAGGACATCAGATGAAGAACCTACCCTGAGAGACGAATGCGAGTTTCCACTCTGAGCGGGATCTGGACGAGATGCTGGTTGTTGAAGAGGTCATCCGGATCTTCTTCATTAGTGCTTTATTAAAATAATTACCAGACTATTACACGACTGTTATCATACATCAAAGCATCATACAAACAAACCAATTGAATCAAATTATCTATCCAAGTACTGTGTTTACCCGTCAAGTTAACTTTGTTCCGAATCCTTCCAGGTTCTTTGCAAAAAAAAGGAAAGAACATAAAGCAGCCTGGTCATATGAACTGATCACTTGCGACTTGCGCTCCCTAGGCAGCTTAAATCTTGCGCTTATAAAGAAGCAACTGATTTTCACGCTGCCAGCTTTGACCGTTTATGATATATTTAGAAACCAGATGGCGGTTCGTTGTCCGCTGAAATAAACATGCGTATAATGTGACAAGCAGCCAATCAGATGCCAATAAACAAACACTCGACAGGCATCCTGGCTCCGCCCATTGCTGCGCTTCAAGCGCCGTTTGATGGGTTTCCGGTCGAATATATATAATCCGATTCGATTATTACATTATGACTGTGTTAGCGTAGCCTATTTTTCTGTTGTCTGCATAGCTGAAACAATGCAGCGAGGTGTGCACGCAGCCTTTGTTGTTACATTTCGTTTGAATTACAGCTCACCGGCCGAGTATCCTATGTGCCCAAGGCCCTGAGCAAACCACGTCAGGGGCAATTCTCTCTGAGCCTGTGGCCTGTTCAGACGGTTACGCGGGGCGATGAGCTGTCACTCAAAACGAAATAAACATGATTGGCTCCGTGTATTCCTCGCTTGGCTTTGTCTTCCAGCACAGGGTCTCATCTGATTGGACAAAAATACAGTGCTCCCCTCTGGTGTAGCAATTCAGGATACGAGGTCATAACAAACAGCGCCTTACGATATAGGTAGTAGCCCTATAGGTAAAGCGCTGTGTAAAGAGCGTACTTGCGACTGAGAGAATGTACGCTCTGCTATGTCATGTCTTAGTAGGGTTAACACTCCTCGGAGTGTCGCCACTGTTCACTAGCTGTTGCAGCTCACCTGTCAACTTGCATCGATTGCTGAACCATGCATGTAATATCTGATTATTCTATGATATTTACTAATACTGGAACCGACATAAACTGCTCTAATTATATGGGCAAAATAATTTTCAGAACAGAAAATATAGTCAGTTATATTCTTACCTGTTGACGTGAATATGAAAGTCGAGAGACGTGGCTGATGCGGTCATGTTGTCTGACCCAAAGTCTATGATGAAACTGATCTGAAAAATATAAAATTTATCAATATGGGACGTAAAATGAGCTAAGAACTAATTAATGAGAATTTGTGATTAAACTGATGTCAGCCTCGCTTTCTATATTTTATAGAAGGTATTTTATAAATGATCTTACCCTTTCGCCGGACGTCATGGGGTTACCAAGCTCACAGATGATCAGCCTCTGCTCGTCCTCCTCATCCTCCGTAGGCTGACAGGTAATGGGCCTTACCTGTAATTAACAAATAATGCTCAAACATTCCTGTGCCTCCCTGTTTTTTTCTTCTTTGTTAACTCTTCTTAATGCCAGGTTTGCTTTCTACGTTCTACAGAGTTCATAAACAATACAAGAGGATCCAAAGTTCACCCGTGTACATTTGTTATTATGGAATACTAGAAAAAGCGAGAATTATGGTTTATATATTAATAAATAATATCATTAATCTGATATGCAAAGTGTCATGGCAGTGGCGCAAATATGAGGTAAACGGGTTCGACTTAATGCAATATGCAGCTGAGAGATGTCTGACGGAGATGAGATAAAAAGAAGTGTAGATAGGATGGTTCATGGCGGTTGCTTAAATATCGCATGGGCCACTTCATACGTTTGTTTGGCCGCAAGGTACATATCTAACTCAATCAGGTTGGGATAAAACACAGACTCGAAATATTACACAATATGATCTCTCCAACACAAGGGATACTTTATATTACAGAAGTAAGAGGCAGTCCCCACTTATATTTATCTTACGAAAATAAACATATACGTACACGTATGAAAGACCTACGTAAATGTAGCCAGTGCTTAGAGTTAGTATAATTAGGTATATCCTACATTCAGCCTGCTGAGGTCATCACAGGAATCGTCAAGCAACGTCACTTGCTTAAACATAACCATGCATACATTGCTGTCAGCATGAGCTCATTATCCATATAGATAAACACAAAAATATAATAAAAGAAACATATACCTGACTCATGTAAAAAATATAAACCTAATATACAGAACCCTGTCCTTGGGGCGCTGACTTCTGGCAGACATCAGCCACAGACAATAAGACGCACAACAGCCCTGCAATACTAGAGCATCGATAACTTCAACGTTAACGTAACCAAATGGTTTATGTTTAGTAGTTATTTACCGCGGACTCGTTCCTGACGTTGGAGTAGCTGACGCCTTCCGGTATGACGATGAACGCCTGGGCCTCGAACGCGTCCTCCCGCAGGTTCTCAATCACCACAGACAGGGACAAGACCTCTTCCTTCCCGAACACGTGGTACCGGGGCTCCCTGACATTACAACGGAAAATATTAGTTAAACACGCAAACCTACCAGGAATGATAGTTTTATAATATTAATATGAACAATGCAGTCGAACCCAATTGTATTGTTGTCTGGGTAAAACATTATATATTTTTATGTATGGACAAAAGATAAACCATATATTGTAGTTTGGACAAATCAAAAGAGATTTTTGCCCTTGGAATCACGATTGCTGTGACTATTTCATAGTCAAAGGGGATTTTCATAAAAAAAAGTTTATAACAATAATGTGGTGGTTTGAAAAAAAAAATCCTATTCCTTACCCACTTCCGGTGACGATTAGATCTGGTATACATATATTGTCCTTGCCGCAGTTCTTCTTGATGTGGGCCTAAAACACAGGGAGCAGGTGAATTTGTAATTGGTGATTTGGTACCGGCTTAAAATGTAAGACCAGACCATACACAAGAGAACATTCACCCAGCAGGCGCACGCATTCCCATGTTACCCGTTTCAGTTCATAAATCATTTACAGAAAAAATTACAATAATATATTATTATCTCACCTTATTTTAGCTTAATAAAAACAATTCTCAAGCAAAACAATAGCATCACACGGACCTAGTATTTCCAATTCATCTGTTTTATACGTTCATTATGGTTTATTGTGTGAATAAACACAGTTTGCGTCTTTATTTACCATAACAAGACTGCGTGACCAGAGGTCCGATTTCGCGCATACATTCGCTACATATTTTTCAAAGAAAAGAAACATAAAAGCAGAGACACAGAGGAAACACTGGTTGGAATTTTGAAAATTCTTGATTTATGAAGTATCGCGGTACGCCCATGCGCGTGTGTACGCCCATTTGGCATTCGCTCTGTGTTTATGTTTTACCCCACTGATCGCGCCCGATGTAAGCTTCTGTTCACTAATGTAAAGAAATAAGAAATATTGGCTTCTCATATAGGTATACGCATGCACACACTTCTGAAGTGCTGATATGCGTGACTGTTCGCTGTCCACGAAAATCACCACTGAGTGTTTTTGTATGCGTGCATGAGTCTGTTCTCCTTGTAAATAACTGCATTATGGAAAGGGGTCTATTGAAATTGAAGTGGATGACACTTACCTCTGACGTTACATTCTGTGGGGTGTACTGGTCAAGCACCGGCAGCAGGGCGTTTGGTCGAATAAATACAGGATCCATCAGAGTGTAGCTCACCTTCACTACGATAGGCGTCAGTTTATCTCTAATATCGTTCTACAAAAGGAATAAAAAAATCACGATAACACCAAATTTTATTATATAGAGGGCAGACCAAAGTCATTCTCATTATTATTACCAGGTCTGGTAAAGCCAGGGACAGTAACAGGAGTAAGCGGTCTAAATGTAATATAACGCCATCCTGTAAACAGTAATGAAAGACATTTTGATTTAACTACCCAATACGAGTACCTTATAGTGACTTCCACTGACTTTTGTCCTAATAGTTCAACGTTACAACTATTTGCAAATGCATATTCAGTGATTTGTAAGCGAACCATTACAGCCTCAGTTTCAGTGTTAATCCATTTGAATCGGATAATGAGTAGAAGAGTGACAACGCTGCCAGCACACAAGATTAGAAGCCATCATTATTACCTTGATGTATGACCGGAATAAGAGTCTGACGGGAGATCCTCTGTCCACCGTCAGCTCCCTTGTTTCCGTGTTTGTTCCGTAATCGTAGAAAAAGGCACGCTTTGGTCTTCTTCCAGTGTCAGCGTCAAGTTCCCACTTCACCTCCAAGTCTACAGGAACAGGATAAAGTAAAAAATTATGTCAAACTAATCCGATCTGTGCATTAACAACATGACCCATGGTTTACTGTGCTCAGCTGAAGTTGACCTTTAAGGTAAAAAATCTAAAATAATATCAAATGGAGATAAAGTCTGAGAGGAAGAGGAAATATAGGCTATGGTTGGTTGATATGATTGGTTTGTTTTGATGAGTAAGAAATTGTTGCAAATAATATTTGGTGACCTGACCATGTGTTCCTGAAGTTGAAACTGAATCATGTGAGCAGTTTGTGAACATAAGATCTATACTATTACAATGATCATTGGTTGGGTTTTTGATAAACTGTTGACAGTTCAGCAGTTTACACATTTGTTCAATTAGATATATTTTTTTATAATATATTATTAAATATACATATTTGATTATTTTATAAAATGTATACAGTTGCAATATTACTAACTTCCACAGTTCACAGGTGCAAGGTCTTGGTGGTGGTGGTGTGTGTGTGTGGGGGGGGGGGGGGGAGATGTTATGATGGCAGTTACAACATCTCTGCATATATACATATATGATATTCACTTAATTTAAAAGTGTTTACAGGATAAAAAGTTCATTCACAATTACTGAATATTTAAAAATGGACAGACAAACTGGTTGACAAACAAAGCTGATCACTTAATCTCCCATTCTGCTGAGGCAGAAAAATAATGAACAAATGTTTGCATAAGATCCTCATTAAAAAAAATTGGAAAATTCCTCATTAAAAAAATGAGGAAAATTATTTACACATAATTGGCTCATATATTATCAATTTATGCTTACGGGTGGGTTTAATCATATTATAATTGGTTAAAATTATTTAAAAGAAAATTGATCTCTTTAAAAAGCTACATAACCACAACATGGCATCTTCTGGATAACTGCTTGAATTACTATTTGAAGAAAAGTTTTGTATATTGGAGTGTAAACAGCATTACAGTTAAGGATATACAGTGCAAACAATAACAATTACTGCGTAACACTTGGTTGGGAGTGCCGGGGGCGAGGGAGGGGTGATATGAGAATAACTGTACACCTGTCACAGCTGGGGATCTCCCTCAGTGACACGTTACAGATCAGGTACCCTGGCATAGTTGACCTCCAGTGACCAGGAGTGGCCTGCCTGCAACTGGACAATGCAGGTGAGCCAAAAAAAAAAAACAATAAGTAGCATAATTGTTTAGCTTTTATTTTCAAATTTCAGATTTAAACAGATTAAATACTAACGTTTTTATGCTGTGAAAATTAAATCAACAGTATATACTTACAGGAAAAAAGTGCCATGGTCAAAGCTGGGCAAAATTTAAGGTACTGATTTTATTTTAGTGCTAATAACTTAGAAAAAAATACAAAGTGCAGATCTAATTTTGGGTATACAAGTGAATCTTAATTGAATTATAGAATATCAGCAAAAGCTTATAAAAGCCCTCAGCCAAAAGAACAGTGTTTATAGTTGGTAACAGTAACAAGTACAAAATATTTGTTGTCACATGGATGTATATTTATACTTGTCTCAGTTATAATTTAAATTGGACAGGTATGTTCCATGTGTCATAACAGTCCACTAAATGCTTCCTGAGAAATAATCTCCCAAGTTTTTTTTCTATTCTAAGCTCTGTGAACTTGAAAAGTAGGTCAAGATCACCCATCTTTGAACTTGACCAAGATTTTTAAAATATGCAATAGCACTGAAGAAATAAAGCTCCTGTGTTGAATAACTTTAGAGCTTTCCTGCAAAAAAAAGGCCACAGTTGAAAAATCCGATAAAAAATCATTAAACATTAGAAATTGTAGGTGGTGCCACCAAACTTGTGCAGCAGGTACAAATCATCAGTCCCAATGACCATGAGTTGTGTGAAAATCCACCCAATGTTCCTGAGATATAAGCTTCCAAGTGTTTTTCTATAATCTGCTCTAAAACGTAGAAAAATAGGTCGAGGTCACCCATCTTCGAACTTAACCGAGACTTTGTCGATACACATCTTCACTGAAGAAATAAAATTCCTACAGTGAATCCTTTTAATGATATCCCGCTAACAAGCCCAAAGTTGAAAAATCCGACAAAAATGAGTGGTTTTGATATTAGGCAGTCTTGAAGTGTGATAATAGGTTTTTAATGGAATATTGAGAGTTTTCCTTAATTTTCAGTTTGCTAGGAGATCTTGGGAACATCTAACAGTATGCCGAATTTAATATTCGTAAGTCTAACGGTTTCAAAACGTACCAGTCCAACGAACGGACAGACAGACGGACGGACGGATGACGGACAATGGACCATAACTATGGCTCAGATGACTTAGTCAGCTCAGCGAAAATCCAGGATAAAATTTATCCTCTCACAAGGGACGCAATATGAATTTGTTCTATACAATAAAATAATATTTTCCAAGCTTTACTTTTTTTTTAAAGAATACGTCATTTATATTGAATATATAATCTAGGTTATGAGAAAGGTTATTTTATGCGGAATGTTACTCCTTTTCCCAATATTAGCTTAAACCCAATTATCCATAAAATATTTACAATACATTTGCAATACATGGTATGAACTCTAACTTTATACGGTGTAAATAAAAAAAAAAGTAATATCTTCGAGCTATCGAGGGTTGGACTGATTTACATGTGTACTTACCGATGCTGTGCGGGGTCCCCTTTCCTTCATATGAGATATGCGTCTCAATATTCATGCTGAAACGGAATAATTGTATATTTAAAATATAGCCTTCAATAATCCGGACCAGGCATTGAATATATATTCCTTATTTGGTGCTGTTTTGATTAATACATAGTCGGATATTTACAAACACGTTTAAATAATTGTAACTTATTTCTTATTTTATTTGCACAGACACTAGAAAATGGGATTATTTCCCTGAGAGCTAAGTTAAAAAATATGAAAATGTTATTAACTAATAAAAGGCAATAAATATTTGCATTTTGTTAAGATGAAACATTAGTATAATCAACAGTCACAATGATCACAAATAGAGCCCGTCGACAACGGCCGTGAAATATTAAAATCTCATTTTAAGGCGTTTATATATGTATGCTAGAAGCGTAGGGCTCATATCACATAGCACTATATCTCTATTTAGCAGACAATAAACTGCCGGATACAGATATTCCACAGGAAAGGCTGTATGTGGAATATACATACCAAGGGACTGCGACAGTACTTGAGATCTGGCAGTCTGAGGCTGTCAGGTCAACCATCTCCGGCTGGAGAACTTGACGAACGATCACCTTCACAATGGGACGTGACCTGTACATAACACCAGTAACAGTCGTCAATACAGCGGCTACTGAACGAAACAGTAACAGTCATCAGTACAGCGGCTACTGAACGAAACAGTAACAGTCAACAATACAGCGGCTACTGAACGAAACAGTCACAGTCATCAGTACAGCGGCTACTGAACGAAACAGTAACAGTCAACAATACAGCGGCTACTGAACGAAACAGTAACAGTCATCAATACAGCGGCTACTGAACGAAACAGTAACAGTCAACAATACAGCGGCTACTGAACGAAACAGTAACAGTCGTCAATACAGCGGCTACTGAACGAAACAGTAACAGTCAACAATACAGCGGCTACTGAACGAAACAGTAACAGTCAACAATACAGCGGCTACTGAACGAAACAGTAACAGTCAACAATACAGCGGCTATTGAACGAAACAGTAACAGTCAACAATACAGCGGCTACTGAACGAAACAGCAACAGTCAACAATACAGCGGCTACTGAACGAAACAGTAACAGTCAACAATACAGCGGCTACTGAACGAAACAGTAACAATCATCAATACAGCGGCTACTGAACGAAACAGTAACAGTCAACAATACAGCGGCTACTGAACGAAACAGTAACAGTCATCAGTACAGCGGCTACTGAACGAAACAGTAACAGTCAACAATACAGCGGCTACTGAACGAAACAGTAACAGTCAACAATACAGCGGCTACTGAACGAACAGTAACAGTCAACAATACAGCGGCTACTGAACAAAACAGTAACAGTCAACAATACAGCGGCTACTGAACGAAACAGTAACAGTCATCAATACAGCGGCTACTGAACGAAACAGTAACAGTCAACAATACAGCGGCTACTGAACGAAACAGTAACAGTCACCAATACAGCGGCTTCTGAACGAAAAAGTAACAGTCATCAATACAGCGGCTACTGAACGAAACAGTAACAGTCATCAATACAGCGGCTCCTGAACGAAACAGTCACAGTCATCAGTACAGCGGCTACTGAACGAAACAGTAACAGTCAACAATACAGCGGCTACTGAACGAAACAGTAACAGTCAACAATACAGCGGCTATTGAACGAAACAGTAACAGTCAACAATACAGCGGCTACTGAACGAAACAGCAACAGTCAACAATACAGCGGCTACTGAACGAAACAGTAACAGTCAACAATACAGCGGCTACTGAACGAAACAGTAACAATCATCAATACAGCGGCTACTGAACGAAACAGTAACAGTCAACAATACAGCGGCTACTGAACGAAACAGTAACAGTCATCAGTACAGCGGCTACTGAACGAAACAGTAACAGTCAACAATACAGCGGCTACTGAACGAAACAGTAACAGTCAACAATACAGCGGCTACTGAACGAACAGTAACAGTCAACAATACAGCGGCTACTGAACAAAACAGTAACAGTCAACAATACAGCGGCTACTGAACGAAACAGTAACAGTCATCAATACAGCGGCTACTGAACGAAACAGTAACAGTCAACAATACAGCGGCTACTGAACGAAACAGTAACAGTCAACAATACAGCGGCTACTGAACGAAACAGTAACAGTCGACAATACAGCGGCTACTGAACGAAACAGTAACAGTCGACAATACAGCGGCTACTGAACGAAACAGTAACAGTCAACAATACAGCGGCTACTGAACGAAACAGTAACAGTCATCAATACAGCGGCTCCTGAACGAAACAGTAACAGTCAACAATACAGCGGCTACTGAACGAAACAGTAACAGTCACCAATACAGCGGCTTCTGAACGAAACAGTAACAGTCAGCAATACAGCGGCTACTGAACGAAACAGTAACAGTCATCAATACAGCGGCTACTGAACGAAACAGTAACAGTCATCAATAAAGCGGCTACTGAACGAAACAGTAACAGTCAACAATACAGCGGCTACTGAACGAAACAGTAACAGTCAACAATACAGCGGCTACTGAACGAAACAGTAACAATCATCAATACAGCGGCTACTGAACGAAACAGTAACAGTCAACAATACAGCGGCTACTGAACGAAACAGTAACAGTCAACAATACAGCGGTTACTGAACGAAACAGTAACAGGCAACAATACAGCGGCTACTGAACGAAACAGTAACAGTCAACAATACAGCGACTACTGAACGAAACAGTAACAGTCAATAATACAGCGGCTACTGAACGAAACAGTAACAGTCAACAATACAGCGGCTACTGAACGAAACAGTAACAGTCAACAATACTGCGGCTACTGAACGAAACAGTAACAGTCATCAATACAGCGGCTACTGAACGAAACAGTAACAGTCAACAATACAGCGGCTACTGAACGAAACAGTAACAGTCATCAATACAGCGGCTTCTAAACGAAACAGTAACAGTCGTCAATACAGCGGCTTCTGAACGGAACAGGATCAGTCATCAATACAGCGGCTACTGAACGAAACAGTAACAGTCAAGAATACAGCGGCTACTGAACGAAACAGTAACAGTCAAGAATACAGCGGCTACTGAACGAAACAGTAACAGTCATCAATACAGCGGCTACTGAACGAAACAGTAACAGTCATCAATACAGCGGCTACTGAACGAAACAGTAACAGTCGTCAATACAGCGGCTTCTGAACGGAACAGCAAGAGTCATCAATACAGCGGCTTCAGAACGAAACAGTAACAGTCATCAGTACAGCGGCTATTGAACGAAACAGTAACAGTCATCAGTACAGCGGCTATTGAACGAAACAGTAACAGTCACCAATACAGTGGCTTCTGAACGAAACAGCAATAGTCATCAATACAGCGGTTACTGAACGAAACAGTAACAGTCATCAGTACAGCGGTTACTGAACGAAACAGTAACAGTCATCAATACAGCGGCTTTTGAACGAAACAGTAACAGTCATCAATACAGCGGCTTCTGAACGAAACGGCTACTGAACGAAACAGTAACAGTCATCAGTACAGCGGCTACTGAACGAAACAGTAACAGTCATCAATACAGCGGCTACTGAACGAAACAGTAACAGTCGTCAATACAGCGGCTTCTGAACGGTACAGGATCAGTCATCAATACAGCGGCTACTGAACGAAACAGTAACAGTCATCAATACAGCGGCTACTGAACGAAACAGTAACAGTCAACAATACAGCGGTTACAGAACGAAACAGTAACAGGCAACAATACAGCGGCTACTGAACGAAACAGTAACAGTCAACAATACAGCGGCTACTGAACGAAACAGTAACAGTCAACAATACAGCGGCTACTGAACGAAACAGTAACAGTCAACAATACAGCGGCTACTGAACGAAACAGTAACAGTCAACAATACAGCGGCTACTGAACGAAACAGTAACAGTCATCAATACAGCGGCTACTGAACGAAACAGTAACAGTCAACAATACAGCGGCTACTGAACGAAACAGTAACAGTCATCAATACAGCGGCTTCTAAACGAAACAGTAACAGTCGTCAATACAGCGGCTTCTGAACGGAACAGGATCAGTCATCAATACAGCGGCTACTGAACGAAACAGTAACAGTCAAGAATACAGCGGCTACTGAACGAAACAGTAACAGTCAACAATACAGCGGCTACTGAACGAAACAGTAACAGTCATCAATACAGCGGCTACTGAACGAAACAGTAACAGTCGTCAATACAGCGGCTTCTGAACGGAACAGCAAGAGTCATCAATACAGCGGCTTCAGAACGAAACAGTAACAGTCATCAGTACAGCGGCTATTGAACGAAACAGTAACAGTCATCAGTACAGCGGCTATTGAACGAAACAGTAACAGTCACCAATACAGTGGCTTCTGAACGAAACAGCAATAGTCATCAATACAGCGGCTACTGAACGAAACAGTAACAGTCATCAGTACAGCGGTTACTGAACAAAACAGTAACAGTCATCAATACAGCGGCTTTTGAACGAAACAGTTACAGTCATCAATACAGCGGCTTCTGAACGAAACGGCTACTGAACGAAACAGTAACAGTCATCAGTACAGCGGCTACTGAACGAAACAGTAACAGTCATCAATACAGCGGCTACTGAACGAAACAGTAACAGTCGTCAATACAGCGGCTTCTGAACGGAACAGGATCAGTCATCAATACAGCGGCTACTGAACGAAACAGTAACAGTCATCAATACAGCGGCTTCTGAACGAAATAGTAACAGTCAACAATACAGCGGCTACTGAACAAACAGTAACAGTCAACAATACAGCGGCTACTGAACGAAACAGTAACAGTCATCAATACAGCGGCTACTGAACGAAACAGTAACAGTCGTCAATATAGCGGCTTCTGAACGGAACAGGATCAGTCGTCAATACAGCGGCTTCAAAACGGAACAGGATCAGTCATCAATACAGCGGCTTCTGAACGAAACAGTAAGAGTCATCAGTACAGCGGCTACTGAACGAAACAGTTAGTCACCAATACATCGGCTTCTGAACGAAACAGCAATAGTCATCAATACAGCGGCTACTGAACGAAACAGTAACAGTCATCAGTACAGCGGCTACTGAACAAAACAGTAACAGTCATCAATACAGCGGCTTTTGAACGAAACAGTAACAGTCATCAATACAGCGGCTACTGAACTAAACGGCTACTGAACGAAACAGTAACAGTCAACAATACAGCGGCTACTGAACGAAACAGTAACAGTCATCAATACAGCGGCTACTGAACGAAACAGTAACAGTCGTCAATACAGCGGCTTCTGAACGGAACAGGATCAGTCGTCAATACAGCGGCTTCTGAACGGAACAGGATCAGTTATCAATACAGCGGCTTCTGAACGAAACAGGATCAGTCATCAATACAGCGGCTACTGAACGAAACAGTAACAGTCAAGAATACAGCGGCTACTGAACGAAACAGTAACAGTCAACAATACAGCGGCTACTGAACGAAACAGTAACAGTCATCAATACAGCAGCTACTGAACGAAACAGTAACAGTCGTCAATACAGCGGCTTCTGAACGGAACAGCAAGAGTCATCAATACAGCGGCTTCAGAACGAAACAGTAACAGTCATCAGTACAGCGGCTATTGAACGAAACAGTAACAGTCATCAGTACAGCGGCTATTGAACGAAACAGTAACAGTCACCAATACAGTGGCTTCTGAACGAAACAGCAATAGTCATCAATACAGCGGCTACTGAACGAAACAGTAACAGTCATCAGTACAGCGGTTACTGAACAAAACAGTAACAGTCATCAATACAGCGGCTTTTGAACGAAACAGTTACAGTCATCAATACAGCGGCTTCTGAACGAAACGGCTACTGAACGAAACAGTAACAGTCATCAGTACAGCCGCTACTGAACGAAACAGTAACAGTCATCAATACAGCGGCTACTGAACGAAACAGTAACAGTCGTCAATACAGCGGCTTCTGAACGGAACAGGATCAGTCATCAATACAGCGGCTACTGAACGAAACAGTAACAGTCATCAATACAGCGGCTTCTGAACGAAATAGTAACAGTCAACAATACAGCGGCTACTGAACAAACAGTAACAGTCAACAATACAGCGGCTACTGAACGAAACAGTAACAGTCATCAATACAGCGGCTACTGAACGAAACAGTAACAGTCGTCAATATAGCGGCTTCTGAACGGAACAGGATCAGTCGTCAATACAGCGGCTTCAAAACGGAACAGGATCAGTCATCAATACAGCGGCTTCTGAACGAAACAGTAAGAGTCATCAGTACAGCGGCTACTGAACGAAACAGTTAGTCACCAATACATCGGCTTCTGAACGAAACAGCAATAGTCATCAATACAGCGGCTACTGAACGAAACAGTAACAGTCATCAGTACAGCGGCTACTGAACAAAACAGTAACAGTCATCAATACAGCGGCTTTTGAACGAAACAGTAACAGTCATCAATACAGCGGCTACTGAACTAAACGGCTACTGAACGAAACAGTAACAGTCAACAATACAGCGGCTACTGAACGAAACAGTAACAGTCATCAATACAGCGGCTACTGAACGAAACAGTAACAGTCGTCAATACAGCGGCTTCTGAACGGAACAGGATCAGTCGTCAATACAGCGGCTTCTGAACGGAACAGGATCAGTTATCAATACAGCGGCTTCTGAACGAAACAGTAACAGTCATCAGTACAGCGGCTACTGAACGAAACAGTAACAGTCACCAATACAGCGGCTTCTGAACGAAACAGTAACAGTCATCAGTACAGCGGCTACTGAACGAAACAGTAACAGTCATCAATACAGCGGCTACTGAGGTTAAATTCTAATCGTTAAATTACCTGTGACGTAGATTTAGCCATCATAGTAAAAACAACAGAAAAAATGTACTTAATACTAAATTTACTTACTAGTAACACGTATAGTAATAAGGCTATCAGATAAAATCAAAACGAACATTTCATAAATGTTCTAAAATTAACTTATGAATTAAGAATATATTGTACGAAACAGAATTAATCAGTTCAGTCCGAATTTGTAAGACAAAAAAATGTCACGATGAACACTTACTTCAAATATACGGCTTGGTTTGATTCGTAGGCTCCCACAGCAATGTCTAAAAGAGAAAAACAATCTTTATATCTTGTAATTCTGTACTGAAGGCAAAAGAAAATTCATGACAATTAGGATATAATACATTAGTGAATATCATGTGTAACAAGGGCCTAGAGTCATAAATACTCCCTCGCCATATGTTTAATGGACAGACGGACGGAGGAAAGCAGACGAGGACCATATTAATAGTCCTCCCTCTTTACAGGGGGGGGGGGACAAATACGCATCGTAAATGGCATGTCTATACTAGAACTCAGGCGCTCCATCAAAGGCGCTATTCATATGTAATACAAAAAACTGACTAAAATCAGTATATCCACATAGCAATACATCAGTATACCCTGCCGCACAGGACGTGTACCGAAAGTATGGACATTTCTTATGGAGGGTGCCAGCATCGCATTGTGTCAGATTTATTCTCCTCGTATAATGTTGCCCTGAAACGCTCTTATTCCTCTGTTTCGAAACACGATTATAGATAAGGGTATCTGGACCATTTTTTTTTAGAGCTGGTTCGTTAGATTTTAGCTTGATGCGGCATGATTTATCTTACACTGTTTCTGTACTGCCCCTAGCCTTCTCAATATCTATGTGTTAACCCTCATACACAGTAGAAACAGTATTTATAAATGACCGACCGGGATACAGGTTGCCATCCATATCATATCCTCCTGCCAGTGAGTACCCGAACGTGGATAATCCCGCCTTCAGATCAGCCGCCAATATTATCTGAAATAAAAAGTAAATTTCAGTAAAGAGATATCTGAATCTGATTACGTAAAATGGTTAACAATTTCTATACAAAATGACCTTGCCGTCTAATGTGCTCTTCGTTGTAAGAACTATGAAATATGCATTTAAATTAACAGTAATGTAGCTAAAATGAATTAATGAATATGCTGACTTGATTGTATTAATTCCATGTTTTGGCAGCAACCTAACTCATCGTGTTTAACACAAGGTGGAAAACGTAGTTCTCACTGAGTATTTACCTGAGAAACCTTTTTAAGGATTCCTTTCTTTGATCCATGAAAGATGTACACCGCCCCCTTACCGTCCGGGCCATCGTACGGGGCACCAACAGCCAGATCTGTCACGAATACAGGGTGTAAAAACATCTGGTATGTAAATTACAAATATGTGATTAATAAAACTTTACATAAAAATGTGAGAAATATAAATAATGATATTTATAATGATATATATATATATATATATGTATATATGTATGTATGTATATATATATATGTATGTATACATGTAATTATGTATATTTATATATATATGTATATGCAGAACATAGAAAAAAAATACTGAATATGGTGGTCGGACTGTAAAAAACATAGAAAAAATACTGAATATGGTGGTCGGACTGTAAAGAAAATATGTACATAACGACCTTACTATACAGATAACGTAAATACTTGAAATACTAAAACAACTGTTTTAGAATTATGACACTAAAATATAAACCGTTCGCTTACATGATGAAACACTGCAGACACTGTCATGATATGTATGTGTATTTGTGATCATATAACTTGCCAAAGGTTGCCATAGTTACCGTTATAACCGTCTTGATTGACGTCACCGATCTTTCCCAGAGCAAGTCCGAACCTGGCGTTGTACTTGACGTTCCCGGAGAGAATGGTCCGCTCAGTTTCATTGAAGGAGTGCTGAAAATTCCGTACAACAACCCGTTATAATTGTACTGATGGAATGGGCATTTGAATACGAACCCGCCATACATATATTTTGTCACACGCCATACGTTTGACAAATGTAAATATATTTGCATTAAATTAAAAGCCCGCACAGAATAATCAACCTGACATTAAATCCAGTAGCGCCAGTTGTAGTGAAAAGTACAAGGAAACAATTGCTGGTAACATTATCATATCTTTGTCATATTTTACTCTATAGATTAATTTCCAAAATATTATAAATGGTATCACAGAAGTAACTGCCAAGTATACACAAAATCACATATACATAACTACATAAATATTACACACATAATACATAAACTACGAGAGATAGACAATGAAAAGCTCACCGTGTGAGCCTGGTAAAAGACATACACTCGACCATTCTCGTACGCATCAGCCGAGTAGTCGGTGTAAAATGGGGCCCCGGCCGCCACGTCATCAAACCTGAAATTATCGTTATTTTGTCAAGGAATTTCTGCATGGAAGTCTGTATTAAAACACTAGTGAAAAGACTGGCTCTTTACTCAAAACGAGACTTATAAGATAATGTAAGATAACATCAATTATAAAGATTAATGTAGAAATGTCAACACGACGACAAAATTAAAACTTATGTAATCTTGCAAGAATGAGAAGTAGAAAACATGCTGTGAAAAAAAAACTGTGCAAATATATGGATGATTTAAACAGTTATCACAATCAGTACAATACTATATATTTCCTTTCGGTAGGTAAAAGATTGCCCATTGTCCAATATGACAGTAAACTTACCCATCATTGTTAAAGTCGTCCGCCACCACGGAGTACCCGAAGTATTCTCCGAACTGAAATGTCACTTATAATGGATTATTTTGTATTGGTTTATTATTATTTTTATTATTATTATCGTTTTACAGTGAACTGAGTACTTTATCATAACATTACAATTACCAATAGTAAAGATGGTTAACCTTAATTCAGCTGATACCAGTTATCATTATATCGAAATACCCACCCAGAGGGATTAACTGTTCACCCAAAAATGTTGATTTGAAAGAGGGCAGGATATACTGTTATAGGAATCACTTGATGACGTAATAATAGTTTTAATTCACATATATATAGTCATATTTATATTGAATTTTATTTTATTTTTATAGTCAATCAGTGAAAGCTTAACAATGTGAAATCAAAGTCTACATACCTGTTCACCAACAATACTGTCTTCAGGAATTTGTATCGTTTGCCCGGTAAACAACAAAACCTGAAAATTTTTTTATCGTTATACGACCCCAAAATATATATTCAATAATTGTGATATTGCTCCCTTATCACCGTCAAATATATTAATTGTCAGAAACTGGCCTTTAAAATTAAATGCTAAAGTTTAATTTCATATTTTAATGATGTTAAATTTTAACTCCTATATGAAACTTGTAAGCTATATATTCACAACTAATAAAGATGACAACAGACATGGAAATGACATACACGAATATACGTAAAAATTTTACCAGGTATTGTAATTTTGCACCGGTACGGTGTCTTGCGAAAATATTTGGATAAAGATGACTATAATAATTACCTTTAAAATTATTATTGCTATTGATACAACTGTTAAACAGATCAGTACTGTTCGTATTAAACAGACCAAGTCAACGTTAACATTTTATCATGAACTGTTCGTCTGCTTGTTTACCTTTCCAGTAAGGTTCCATTTGGGTCGTCCTACGGCGTAATCTGTACAAAGACAAAAAGAAAGCAATGAAACAATTTAAATATTCAAAATAAATTCATACCCAGGGTTAATTAATATAACAATAACTGTTAATACAACAAATTCCTGTATCAATGTGATCGAATACATTAACCCAAACAAAAAAGTAGACCGTCAAAGTACATATATTATATTTAGGATTTGTGTATAGTATTTTTTTATATTTGACATTTTTAAAGAAAAACTTACATCGAAAAAATTAAATAATCGACCGCTATACTTCTAGCCAGTATTAACGCGTTCTGTGCCTTTGTCGAGCTAATTCGTCATACACAATGATTCCCCTTCTGCCGGTGTTGATACTTTAATAGAAATAAGAATGGACAATATATGTTAACGACTGTTTCTTCCCTCGAAAAAAACATGATGAACATAGGAATTTTAAATGATTTCTTGTAATATCGCCCCATGTTCGCTAATGAGCATACCGGCCTTCCCTACATAAACACATACCGGCAAGCGTAATTTCCTGGTTCAACGCTCAGTACACGTATATGGGATTATTATAAAGTTGACTGAACATTATTTTAACCAATATCTATACAAATAGGGATTCAAACGCCTGCATGTGGCTTGACGGAATCGAATAAGTTTTCGTCGGCTGACTACTCACATAAAGAAAACTTATGTATACATGTGTTCTTCAAACTACTATATTTGGAATTGTATTTAATTGCAGAATCGCATTGTATGCCATTAAAAATGAAAATGTATTTGGTGCACTGATATTACAAATTTGTAATGAAATGTAAAATATGGCCGCCAACTGTATCTGCACCCATCTCTGTGATGGCATATAGCCACCGCTGACAGTCTGCTTTGACTCCATTCAGCTACCAAGTGTCGCATGCAGAATGTGTACATTGTATAACCCAATACAGACATTACCACGTTTATAAAAAAAAAAAACGTAAATTATAACCACACTCACCTGGATTGTTATCGCCGTCAAACTCTCCTAAGGCCATAGAAAAACCTGTTTAATACACAACAAGATGAGATATAAGTTTAAACATGATATCAAAACTATAGTTTCTCTGCCTAGATGATTAATTATTTGGTTTAAAATTGTTTATACTTTAATACAAGTATTAAATCAACATTGCCCCTAAACAGTGGCTAACAAAGTTTAAAAATAAGTGATGCACAGAACAACCAGAACATTAATTTTTTAATTAATTTGATGTTATTAATTTATAAATCTTTAAACAGTGGATTCTGTTTCATTGTTATATGCCAAATAATGCAAATGAATTACGGATGCCTATAAAACGAAATTCATAGTTAATGGGGCGTGATACAGAACTCAAGGAAAGCGACAACCAACGCAACTTCTCTGTTCACCGTGTCTTTGATAAGTTCGTCTGTCCTCGGTCGGAACTCGGAAGGTGGGGGAATGGCATGGGCATTTTGCTTTTTCCTATCACCAACAGGGGGCAGTTGATGTGTTCATCAAGAAATCTTTGGTGTGTTAGGTTTTACCAGTCGCTGTTTGTCTAAAAAACTGACACGAGGTTCAGATATACTGGTACATGAACGGTTCTGTCTCTGTTTTTGTGAGCCGAGATGTAAAGGCCGATATCATGTTGTCCATCACTAAATGTAAGGTGAGTCCGTTGGCTATGTATACCACCAAAGTGTTTGCAAATATGAGCGAAGTGACCCAGGATTACCATATATTTGGCCGAAAACAGCACTTATTGTGTATTTCGGAAAATGTTTTATAATATTCATAGATAAATGCTTTTCAATTTCAAGTTTTATTGTAAATCAACGAAACTGCCCATTGAGTAAATTGCCAGTAGTTCTACAGTGATGACCGTCATTCAAAGTAACTGTTTTCCAAAATAATGCATTAAACATTCCAACTTTCAACCTGTCAAAACAAATTGATTTAGTCATATACAGATATCGTAAAGGTTATAATTGGGTTATGTAGCTGACACTGTCTATGGATTAAGGAAGAAGTTGCTTCGGTTGAGGCTACCATCAACAACAACTAAACTTCTCAGGGAAATTATTTTCAGAGTTTTCATTGAACATACCGAGGTAAGAGTTGTCTAGGTCCTTCTCGTTACTCTCAACTGTCTCAAAATAGTTGAGCTCATCTTTGGTATCTCGAATGATTAACTGGCCTGCAAAACATGGCATCACACACAATCGATATTACACCCGTACATTTGTAAGTTTTCACATTTTTTATCACACAAACCTTTGTATTAATAAATGACACTTAATTAATCAAGTTGAAATAACCCTTTTAATCTTTTCCTTCTTAAAATACTTTATCCCGAAACAATTTCCAACAAATGTGAGGAGTTATGTTCGAGACATAATGTTCAAATTTAACAAGAAAATAATCCATATTTGTCGTATCTGATCTGAGATTGAAAAAAACATTCACAAACATATCTTTTTCATTCCAACATACATTTTCTCACTTAGATGGAATTTAGTTGCTATTCTGACCTTGTACATTTACCCTTCAGTGAAATAAGAATTTATACTGTAATAATTATGCGTTCTGAACATCTCTCCCTGCAGGTCTGTTTCATTAATAGGACCAGGTGACGTTGACAATTTAAGGGAAATTCCCTCTAAACGCACAACATGCACAATCTTCATAAAGTGCCCCTTAAAACAAGTGTTTTTCTTTTCAGTATCCGTTTGAACAAAACTGCATGTATGCTTACCTTGCCAGTACCAGCTGCCGACAGCGCCAACGGCCATGTATTGTCCATCCTTGACAGCAAAAACATTACATAATCAAAAACATGCCCCATTGTATAAAATAAGAGTTTAATAGTTTCAGGATTACATAATACTTAATTAAACGATTAAACCTTCTTGCTGCAATGTATACTTTTTTTTTTTTTTACAAAAAATGGATATCTATTACTTTTTTATGGACGGACACGAGACTGCTAAGCCCGGTCTTTTTCTCTTGCAATAAAACATGTACAATATCATGTGGTGGCATCTGCTGTACTCATATGTTAAACTGCTGCAGTTGATAACGTCCCATGGCACACTTTAACAGGTACTGTTTTAGGAGTGAAATATTGTCAAACGAACAACGGTTACAGAAGTAGTTTCACAGCCTTCATTTTTTTAAAGTAAAAAATACATTGATAATTTGAAACATATTGACCATAAAATGGACACGTATATATTCCTAGTATATATATCATCTATATCAGAAATAGGAAACATTAAGCTATTGAAGTTAAGGACAAGGGAGAAAATATTCTTTCAGAAAAAAAACAAATAGTGTAGACTGCTAAAGAAAAGAGGTAGGAGCTATTATACTGACTTGAGTAACAGCTAGATCAAAGCCCGCCTGGCAGAAACCTTGTTTATGGTAACCTTGGGCTCCTGAAAGCAAAGAATGCTGGGATAGGAAGCATGCGAAGCAGACAGCGCAAGCGACAGCAGCTATGGCGACTCACGTTAACAACAGCATCTCTACATAAAAGGAATAAAGTTCAAAACAAATTAAATTAACCTGAATTCCAGGTACAATTATTAAATGGGGGAATTATATTGGGCAATGACGTCAGATCAAGTGACGAAGAGAGATAACATGACATTAAGCTTTTACGTGATAACTTCTATTTTCCACTGAAATATTTTGATGAATAAATAAATGAATGATATCCGGAAATGACAGAAAATACTAAATATTTTTTTATATCCCTCTTTATCAGATTAAAGTAAACAGGTATTTAGTGGGCTCTTTTAAAATGATAAAATATCACATGAAATATCATTTGAATATTAAGCATATTAAGGGGACATTTTGTAACAGATGCTGTTATCACGTGACATATGCAGTGCGGCAGTGGTGCAGCGCGGTGCAGTTGAAGTGCAGCTATTGTGCAGCAGAGCCTATAGACAGCAGAGTGCTACAACAATGATATATACGATACAAGTCGTAAAGTACACTGACACGATGTCGTAAAGTACACTGACACATAGACTACACTGAATACAACACGGAATGTAAACATGACAAACTTTACTTAAACAGATGCCCTATACTTCAACTTAACTGGTTGGTGGAAAATTGAATCTAGTATAACAAAGTATCTATAAACAATACCACGGTACTTTGAATAAATTATGATTGTAGCAGATCTTCTGTTTGTCGGTCAGTCTCTCTTTCTCTTCAAACTTTAACTGGATACTCCACGCATATAGCAGTAATAACAGAAGTATAACAGAAAACAAGTCGTGCTGTCTTCATACCTATCCCTCTCTCCCTCTCTCTCTCTCTCTCTCTCTCTCTCTCTCTCTCTCTCTCAAATCCACGTCTTGTGTACGCTGCCTGGTAATATATCTGCAAAACATAAACTCTCCGGCCATTTAAGAGAGTTTCTGTTGCAGTTATTCATTGCTTCCCCCGTCATGCTTTTTAGCACATCCTATATAATCTAAAAGACATCATCATTTATGGTTATCTTTACGTCTTTTATAGTATTCTAATCGAATGAAAACACGCACATACACAAACACATACACACCTAGATATCTTACTACTCAGAAACCCAACCATGCAAGTCAGTGTACAACGTCATCCTAGCGCCTGTTTTGGTCTCAGCATGCAGTGCTATGTGAGTAACCCTATTTGTGTGTATTTCACAACCCGTTAAATGACATCAATTTACATTTCACGGGGGTACGTGACCTCGGGACTATGAACAGGAGATATCCAGAAAGGTAATTCACTCCGCTATCACCCGCTACACAAACAGCTTACACACCTTATTCGCCTGGTAACACTAGAAGTGATGGTGTCCAGATTGAACCTGCCCGCAAAGCACTGCCCACGGCGTACATCTAACTTACTGTAGTACACGTGGGTCTAATTAAATGCGGTGCTAGAGGCTGTGTCAGCATGCATGGTGTTATTGCCAGATGTTCTAAAATCCTCGGAGTCGGTACAGAACAAGTGACCCAAAGACCTGTCCAAAGCACCAAGCTTGTGACTCTATGGGCGGTGACGGGTGACACATTAAAGGACGCCATCCTTTTAGAAAAAATGACCATTTATATCAGTCATAATATTTGTGATTAAAAGACAACATTTTACTAAACAAATAAAGAATCAGGGATAACATGTGATCATACACACAGTTTCTGTAGATCATTTCTGGGTCTTAAAATTTTCCCTTCCAAATCATTCAGGTGCATTCTATATAAATACAGGAACGTTTTTCTGTATGAACTCTCATATATTTTATTATTTTCTCTTATCTTATCAATTATACAGGATTGATCGTTTAATGTCGGTCTGTTAATGGCATTGCTGCTAAAGGATGTTGGTTTTATGTATAATGAAAACGTGTTATATAAAGATGGCCCATAAAAGCAAAAAGATTAAATTTAATTTTGAATGAGATCGTGAAAACTTTTTTAGTGCTTGTGTTCTGAGTCTATTCATGGACTAGAACGCCCGAGGGTTACTGGAGCAAGATATCTGCACAACGGGGCTTGAGACCCCGGGCAGTAATAAAGCCTGCACTCATGTCTGACACAATACATAAAGCCTGCACTCATATCCGACACAATACAGGTGATAAACTATACGTAATGAAGCTAACGTGCAGAGCCTTCTATAACTCAAACTGGGCTCAACACTGGCTTTACTAATTAACTGGACCGTGATTAATATTATTTGCTGAACCGGTTGTTCAAAATGTGGATTACAAAATGTAGCCATATGGGATCAAGCAAATGTTTTCCCGTATAATACAAAGCATAATATATATATATATATATATATATATATATATATATATATATATATATATATATATATATATAAATCAACATAAAACCTTTAAAAATTACTTGCTTTATTTTTAAATTCTAAGTGTAATGGCTGTTGAAACTTTCATTCGGCGTAAATTAAGAGAAATAAATTAAACATGAAATAAAAAGTCAAGCAAACTGCAAATCAACAAGGTAAATGTTGAAGCATGTGAGGAAAGAAATAGTTCTAGTGTTAATTTTTTATAATACACTATACAGATAATGCTCACTTAGCGAGCTCGGCGTATCCTGAGCGGATGAGAGGACTTTTTACAGAACCATGTACTTGGCTTACAAAAAGCACACTTTAATCTGTAAAACAAATTATTCTTATTGCTTGGTATTTGGATATCTTATAATAAGATAGACATATCATATATCTAAAAAATAACAATAATTATGAAAATTTTGTTGAATTTTTAATTTTATTTACAAATTATTATACAGGAATCGTTTGAAGACGTTTATCTGCGTGCGTAGAATATATCCCCATATTGACGAAGAGGACTAAATTCATGGTGAGCTTTCATTTGGTGAGCGATTTGAAACGATAATAAATTTGAAATAAAATTAGATAATCAGGACTTGTATTGTTTACATAAGCTTGCATGACATAACAATAATCCGAAACCGCGGCGTTAACAATGCATGCCACGAAATATTCACAATTTCAACAACGGAAGTTCAATGTTTGAAACTCGGTTTGTGTGCTTTTCAGCCAGGCCGATGGTTCATTTTTTTCAATAAGTCGTACACATATATAGAGACTTACAGGAGAGAGAGCACTGGAGAATCCTATTTGACAGAATCCCTGTTTGTCTGTTTGGTCCCACCTGTTAGCCCGCCACTCAACAGCTGACGTAAACAGAAACAAATCATGCAAATTGTGGAGGAAAAAATACACACCGCCTCAAACGAGTCATGTATGAATCACCAGTTCTTTAAATTCACCATCAGGACCACCCAGCCAGAAGAAAATTAAAAAAAAAAAAAAAAAAACGCGACTCAATATTCCACATTTCACCCAGGCCCAATACAATCTTTGACATAATTCCTTATCCCATTTTAATTTGTCTTCTATCTCTGTTTGCAGGAAGGCCTGTTGGATATATACATTTAAAAGTTTCTTTGCCTGCTGAACGTGACTATATCTTTTGCAAGGATATCAAGAAATGTTCAAGGCTATCTCGAACATAGCATGGCAATCTCGAACATTGCAAGGCTATCTCGAATATTGCAAGGCTATCTCGATCATTGCAAGGATATCTCGAATATTGCATGGATATCTCGAACATTGCAAGAAAAGTATACCCTCCTTTTTCTCCTTTCCCAGTATCAGTTGTTTGTCATTTCAGAAAAAGAAGAGATACAGTTTCTTTTACTTTTTAACAATTAAAAATCAAGATTAAAATTATATTAGATGTACCAATATGTTCAGATTTCCATCCTTGCTTTGTTAAACACAAGAGCTTTTAAAGTTTTCTGTCTATTGCTGCAATCCATTGGATTATAATATTACAGAATAAATAATATACTGTCAAAATTAGTTTACCACGGACTGTCATTTTTATTTTATTGTTCCTTCATATAGAACTTTTATCCAAATTACAGAAGAATACTAAGTGAATATCTAGACACACATAAAACGTCTGAGGCTCAGCAACACAGATAAAACACAAAACGCTATTCAAACAAAGGTTATGACAAAAGAAATAAACAACAAATTAAACAAATGACAATACATGACATATAACACAGTTCACATGGAACTTATAAAAAGAAGAAAATTAAATGTTCGACAGGATCATATTTTTATATGATCATATTTTTATATCCATAAGCCTCCAAAAGGAATTTAAATTAACACAGTCATGACTGAAGCATACCTGTTACATTAAAACTGTCATCCAATGGTTGGAAGAATATGGAGTGTTTGCATACAGTAAATATGTAATCGAACACTACCCACTCAGGCCTATGTGCATTTTTAAAATGGTGGGGTGGGGGGGGGGGGTTGACATACATAAAACATACAACAAAGTTTATTACAAAACATGTAGAGTAAAAGAGTAACATTAACAAATGACAAAACATAACCTTAAACTTCAGTTTAGCTTATGCACTATTGCACTTATGAACCATTCATGAGAACAATTTAGCTTTTCTTTATTCGCTATGTCCTTTCACCCAGTCCTAAATATTCTGCATTGTATATCTCCTCTCCATGATATAAGAAAAACTCAGAGAGAGAGAGATAACCTTTCGCCTCACACTTTCTATATAGTTTCAAGTATACTTTTAAATTTAACTTAAGATTATTGCCAAATTTATGATGTTTAACACCCGCTGCTTGATAGTCCTCTGTATTTATTAATTGATTACGCACTTATACATTACTTTTTTACATTAAGTTTATTTTCTAATTCAAACTATTTGTTGGATTAAGTGAAGTTCACATTACGCCTGAAGATAAAAAGAAACAAGTGACAGAATAGATAATGTTTTTAAGATTGTTCAAAGAATTCTCAGAACAAAACACTGGTAGTAGGCCCAGTAAGGACAGACGCTAACATTCAGTGAGAAAAGGTAAAAGTGTGAGGCACAGGACACAATAACAGACCAGTCACTAAGAATGAGTCAGCATTCCTTGATGCGCATGATCGGAACCAGATGCAGACGGAGAGATGTAGAGTCGTATGTTAACCCCGGCTACTGTCGTGTTACTTGACATGTTGTGGTGATAAATATGTCGTCTGCGTGGCCAAGGTGGCCATATTGAAGGTATCAATCAACACAAAGAAGGCGCGGACTTGTTTGAGAATCGGCCTGATAGACCAAGGTAGACTGATTCCCTGCATGGTTTTCTGCCCTTTTTGTTCTTACGTAAAATAAAGAAGGGATCCTCGATTAAGGACTCGTATGCGCAATCTTTATGTTTAGTCTTTTGTTTTCTTTCCATTCTTCCTTTTAAAGTTGTCAAGAATATATTTGGAAGGGTTAATTATTTCTAGATATCTTTAGGCATATATATATATATATATATATATATATATATATATATATATTTATATATATATATATATATATATATATATATATATATTAGCTTTATCTGATTGAGAGAGATATCCGCGAATAGAGAATCTTTACAAATTATTTATGGCCACGCATTTCTTAGAAGAAAACAATATTAATACTAATAGGGTGTTGGAGTTTTCTTTCTTCAAATGTTTCAACGTTATAATATATGCTAGTAATTTGCTAGTACAGGGGTAGCTCAGCAACATGACAGTAGCCAGGATTCAAATCGCATTTGCCACACTTACACGGGAAATACTGGATGCGAACGCAACCTGACAAAACCCCTGTTTATCAAACTGATCCACTGCCCTACGTCGCTTGTCGACAACTTTGGCAAACAACACAAGAAAAAACACAAACAAATAAGTACACAAGATCTATGTACACAGCTCATGGAACCCTTTCCTGGTCAAGCCCCTTCAAGCACGCATTTCCATAGCAACAGCCCTGACCAGGATGCTCATGTCGTCTGCTCAGGGTGTATATATTTGATTATCACGCGAAATTTTACAAACTTCTTTTTTCTTTTTTTGCTTGAATATAGAGTAGCAACAGCTTTGCGATATAGTATATCTGTGACATTTTTATGTACATTGCAATACGCAACCAAACTAACAGCTATCAAAGCATGGCCCAGGGACCACTGAAATGAAACGGTATATTTATGGTACATGTATAAGAAAAGCATGATCTCTATGACAATAAAACATCGATTAACTAATTTGCACCTCCCCTTTGAACCAATCTCCTGAAATATGTTCGTAATGTTCTGCAAGCGGTCAACAAGATCCTTCAACAAGATAGTTCGCTTAAAATTCAGAATTTATTGGCCAAAATGAATCTTTGAAAAAAGTATATAGGTCCTGTTTCAAAGAACAGTAAGGCGGCTGTTGCACCGTATCATATTAACAGAATTTATAAACCATGGTGACATTGAAACTTGATCAGGAGAATGGTCATACACTGACAAATGTACACATATAGGCCTTAAAGATATGACACCACCATCGCCCGTGACCTCTCCAATTTGCCGAGTCATTCTGATGATCTCCTTCTAATCATTCTAGCTTATAACTGATTGGACGAGTAATGACAAAATTACTTGTGACTTTGACAAAAGAGGACCCCAGAATTTGAACGGAGTGATATGTGTGTGAATAAAATCAACAGCGACAGATCAGAGAGGTCAACAGTGGCGACATCTACCAGGAGAGGGAAACTTACGCTTGACAATGATGTGGAGAAACCTGCCTGACAAAAACCTTGCCAGGCCGTCTGGTCAACGGACCGCGGTCTCCATCGAACGTCTGCACCAAGGAGAGGGCAAAACATACCAGCGTCAAATAATCCAGCAACCAAAACTGTTGTATTTACAAGTACAGTAATATCACGCCAACACTACACCGACTTCCTGGGCCCGACATCTCACATCAGGACCAGAACACAATGCATGGGAAGGTCCGATCTCATACGGGATTTTACTGCGTATCTCTGATTTTAATGAAGCACTGACATACTGGTGTAGCTGTTTAGATGTACAGCCCTATATTTTATGTCAACTTTTATCCGCTTTATAAAAAAACTGTCCATTTGTCAGATAACATGTGATGTTTGACGCTGTTTATTACTAAGCGTCCTTGTGCGAATCTCCTACATTGGTGATGACACTTATATACGCACTATCATATGCAAATGATGAAGTGACGTATGATAGAATTCTTCTCATTCTAATAAATTAACTGATATTTAGCTCCGTATCGGAAAAGAAAATGATAATATTCACGTGTGATTATACAGTTTGAACAATTCATGAAAATGCATTAATCAAATAAACTTTGCTTGTGCAGTATCGAAAATATAAAACAATTATGAGTTTAAAAAGCGTACACCATTGTATTAGTAATAACATACCTTACAAACTGAGCAGTGTGCAAAACAAGCTTTTACAAATGACTTTATAATATAAAATGCATTCGAAGTGCTGACCTCACAAAACCGTGAACATATCTCGTGTTATTGCAAAAATGCATAACAACATTAGCCATCGTTCCTGTAAATACATGCAAGCCTTGAAAAAGATAATGTATGCTGTGTATAATACAGATACATCTAAACACTGTGATGAGCCAATCGCTTCATTCCAACACACACTCCCATATACACAATGCATGTGCGGTACAGGACATAAAGCGCCGTCTGTCCGAGTATCATTGAAGCAACTGAATATCTGAGTGGACGTTGTGCCTGTATAAGCTGTTTTTAGATTTTTCTTTTCTGTTGTGGTTTGGATTTACAGATTTTACTCATTTTGCGTTTTATTACATCTTTAATATCACCATTATCACAAAGGGATGTCCAGATATTCTTCTCTGGTGTGACAGACTGAGATGGGAACTTTTCATTTCGAAATTATTCATTTCATATATTTTGTATACAAAAAGTCTAATTCTTAATGTCCAATTTTTTTCGTCTCGGTTATACTGGGATTGCTAAGGCATCTTGGACAATTTGCTATAAAATCTATTTGGAATGAGCGGTAATTAATAGGGCATCTACGGTAAAGACGTTATTTACTAGAACACCTATGGTAACTTCTAATTTACTGCCAGATCATCTACGGTAAACTATTGATATAACAAGGTATTTGCGGTAACTGAATACGGTCTACGACTCGATCAAAAATGAAATAGTAATAGGCCTAAATGTAAAAAAAATAAGTAAAATGCTCCAGGAAAATATATACTGGTACTTTATATGGTGACAGGCGCTTGGTGTGCAGGAACGCCACAAGGAACTCCATGCTTTAGCTAAGGCAGTAGCGGTCACACAGCGTACATTTTACTCACGGTCATAACAATGGAAAAGCCTGCTTGGCAGGAACCCTGTTTGTGGTGGTTGACTTTATTCTTTTCTGCGTATGAATCTGCGACTGTATAACAGTGAAAATATGAGAAACAACGCGCACGGCATATGACGTCACGAACGCAACTCGTGTGGATAATTCTGTGACAGCAGAGCCATCGATAGCCACAGATCTACAATCCATAATTGGGTTCGATCTTTAAAAACCAAAATGCACCCTTAAATTGGTCTAATGAGATAATGCAAGCAACGGGCCAAATTTACCGTTAGTAAAAAAATATTTTAAAAACTTTACATTATTAAACCAAAGAAAACAGTGGAAATTAAAAATGTACATTTATATAACAAGAATTATATTCCCAAGGAAGCAATTTCGGCACACGCAGTCTGTTTTGCAGTTTGTACCATTTCAATGTTTATCTCGGGGTTTAATTGCAAAGCCGGTCTGAGTCTTATCAAGAACCCCGCACCCCTCTTATGTAAAACACCTCGCTGAGGGGCAGGGTAGTGATTGAAGGAGACAGGGTCGCACCCGAGGTCAAACTGGACCAGCAGAGCTAACCAGCCACACGTGCGCAAAGGGTTGTAATGCAACCGAGACAAGTGCACAGAGAAACTCTGATGGACCCCGAGGTCTGTGTGTACAGACGTCAACACACAAAGAGAGTACAGGACTGAAATGATGATGAATGTAAAATAATGAAACGAACGTGTGCGGATGTGTGTGCGAGAAAGAGCCAGAGACAGAGAGACAGCCGGGGACAGACGAATAGAAAATTACGGAACGATAAAGGTGTTTGTGTATGTGTGAGACCGAGAGGGAGGTTTGTACATAACTAAACGTAAAATTAACATGGGATGAAATGTTTGTCTCTGTGAAGAACGTATGAAAGGAAAATGACAGTATGAGTGTTTTCATGTACATGATGGAAGGCAAGAGAAAGACCCGGGGTCTTGAACAATGGTTCTTCAAACAGAAATCCCTTCTTGGTAAGAAATTTATTAAGTGGTGATTGACTGCTCTGGTCTTGTAGTACACGACAGCTCTTCTGATAGGAGAGGCCAATAGAATTACACAATACGTCCAAGGATGTTGTTGTAAGACATAGGTAGCCTGTAAGTACGGAGTGATGACGGCCACACTGACTGAATGAAAGACCAGGGTCAAGGGCCACTTGAAGGTTTGCACCATCAAGTAAGCCTAGCTTCAAGTGGTTGTATGGATCAGGCTTATATACTGAGCTCGGAATATCTCGTATAATGGCGTTTGACTGTAATGTGACCTTTTATCAGTACAAGCCTATAGTAATCTCCTATGCTTTCTAACTATATCTAACTATATAACGTTAATACAATGATATTATGCAATATTTTGATTATATTGTTATATGTTTTATTAAAAATCTTTACGACTGTTAAACTGACGCAATTTTCCCCGGCATATATCTGACATTACTTGGCCGCATGTTATGTATCTATCAGTGTTATGCAGAATGAAGACAGGGGAAAACAATCGGAAATAATCGCAGATTCATAAAAACAAATTCAACAAACATCAGTGACAGATACTATACTCAGAAAGTCAGCGTGCTGTGACATATAACCACCACTAGTTTATCTTCTATTCTGTGCTTGTATTTTGTTTACACGAACGCAGCCATATATGTATTGAGTCCGCAGAATATATAATTATTATTATTATTATTATAACTATTTGATATAATTGACATAGGTTTGATTCTGAAATATTATACTTTTCCGCAATGAATAAAACAGACGTGCTTAAGTTGAAGAATATTTAAATAACGCCGTTACTGGCTGACTTACCACTTTTACAAGGGGAGAATGGTTCGTAGTCGTTGAATTCTAAGTTACCGAAGAAGCAGTTTCCGACCGGTTCCCTCTTGTCTTGGAATCTGGTAAAATAAACGTACCGCGGTGCACAGGCCTGCAAATCAGAAATTGTGTCTTAATATTTGTCTGTATTTAAAATGACATATACTATAAAATATGTGAATTATTGAATGTTTTGGTTTATATTTCAACTGCGGATCAGATCATCGTCGATTTCAACAAAACAGGCTCCAAAAGTAGTAGCGGAAAAGGAGCTGTGTGACCCTCCTCGCGTTACCTTGCCCCCCCCCCTGTTTACACGTGATCGGCAGGACCAATCGATCACATACCATTAGACAGCTTTAAAACCAACTATGGTTTTGCCTCCGTCAGGAGGTCAGGCATTCATTCCTGCTCGTGTGTGTTTGTTCACAACACATACTTAGGTAATCATTGACGGAATCAGGGCATTTCGGATTCAGAACGTCAACAAGGAATAACTTAACAAATAAACAGTCGCTAATGCACGAATGAACCTGGGAATATGGGCCAAATAAGTGAATGCAAACACGTTTTGGGAAGAATTCCTCAGTTGGAATCCCCACATTTCGGAGACTTGCATTCCTTAGAATGCAAATTTCTAGTTTTGTGTCTGAATGCATTAATGTCGAACTCAGCGCTCCAGTGTACCATAAGCCAATCAGATTCAGTCCATCTACGTGTTTTTAAGGTCTTGGAAACCAGTCAGATTCAGAGAGACGATGAGGTTCGGTTTCCCAAAACAACCACCTATATATTATATAACTCATTACCTAACACTCTGGGTTAATGCAGAGTGTATCTCAGTTACTCGCATGATGAAAAGTAAAACAATTATATAAGATGAGAGATCTTCGGGTCACAGACAAATACAAACTGTAATAATGTAATAATTGATGGCCATGGTATACATGAACCGATTTTTAAATTCAACCATATACCAAAACTGACTCAAGGTATCCATTTGCAAACAGACTGATTGGCTTGATTGGCGTTCTGTGACTTCAGGATTTCCAGGAAGTAACCGGTCTACTTGAAACTACTGCGCATGCCTACTTACTGCGATAAGGCCGTCTGGTCCAGCGCTTGTGACACTGGCACCGAACCACTGCCCCGTCTTACTCTCAGTTGGTGCATAATGAGTCCCGTTCCAACCTGTCCCAGCACCTACAGAGGAAAATGCAGATATCTTAGTTACTCAAAGCAGCTTATATTTAATTTGTAAACCTGGTTTTGTATACAAGTTTACAGGTTAAGAGCTTCACGAGGATAGGACTGGGGCCTGTTAAAGGCTGCTGGGTTGATGATTCGTGACCTAAACAAATTATACATCTGATAACGTATGTATAAAAGGTATCAGTATTTTAATGTTGAAGCATGGCTTCTTGGAATAATATTTGATATATAGGAAATGGAACTTTTAACATGGAGGCAGGTTGCATAGACATCTTAGATTTTTAGTATGCTTTCACAAGGTAACCGCAAGTAAACGTTATGGGTGAAAATTCAACTTGACGTAAAACCACGGTTATTGTTGTTGGAAGATATAAATAGCTGCCGCAAATTTAACACCATGGTCTGTTCAAAGATGCAGAATTGAAAATATGAATTAGGGCAGTGATGAAACAGTGATAGGTTTTTTATCACATGTATACCATGTGATGATAAGATCGAGATTTTCTTGTTTCACGTTTGGCTGTGGCTGCATGGTATATAGTACATATGTAAGGAAATGTAGCAATAATACAAACAACCTCCAGTCATATTAGATATAAAAACAAATATAAATTATTCTTTTACCAGGAGACTAACTTGTTTGATGCAGTATCTTAAGTTATATATAATCTATAACCACCTACATATGATCATATAAGTGAAATTTGGAAAATCTTCTTTGCCAATATAAGTGTGTCAGCTGCATGTGGTTAGGGGTCTGCAGGGTGACGAGGCAACATGTAGGGAGAAACCACACATGAACAAAGTAATGTATTCATGTGACAGATGTGATTAAACGTCACCCCTTGTCCAGGCAAGCGGGGCAGGATTATGGGTGTACAGATAGATCGTATCAGGTTTGGAGGAATGTCAACCCCTTATATATATATAATGCATCATAATAAAGGCTATCTGGACTTTCATTCACCTTTATATTTAAGTATGGATCTTCTGGGTTACATGGGTGCCTCTGTGTACGGTCTGTTTTACACAGATGTTATTTTGCTCAGTGATAACAGGATCAAGTGGGAATCTGCTTGACCTAATATTCTGTCGATGAGGAGTACCCCTTAGCAAGTAGTACAAGTTAATATAATTAAGACGAATCTGCTATTTTACTAAATATTGGTATGCATGGCATGCACCTGACAATGAATAGAAGCAACAAAATAACAAAATCTTAACAACATTTTTCATTGTTCCTGACGTTTCCTTCATCTGTTTCCCAAAATATGTTTAATAAATTATTGTCTTTGAGTGCACGTAGGTTAAGAGAGGTCGGGGTCAGAGGTCAGGGTACAATGTTACCTGTAGTGTCAAATGGAATGAGCTCGCATTTTCCCGTCCTGCTGACTGAACATTTGTAGACAGCGCCCCCTTTATCCACTCCAGGCTGGGTGGTCTGTGCATTCGGTGCTCCTACTAAAATCCTGAAACGATTAAATATTTTATATATAATAAGAAAACAGCATAGGTTTATATGAGAGAGAGAAATGAAAACATAGAATAAGATAAAATAGACAATCAATTATCTAAGTTTAATTAAAAGGCAGTTGGTTATCGACCGTGAAAGCGCTTCTCTTCGTTATAGTGATAACAGGTCAGAGAAAGCAAGAGGGAGAGGTAAGATTAAGAAGTGTTAGATAAACATAATGTGGATCATGGAGAACGTACATGTACAAATACAATTTTGAACAAAACATAACTATCACTTTGGTAATCACTAGCTTCAAAGAAACAGCTTCATTTTTTGTAAAGTGATTGGGATATAAATTGTGTTTGATGTTTGAAAATTTCGTCATTCCACACGAATGTTTGAAGCCAAAAACAACACTGAAGTTTAATTGATTGTGAACATGAAGCTAAAATCTGATAAAAAAAACTTATGAAATTTAAAGTTGAGATTATTTTCTGTTAATAAATGCACACATCCGCATAATCACATACAGATTTTTAAGAAGGAAAAGATGGCGCTCGAGCGCCGTAGTTGAGGAAGTCAGGGGACCCCCCCCCCCTTACTTTGTCGAAGGGGCAGGCGAGTCGCACTGCTTACTCTTTTCTTATTAGGAGTAATGTTAAATTAAATTAAAATACAGATTTCAACTTCGTCTTCAGATAAAATAACGCCCTATCCGATCGTTCGGGAAAATGCCATAGATGCAATACCCGTGGGCTTGCAAAACCGCATATAGATTTAAGCATGAAGGCCCCACATAACTATTACACACGGAAAATGTAAAACCAGTGTAAGCTTCAACAGTTTTTATTAGAGCCACATGTCCCTTGGGATCATACAGCATATGTTCAGGGTAAGATTTTCTGACGGACAGATGAGTGGCTGGGGGCGCGTCCATCTCAGCTGATCATTAGACGCATGTCTTTGTTGTTCCGTCCTCGTCTTTACGATGAGAACACGGGGGCACAGACGTCGCTGTACGGACGCCGCATGGAATTCATTACAGGTGATGGATGACCGCTCGGAATGACCAGCGGAACCAATTGACCACAGGCCAATGCAAGCATCTGAGAGTCAGTTTGTTTAACAGGTGCAGGGGTCCCTCCCGAGAAATAGACATGCCAGCTCGCATCAGTATGTCCAAGGACTACGTCTTCATGAGCCCTGTATAAACTATTTGTCCGTGCATTGGTCAGAAAGTGAACCCCCCCCCCCTCCTCCCCCAGGGAATTTTCGCGATCTCCCTAGTTTTCTTCCTTGAGGTGTCCTTTACCCATTTCTAGGTGTTTCCAATATATAATTGCTGCAAAACCCTTTTCCTGGCGCATCTTTCCTTTGGTTTATATTCCATAATTTTCTAATATACATCATAAGTGCATAATTTTGACATCAATGGAATTGGAAGACCATTAGCTTCATAATGATATATAATAATTTTTTTCTGATAGAATATTTTTCACGTGCGAGCTGTAGAATGGCCACAACATATGACGAGGCTATGAACTTTAAATTCATGGCTCATTAATATGTTTATGACCTCATAAATGATGAATGTAACAAAAAGCTTCGTCTATATATACACACACACACTGGTTCCGTACATTTAATATAATACGCACCCCTTGCTTTAAAAGAACATACAGAATGCAGACAACAAAATACCTAGGAAATATATGATAAAAATGGTTTGACCTGTATTTGCAGATGGCATGCGCCTCTATAAAGGTCCTATACACACTATATGATATCATGTACAAGCAAACAAATATTATGCGAGGCTCGGATGACTAAGTCTTCTAGTATCTGTGAGCGGAAGTGGTATAAATTGCATGATTTATTATTGTTAAGAGACTTTTTCAAAACACAACTCCTTTGGACCTCGTGCCCGGCTTGGCAAGCGCCGGAAATCCACGCTTTGCATTGGGCAGAATTCGAAACCTTAATCCCCGTAAAACAAGATAAGACTTAAATCTCATAGCAGCCAGATGTTCTAGGACTTTAACAGCTACACTAAACCCCGCGTGGTGGAGATCACTGCTACTGACAAAACCTGGCCCTAATTAACCAGAGGTTTACCCGTTGTTGTAAGGTCCATGTTGGTGTATAATGAAGAAAACCTTGCAGTGTCTAAAATAACCCGACCCACGTGTCAAGAGAAGGCGAAGATTCACCTCTCATGTCTGTCCGGGGTCAAAGGTCGTCCGCCTCTATCGCATTTCATTCACAGAAGATTTATAGTTGTTTTGACCCTTGACTCGATACGTCATGCGTGATGGTTTTCATTTGTCCACCACTAGAAAGATTTTACGTTTGTCTTTGATACTACAGAACATGATGCAGCAAGGCATTCCCTTAAATGTGTCCAGATTAATTATTGCTTTATGTTTTGTCTTTTTGTATATTTGTTTTATGTCTCCATCATTCTCTCTCTGTAAAGCTTATAAGTGGCCGAAGGGGTATGTTTTTTTAATTTAAATTATCGCATATAACTAATTTTCTAAAAATGTAACGATTTAATGCCATGGCAAGAAACACATATCAAACACCGGAATACTTACTTCCCTTATAAATTGTGAAGGAGAAATATGCGGTTAGCGCAAATAAACCAACAGAATTATCGACTGATTTTGACGAAATATCATGAAGAGTTATGTTACGCCAAGTGAACAATCCAATGTTGGAGGTAATGATCACCATTACATATCTTTGTTTTCAGGATCTTTACTATTGCTGTAGACAGGGCAACTGGTTTCTCCCGATCCAAGTCCAGACCGCAGACATTCCATGGCGTTAAGAGAACCTCAAGTTTAAATTTCCGAAGGGGATAAAGGTCTTGCACAATGTGTACAGCTGTGACCTAAGTGGAGCCGACATTGTTCTTACGGGCAGAGCTGACGTGTGACGGGACCATCGAGCTGGTGCACCGTGACATCCATTTTTTCCCCGCTTCGTTTAATAAGTTAATACGTCTATATACTGCGCTATCGTACCACGCACCAAATGTTGAGATATGTGATCCAGCATACATGTTGGAGGAGTCAGCGGTCTCTGAGTGTTTTTTAGTTGTCGTAGCATTCCTCAGCTACTTGCGGAGTATACAAACCAAGCCAATATATGATAAGCTCTATAAGATTATCCCATCATGCACGCTTGTCGTAAGTATTACACGTTCCCTCTGTGGTGAAGAGTGCTCGGTGTTACATGCCTCGGCTGAAAAAAATCCCCGAATCCACTAAGCGCGGTAGCCTCTGAACAATGACATATAACATTAAATAGCTTCTTTTTTTGCTAACGGCTAGAATTCTCCGTAATATAATTGAATGGACCGAGAACGCATTGATTATTAAACCGAGCAAACACCGATCCATATATCACTGGTGAAAATATTACCTTTCCAGGAAGGGTATAATAATAGATCTGGGCAAGTTCGGGAGAAGCAACTTGGGTGAGGAAAAAACATGTGGCTCAGTGGGAGGGCGTACAGGGACCTCACCATATGGTGAGAAGACTTTGTGTGCCCGGGCTAATCGTCTTATATTTTCAGAGAAGATTCATAACCAATCAGAGCATCCTTTTAACCCGGAAGTAGGGATCAGCCTGGCTTCCGCTTGATTTCCCCACCTAGGCCTTGTGATAATAATGGTTACATCTGGGCCTCATCAGCATAATCGCCTGGCCACAACAAAATCACTGTGTAAAATATTTGCTATGAAAACATGTGGTCTGACAACCGGATTGCCCACGTGGCCAGATGGACGGATTAATTGATGTTTAGACTACTGCACGCTGGCGTAGCGACCCCTGTGTCTTGCGGACCACTCATAGGATGGGTCTGATATTCACGACGTATATGTTTTGCACATATACCCCTGTAATCTATGGATTAACCCGTTTTAAATGTTTAACATTTAACCGTGAAAGTTTAGTACTTTAGTGGTACTGAATAACAGTCATTTAACTGAACCATACTAAAAACTTATTATTTAATGTAAACATTGTATATATGACATGATTGGTATTTGTTAAATGTGTGATTACTGTAATCCAAAAGAATGACACAAGTATGCATGTGCTTTGCTTAAATATACGAATAATGATGAAAGAATGATTTTAAAGATACAATGTCCAGTGAAAGAATTGAAAACAACACAAAATTATAAAAAAAAATCATTGTTGGTTTTGCCATCAGAACTGTAATATTACTTTTGTAATATCTGAATTTTTTAAAGATTTTCACTAAAATGGATGAAATCAAGGTCGAATGACAAGGGAAGTTTTAGAGAGGATACAACAGGAGCGTTCCCCTTAAAATCTGTTCAACAAATTTCATGGGGGTCCAAGTTACGTAGAATACCAGGGCGTGTCTAAACATTTGGCTAAATAAGCTCAGAAAGCTGTATTTGTAAACAAGTTGGCAGTTATATATTAGGATGACCTGGAAAAGCATCATACGCGCTCTATATATAGTAGCAATAATGGGCCAACCAAAATCCTCATTGCTCATGCAAATATCATGCTCTGTTATCAGAGGCGTGCTTAGTGGTGGTGCTACCTGCACGGTTCTATGTAAATATATATGGCTGAGGGAAAAATGGCTGAGGTAAAAATGGCTACATTGAAAAAAAACACAATGGGATTAAATTTTAAATTTGTAAAAAAAAACAATATTTGCAAATATTATACACATGTATATATACACATACACATAGAAGATGATGTTAGATTTATGAGAATGAACTTTTGAGGCTGGTCTAATTCGATTTCTGCTCATTTACTTTTCACAAAGAACTCAACATCTGCTCATTTAATTTTGGCACTACAAACTTGTGAATTCACATTTCAATTTATGTCCTAATAATTTTTTCTCAGCTTCTATTTTCCTTGCCATTTTCACTTTATCCATTTTCACCTTAGCCATTTTCACCTTAGCCATTTTTACCTCAGCCATTTTTACCTCATCCCCTAAAACCTTGTTGATTTTTTTTCAATTTCGAACTCGTCATGGTGGTAAAACCTCTTGCTGAATGAGCTATTTTTATTCACTGATTCCGGTTAAAAAGCAATATATAACACTTGAGAGTACATCAAATTAACACCCTCCAGGCCGTGCGCTCTGTTTACGGCCACTTTACGTCCGTCATATATACACTATGCAACAAAATACCAATACTGACCAGTTATTACACACTACACAGTGCCCCCCCCCCCTTTTTTTCCCTGCTAACGTCTATGATTGCTCACATTGAGTCGATACAACAATATAAAGTTGAAAATTAATAGTGTGTTGATTATTTTACCTCCGGTAACATTTTTTTGCCCTTAATTGGTGGGTTTGTCTGTGACCACGCCTCGGGCGATACCAGGCCAGTGCGGGGCAGGACTGGGTCAATTCAGGGTGAGACTATAGGCCCATGCAGGGCGTGACTATGGGTTCAGGCCGTTCATTAGTATTAAAACCTATATACAAATCTAAATTAGATAACAACCTACGCTGGTGTGATCTAATTGAGCCTTATAGGAGACGCCTGAATAAGATCATTGATCTTAATATATAATTTCCAGACCTGGTGATCGAGAATGTTTGCGGAGGTGAAAAAGGTGGGGGTTTATAGTCTGATATCATTGACGATGTCAGTCTCTTCCGTTCATTCTTTTGGCTTAGTCCCCTTCGAAGTAAACAACCCAGGTAGCGGCGAGAGGCGCTAGAAGGATATCTCTTGTACATTTACCCTCCGCCCATGACCGGTACTCAGTCACTCCTGGGTGAAGAGAGCGCCCTTGTGGTAAAGCTTTTGGTCATGGGTCTATTTTATTTTAGAGAGGAAGGCGTTCATGCAGAATGGGACGCGAACCCACAACCAAGCGGTCACAGATCCAGCACCCTGGCCATCACGCCACCACCTTCCATTGTGTGTTCTGGTATTTTTTTATTGTTTAACAATAAATGTTAAAACCAAATTGTAATATAAACATTTGTAGATAATGCAAGTATATATATATGTGTGTGTGTGTGTGTGTGTGAGGGTGTGTGTGTGTGTATGTAATATAGACAACTTATCACCAGCACGATTAAATAACATATCATGATTATTTAGATAAAGGAGTTGAACAGACCAATAAATGAAAGGTTTCAAAAGACGAGAGAAATATTCAGACAACTAAAAGATATTCCGTTTTTCCGAAATGCAAATAACACGCAAAGAAAGATATGACGGTCTCTTATAAATTTGTTTCTGCAATCCGTATAAGAACCAATTTACAGTTGGAAAATGGTATACCAATCACACATGCCACAGCTGTCTAAACGTATTGTGTGTTTACCTTGAAAATGCCCGGAGCCCTATAGCTTAGGATAACCTGAAATAACATACCGTGATGGAATGGCACGCACACACACCCGCACGTTATATTTATTCATACATATATATATACTATGATGTACATAATGTTATATTATATCTCTCGGAAGTAAACAATAATATAACTTTTTTATCATAAAATGTATCCGCTTGTTGTAATATCATCAAAATCAAACACTCATGGTGTGAAAGCAGTCCCTGGATTAAGTTCTACTTCTGAGATACTACATACTTTGTATCTAGATGTTGAACCAGTACTTCTCTTCCTATATATAACACCCCCATGCAAGGACACCCTTTCTGGCTTATAGCCAGTAGTTCACGATGAAAGGGGAACGTTCTGGCCCTAACAAATGATGTTCCCGTGTATTATAAGCATGAACATTACAATGTTGTCATATTGAAAACATCTTGTTATTGTATGATTCAGATTTTACGAAGCCAACCAAAATTAGAAATGACTTTAGATTTATGGAATTAATGTGCCTTATACTGAAACGGAAGACCAAGATGAAGACCTTTTCCCGCCCCTTGAATTATGATTTCGATAATAAGTTTATATTATCCCGTCCATGATTTTCTAACCATCAATCCGGCACGTACTACATAAACGATATGACAAGATGCATGAACTGTGGGTCCGTTATCATGTATATATTTATTTATTCAGCGTCATTAATTAACATTTTTAGTCCACTGATGACGTGATAGAGGTGGGGCTGATGAGTTATCCTCCATCACGTATTGTTATACACTGTTACATAATAACGTATAAATATTTGAGCTGAAGGACGCCACAGATTTGTTGTGTTTGCATCACTGACACCTGGCATTGATAAATGTGACTCCATGACCGTGATAAAATAGAACGCGCTGTGTTTGTAAAGATCATGACTATATTGCCTGTAGACAGCTCAGTCGATTTTGAATGGATACGAGAATGACCAATGACAGAGTGACAGTAATGTTATCATGAAACCTTCTATAGATATCAGAGTGACAGTAATGTTATCATGAAAACTTCTATAGATGTCAGAGTGACTGTAATGTTACCATGAAACTTTCTATAGATGTCAGAGTGACTGTAATGTTACCATGAAACCTTCTATAGATGTCAGGGTGACAGTAATGTTACCATGAAACCTTCTATATATGTCAGAGTGACAGTAATGTTACCATGAAACCTTTTATAGATGTCAGAATGACAGTAATGTTATCATGAAACCTTCTATAGGTGTCAGAGTGACAGTAATGTTATCTTGAAACCTTCTATAGATGTCAGAGTGACAGAAATGTTATCATGAAACCTTCTATAGATGCCAGAATGACAGTAATGTTATCATGAAACCTTCTATAGGTGTCAGAGTGACAGTAATGTTATCATGAAACCTTCTATAGATGTCAGAGTGACAATAATGTTACCATGAAACCTACTATAGATGTCAGAGTGACAGTAATGTTACCATGAAACCTTCTATAGATGTCAGGGTGACAGTAATGTTACCATGAAACCTTCTATATATGTCAGAGTGACAGTAATGTTATCATGAAACCTTCTATAGATGTCAGAGTGACAGAAAGTTATCATGAAACCTTCTATAGATGTCAGAATGACAGTAATGTTATCATGAAACCTTCTATAGGTGTCAGAGTGACAGTAATGTTATCATGAAACCTTCTATAGATGTCAGAGTGACAGTAATGTTATCATGAAACCTTCTATAGATGTTAGAGTGACTGTAATGTTACCATGAAACCTTCCATAGATGCCAGAGTGACACTTAAGTTATCATAAATCCTTCTATAAATGTCATAGTACTTTTGCACGGATTATTATAAATTCATACATTTGTAAACGAATTAAATGTATGAGCAGTGCTGTTACAAGCAGGTGCATTTTGCATGGTGCTTCTTACTTAGCCATTATAGTTTCGAAGGGCAAACATACATACATACATATATACATACATAATTACATACATACTGTAACATACTCACACACATGTGCACAAATATATATATATATATATATATATATATATATATATATATATATATATATACATGGGTATAATGCGATATGCATGCAGGACAAAGGGTGGCTTGTACTGTCTATACCAAACATCATGGTTTACACAAAGGGATGATGATTAAAGGGTGAATGCAGATTAATTACATGTCTAGCTGAGATCCGGGAAGTCGGTTGTTGACTTCTTACAGGACAGAGAGGTCTGTCATTGTGTTGGAGATGAAAATATTTACTCCATGGTCGTAGAATTTGTTGACCGTATCCTGTTGATTCTTTTGCGTCACATAAACGAGTGTTAGCATATTTTGTTTTTTGCCTGATTAAACAAATAACACAAATAACGGAAGACCAAATTACGATTTAAACTTAGGTCTCCTAAAGACGCATTTAAATACATACATGTGGTTCATTTTCTGAATTAATGTTTGATCAAAATACAGGATGATTATTCCGCAAATTCCCTCATTAACTCCTGACACCGATTACCTTATGCAGAGCAGAACTATGAAATGCACAAAATTGAGATTCTTTCCCGGCTTATTTATAAATCTCCGAAATTAACGATTTTATATTTGACGTAATGATAAAATCTACTAATTCCTATATCTTGTACTCCTCTTATTCCAACAGACCGCGTGGAATTTGTTAGAAGGGGCGGTCAATATGTAGTTAATAACTACCCTGACCCCTACACAATATGGCGTGGATACTATATCCCCGCTAGTCTAACATTGAATGAAGGAGATGGGAATGTAAAACCTTCAGGTTCTACTGTATACTCCATCCGTCTAATAAGCAATCCGCCAAAGCACAATGTCTAGTTTGCATCGTCATGCATGCAGGTGGCGCCAGCGTGTAATAAGCTGTTATTCCTTGAGCCACACAATTTAATTAAATAGAAGATTGGTAAGAAAACATTAAAGTAAACTTGGTTGGACCATTGAAAAATCCAGTTATATTTTACATCTGTGCATAAAATAAAGGGATGTAATGTTATTGTGTATGTAACAAGTTCACAATCATTTTGGACACATGCATGGTGATTTACACCAAATAACCCCCACAGTTGAACAGGTCCCCTGCCGCAGGCCATTAACAGCCGTCTATGCTTTATAACTGTACGTTTTGAACTTATTTGAACTTAGGTAGCGCTGGATTTACGGGGATAAAACACGTATTATTTGTCTTTCAACTTATCACTGACAGTCCAGCACAGACATGCTATGAGGTGCGTATCCTCTAGCTGTTAGATCAGGAGCTGTTATGGATACATGTGGCCTGCCCATCCTACGGTGTTTTCCTTTGTTGTCTGCTTAATCTCTGTGTATGTGAACAAACACTGCCTGATATTTATAGCCAAAAGCTCTGGAGCCAGCTCCTTTAGATGGACCCCATCTCGGTCCACGCTGAAACCATGAAATCCTCATACTTTTATATAGTTTGCCTCTCCTTAATATCACCGAATCTAGTTACCTCGTTTTGAGACGGACATCCTCGTTTTTACATGATGGATAACATCGTTTGAAAGTAATCTGTTCACCTGATTTTGAGAAAATTTTGTCTTCATCTGGTAGAAGTTGGCCTCGTTATGGCACAGAGTGGTGAATTTGTACGATCCTCTGTTTACCTCCGCTGACATATCTTATTGGTGTTTTTCTGAGACCTGGGGGTCCCGATCTGTCATCTAATTATAAACACACTTATATTACATTGATCATACTAATAGTTATTATGACTAATCGAGGCATTCTCCATGGCTCAGGTGTTGGCGTTCGGTAGGGTCTGGAGGTGGAGGAAACCACCGGCCCTGGATGGGCCACTACAACCCTCTCTCATGGCCACACCGGGGATCGAACCCGTGTCACCAGCGGAGAGAGCCAAGCGTTTAGATTCACTGTCCATGGATGGATTCCTCGTTTATAACCATTATGATAAATAAATGCATCACCGTAATATGTGATATGTACCACCTAGTGCTCCAGGAAACGAGTTAGATAGCCATCCAAAAGGAACTATCAAACTAAGTTAGTAATGCTCTTTTATAATAAATTAATCTCCTATAATAGACAAATACAAATAGGCAAACAAGTCATATTTATTCAAGGCCATTTTCGCATTAACTATCAAGTACTTGTAACATAATCTAAAACATAACATGAGCATATCTGTATTTATAACCTTGCTGGAACCTCACACAATGATACAAACACTGTAAAGGGACTGACCAGGGGTTCATATTCAAGCAACCAGCATGTGTATAATGTGTTCTTTAAATACTGCAAGCTTCCGAAACTATTTTAAAGGTAAGAGAAATTACAGCATTGAATATTTAAACCATTCCGAACTCTTGGAGACCTGAATGTACAGCTGAAAGGTGGTTTCTGCTATTGCTGTCTAGAGAGTGTAATATTCCTTGCAGGATGCACACGTGTTCTTATTACCGGCATTAACGTAATGATATGTCCCTAGCAGCTGACGATGTATACATGTTACGAGGCCACCGGCGATAATACAAATCCCGTCCCGGTACTGCCAGAGCCCTACAACACCAACAGTTGGTGTACGAGCTCCAATCAAAGCTGCATCAACACTAGTAAAAGCTTGGCTTTGTGGCCCCTCTTCTGTTTCCTGGAGTAGGGGAGCTTCAATGAAAACACGAGGAGCAGACGGAATTAGACTGACAAAAAGTCTGTGCTTTTGTATTGTCTTTACAGAATTTATAAATAAACGGAAATTATCAAAGAACCAGCCCAGCTCGACCCAGTTGACCTTGAATAAAACTGGTTAAAAGAAAGAGTGGTACTTCAACAAGAATGAACAAGTTTTCACTTGTAGTGTAAATATAAATTCCAAAATAAATCTAAACAGATAAGGGTTAAACATTGCCCAAATACGAAGGTTACACCTGTGTCATGATGCATGGCACCGTGTATGTTGAACCATTTTAAGAGTCTTTTTACAAAGGTAACCTCCTGCTAAACACAGCTTATATACGATATACATACACCAGACTTTCATGTCTGAAAACAAAGGGTCAGGCAATCATAACTGGAATTTTAAATTTAAAATGATAATTTTACATGTAATATTCATTTAACGTCACTTGCAGAAAGGACAAAGGAAATGTTTAGTTTTAGCGGGTACCAGCGTTACCAGATACACCGACAGACTCCCTAAACAGTGGCACAAGATGGAGATATTGACAGAATCCGTCCGGTTACATGGTGGAAAGGAAGTAAAATAAAAAAAAAATTTATGATTATGTTTTCTCGGAAAAGTGGACAAACCTCGGAAATGTGTGCCCGCATGCATCAAGTTTCAAACCCAAGTCATTAATTAAATGTTTGCCGACATGAATCTAAACAAATTAGGCTGTCTGTTTAATCACCTTGTTTGCATTATTCCTGGGTTAACGATATTAATCAAACCTTGCATTTAATGAGGGGAGATATGAGATTGCAAATAAAATAGAGTCTGCCAGATTAGGCCACGATTCGTGAACAGTTTCAGGTCAGAATAAAGGTTATAAAAAAAAAAGAAAAAAAGAAACAGCCCTCTGTTCTGCTGCAGTCTTTTAGTATTCTCAAAATCAACTGAAACAGACTAATTTCAAAATAAGGGTTCGTTCAATTAATTGATGGTCACATTCATCGGGCCGGAGCAGGGCACGTGACCATGAGTGAAGATTGTTTATTGTTTCCTTTTAGTCACGTGATGTTCTCGATGCTCACGGGCCCATTTTTATTAACGATCCTCTTGAGATGCGCGGGGGTGCCTTGTTCCGTTCTCAGATTAATTGGATTTAATTGCTAATTTGGGGCTAGTACCTAGGCCAGGTACTTGTAAATCGAGGGCCATTGGTACAACTTTATGGCTGATTTTCTCCGTGAACGTCTCATACCTAAGCTTTTTTCCATGGGAATGTGAGGAGAACCTGTTTATTTTGGCGAAACTATATTGAACCTTTTATCGCTTAATATTGCAGTTGGGGCATCGATCGGAAAACTAATTCACAGGCACATGGAATATTATCACGTGAGGGGTTGCGGTTTGCGTGCGTTGTTGTAGTCTTAATAACTTGATTCTATAATATTTCAAAACATTTTGCAAATTATATATGATATTGAATTCGCTATATATATTGTTTATGCTACAATCATTACAATATCACACACATAATGACACATTTCTTTTTTATTTTGTTAATCCTTGCTAATTTACAAAATATGAATATTTAGAATCGTTTGGCGTTTCATATACAATACAAAGTTAATGTCACGCACCCACATTAAAGTGCTTCAGTCAGTTAAAGTAAAGTAAAAGAGTATTATATTTTATTCCATTCTCCTGTAAGGGCAATTTAAAGATAAGTATAAACACGATATAGAATGAATATATCATAAGATATGGTGACTAAATTGGTCCACAAGTTACTCATTAGTAAATATATGTATATTTTTTATATGATATTGTTCTGTGGTAAGTCCACTTAAGAAGACAAGACTTATATTTAAGCTTTGCATGCTTTAACTTTTTTAACAGAGGCGTGGTTACAAATTACGGGGCGTAGTAAGGCATGTCGGTAAAACATAACGCCTGAGTGCTCCGGCTTGAATCACCGTCAGATGAACGACATGTGCAGACATCAGTTTTTCACCATGACCAGGGTTACACATTCACAGCGTGCTCCGTTGATGAAAACCTCATCTTACCTGGCCAAAGGTTCACCTGGCAAACATTAATCTCAGCGACCAGGCATTATGTTTTCTTATCATTTTCATTCCATCAGATTATGTTCCAGATCCAAAGGTTAACACATCGCACCTGTATGTCTGATTGACAAGAACTGTTTTATAAGACAAAACGTGCGGCTTCGGTATGCCCGCTACGTTGGTTGTACGATCCTTCTTTTACACCTCAGGCAGGTTCATGTCACGTGAACTCGTTACTAGATGATTTATATGCAAAAGGTCACGTGACTGGTCTGGCAAAAGTTGGTAAAAAAAAGACATTAATTTTTACCAGTAAATAACCTCATAAGTCTTCGAAGACCATGCAAAATAATTACAATCAGAAATTTGTCACCGTGAGATACATGGATTGTAGTTTAATTTTGTTCCAATGTGTGATAGAAACAGTTCCCGTAATTTTGAGCGCTAACGTTTCAATGATGTCAGTGTTTTTCGCTGGGATGCCATGGTATTCAACTATTACTCGCAGCATGGTAACGAGCACCGTATGACATGATATTACGTTGTGACGCTTTTTTCGACACAAAGTGGTAATCAGGTGTAACTGTACTAAGCTCATATATAACTGGTGGCACTCAACTTTAACCAATATTAAGTGATACTCAGTGGTTGTCAGTATTCAGTAAAACTCGGCTGTAACCAGATCTATATGTGTTTCTCAGTTCAAACCAGCATTACACATAACTCCATCTGATGGATTATCGGTGTGTGATTGTATATATTATTATTCTTGTAAGATGAAACGACGTGGCCTGCACATGAGTCTTTTTCCTCTATGTATCCTTTGACCTGAAAGTATTTATTCTATGATTAACAGTGGTGGCACGTATCTCTTCTGTGGCTGCGCCTAGGAAATAACCGATTTGTTCTTTGAGGGTCGGGAAAATGCCTAGTATATACATGTATGTCATATGGGAATATGAGATTTCCATATTTTATCATAAATCCTGAGGAATTTCACATCATTTTGTATAGGGGTCATCGCAGCGCCACCTATGAAAATTAAACAACTAAACTCGGCCCAATGCAACTCGACCCATGGAAAACTCCACAACAAACTCAACTCAGGTCCCGCGGACGTGTCCCAGCACAGCAACTAGTACATGCCAGTAGTTATAATAAACATAGATAAGCGTCATACATAATATTGCACTTGTTGTCCCGACACCTACGTAAGCCAGCGTATTATATGGAAATAACGTGGTTAAGGGATTACTGCACATAATTTCATAGTTTTTTAGAAAACATTCGAGTAATCAAGTGCTTCACTCCATGAATCAGAGCTGGGTTATATGGCCAACCCTCAAATTATAACAGATTAAGTTAACCTGTATACCCATGGATTTATTGTTTAGGTTGTCTACACGACATGTATAGATTGAACATGTTTGAAACAGTTTGGGGTTATTTTACGTTTAAACCAGCGAATATAAGCATACCCTGCATTGTTTAAATTTAATATGAACATATCCTTGAATGAGAATGATGTCACGGGTTTTTTCGGTAGGGTATTGATTTCCTGGTGATGTGCGATCACTGTAGAGTGGTGATGGGTTAGAATAATTTTACTGGTTTGTTTGTCTATTTCATTAGATTTATTTTTTATTTTACATTGAGATAACTGTACAACTTAACACTGGATAGCGTCTATCTCTAACAGTGTGTTATCTGACGGTGCGAAGGTGAACCATAGTCCAGTGTTGATTAAGCGTCCAACAAAGTACATATCTAAAAGATAGCCGGTCAATTTTATGCGGCGATTAAACACGTTGATTTAAGCGGAGTTAAATGCATGTAGCTTGTCTTTTCAGTAAATGATATTGAAATAATGCACAAAAGATCTCATTAGTTTCACTAATGTTTGTCACTCTGCATTATATGAGACAAGCTGCTATATTATACGTCCATGTAGATCCCTAAGTAAAGAACCGGGCGACATCTGGATTTGGTTTGGGGAAGGTTTTCTCATTAAATCGTCCAGCCAGACAAGATGAGCGCGTGGATGGCTACAGGTGCTGAGAACAAGTCAGACGGCGGCATGTTTTGTCATTTCCGCAATGATTTCCCATCCATATAATGCATGCATCACGTGACGTTGAGGACGACACACGTACATTGTTCAACACGTCTCCTGGTGCAAAGTGACCCCGGCGTCCGTCTTTTTGTTATTGGGACGTTTCTGTCGGAACCACGTGGTATTTTGTAGGTTAATTTCATTGGGTTACAGATGACGCAGGTTGGATTTCCAATTCCATTAAGATTACGGGACATACATATGTTTTTTGTTTTTGTTTCATGGAGCCGCATGCATGCTGAAACCGGTTATGGTTGAAGAAAATATCAAAACGTGTCAAATGATTCTTCATAAAGGTTTATTGTTAATTTTCTACCGTAATGAAAAAAAAAGATTACTTTAGATCAACTGAGCTGTACGCTATTAATGTGTTTGTCTGTGTGATTAATTACAGAGTTATTTGCTTAAAATGTCCACACAAACATGGTACAAAATCATTTAGATATTTTCCTTCCGTTCTCTTACAGTTGTTGACAGACTTAGTAAATGTACCCCCTTGAGTACACAGGATACAGATCCACTTAGGCCTCTCACAAATCAGGGAAAACATGCTATATGTAATACATTATCACGATGTACAATCATTTATGGGTTATTTATAATTCTGCAACAGATGAAGCGCTGTTTTCACTGTGTAAAGTGTAACATTAGGCCTACATCGTCAAGTAAAGTTGTACCATAATCGGTACAGATAGTGATGTTGTTGTTAAAATCCATTAAAAAGAAAATAGGTATAATGATCTATGGATCGCGTATATGTTTAATTTTAACCCGTGTATACGTGTATACATATATGCACTTCACTTCTAGCGCTGTTCAATCCGTGAAATATACGTCAAAGGACGCCTGTTTAGGACACCTTTGTCTATGTCTTGTAAGGACTTTAAGCTTATCATTGATTATGGGCCCTTTTTATTTTTTGTACACACTAACAATCGTGTACACGTGACACACGCGAACAAGCCAATGAATCCCTGTGAATAAGGTTTAAATCATCAGCTATATTCAGGCCCCTTGACTTAAATATTAACTCACTAAGTGTTTTCGAGTAATCGACTTTAAAGTAATTAAGGCAGCCAGGTGACCGTCAGGTGATCGGGTGTCAGGTGCTACATACAAAGATTGACGTAGCATCTGTTATGGGTACTTTTTTTAATAATGAAACCAAATTTCGCCAGCTGTAAGCTGACAAAGCCATTTCCCACAGCATTTAAATCAAATAACAACGGTGATATTAACATTTGATAACACTTGTATTTCCCCTACTTAACAGGAGCAGCATGTTAGCTCATCTGATGTCACCCGATAAAAACCGAAACATGACTAACCCGGATGAAAACTTTAACGGGTCAGCTGGTACAACAGAAGCACACATTAACCTTAGCACAACGCAATTACGACTTAATTAAGCCATTTTGGTATATAAGAGTACTACTCACTCACATTTTTGTGCACTGACGTATCTCACTTTTCTTCCGGTTTCCTTCTTTGACGCTTAAAGATATATTTATCAACAACTCGTGAAAACTTGTATGTCAAAACAAGGGATATATACGTTATTGTTCATAGCTACATGGGACATCTCACAATTATTATCATTATTATTATACAGATCCATCTCAAAGCAATCGACACAAGGAGGCATACGGCCTAATTACTTGGCTTTTAACAGTTTAATCTCTTAAATATGACGGCTCGCAGCCATTGAAATTGCGCATCATATGGTAAGCAGCCTATTTTTTTCAAAGCTATATAATAGTATCCATATATCACTGGCGATAGAATAGAATATATATAAGTTCTGATAAGAATGATCTATATCTGCAGAATTTCTCCATATATGTTAACAACAGTTACACCATCTACTCCTGGTCACGGACGGTTTAACACGTTTAAAGGGGCCCAATCACCTATCAGACCTTTATAAACTAAAGGTAATTCATTGGAGTTTTTTAGCTCAGCTGACTATAAGTCATCTGAGCTATAGTCGTGGTCCATTGTCCGTCGTCCGTCCGTCTGTCTTGCCGTCCGTCCGTCCGTCCGGCCGTCCGTCCGTCTGTCCGAATGTCCGTCCGTAAGACTGGCAAGTTTCGACACCATTGGGCCTACGAATCTGAAATGCGCCATACAGTTAGATGTCCCCAAAATCTCCTACCATGCCGAAAATTAGGTCAATAGGACTTCGTTCCTTTGAGATATTAAGGAAAAACCTCAATTTTTTATTAGAAATCTATTTTCACACTTCAGGAATGCCTAATATCAAAACCACTCATCTGGTTTTCTTCATATTTACCATAAATATTCCTCTATATAGTGCCTATGAACATGCCACAAATTAAGTCAGTATTATTTAATATAAAAAAGTTATGGACACAAACATAATGGACTTTGTAAAAAAATCAGGAAAGAAATTTGGTCACTTAAGACCAAAAGTGTTAAAGGTAGGGACTTTTTTTCAGTTATACAACTTTAATTGATCAAAATTTAATTGTATACCAATAATTAGATCAAAATCTGTTAAATTTTATTTAAAATTGGCAAAAATATAAAATTGGTACCTTAAATTTTGCCCAAGTTTGACCATGGCACGTTTTTTTCCTGTAAGTACTGTGGATTTAATTTTCACAGCATGATTTTGTTAGCATTTTGTCTGTTAACATCAAAAATTTGAAACCAGTTGATCAAAAACTGTAGATTTTATTCAAGTTTTCAAGCACCATGTCACATCAAGTTTACATCAAGCTAGTGTTATGCAGTTTGCTCGAGCTCAGCTCCCCAGCTTCAGCTCTAAGTTCCTTAAATTTAGCATACAGTTAGATGTCTCCAAAATCCCCTACCATGCCTAGAATTTTATCACTAGGACTTAATTCCTTCGAAATATTAATGAAAAACTTCATTTTTCCATTAAAAACCCATTGTTCCACTGTAAGACTGCCTAATATCAAAACCACTGATCTGACTTTGATCATATATAATATACATATTTTTCGATACATTCGCTATGCACATGCCAGAAATGATGTCATTATTGCGTAATTGTTTAAGTTATGGGCCCAAACATAATGCACCTTTTTAAAAAATCAAGAAATATATTTACTCCCTTAACAAGAGGATTGTCAGGGATGTAACATTATTTAATCAAGATTCAATTGAATACCAAAAATTAGTTCTGAATTTTTCAAATTTTATAAGTTATTAGTATAAATATAAAATTAGTACCTTAAATTTTGCCCAACTTTGATCATGGCACGTTTGTTTCCTGAGAGCACCGTTGATATAATTTTCATATTATGCACACTTAAGGATTTCATCTTTGTAGTTTAGAAAGCTGAAAGAAATTGGCCAAATATTGTAGCTTTTATTAATGTTTTTATGAGACCATGTCAGACCCAGGCTTAATCCAGCCCCTCTTCAGTCACCTGTATGTTGACCTTGTTGACCTTTCATCAGATTATGCATGCTTGATCGAAGCATACACTGGGGCAGCCAGGCAGCTAATGCCCAGCCACAGTTGATCCAGGTGTCCAACCCAACTCATCTAGTAGTTGTTTTGAAAAACAACATAACAATAAACAATAAATTAATAATTTTGTATTGTTTTTTTTATAACAAATTAAAGAAAAATTTATAGAAAAGGAATTTGTTAGTTGATGAGTAACAGAAAATTAACTTGCTGTTACTGATCAGTGATGATGTAAGAATCTTGTATGGATGGATAGAATGTCAATGTCAATGTTATTCCAAATAACACCATGCAGTCACCTATGGTATTTTTCAGTGAAATTTTAATGATAAAAAAATAAATCATATTATTCATTACTAATCATTAGGGATCATATGAAGGAAATTAATGATAGACAAAGATGCAGTTGATAATATTAATCTAGATTCCTACTGTGTCCAGTGTGTAGATTGATGTGAAAGCAGTCCAAAGTGAATATATTACATTTATTTTTTTTAACATAAATAAAAGCCATAAAACCAGGTACTTAAGATCATTATTTAAATTTGTGAATTTTGTGTATTCTGGATTCTCAACATCATTGTTTGGCTAAAACTGAATAAATACTAGACATGGTGCGAATGCTTTGCAAATGTATTTGAATACGAATATGAATATGTACTGCATTAAAAAAATTTATTGCATAAGAATGGGAATTCAGGTAAAAATGAAAGTATTTGAATACCAGTGCAGATACTTTCAAAATGTATTCATGAATGCATTCATGAATATATTCTATAATATTATTTCAATAATCATTTCAGTTATATTTAATTTAAAAAATCATATGATTTTCTTAATATTTTTTAAAATAAAAATTATATTGGCACAATATTTGTTATTAAATTTTAATAAATAGTTAAACTCTTTTACCATATGTGCTGCTTATAAGTTATATGGCAGAGTCAAAATCTGTGTGACAATAGCACTCCATTTGTTAATAAAATAAATGAAATCAATCCTCTTCCTTGTCTCCAAAGATACTGTCAAAATCATACATAAGCTAAACACCAACAACTCATAATAAAGCTTATATTTATTACCACACAAAACAAGCATGTGCCTCTTTCCCAAATCATATTTTTTATCATATATAACAGCTGAGCGCCGTGACCCATGGGTCCCTTGTATAAAAGCAGGCCTGAAAATGCTGATATCACCAAACACAGGCAGTCTGTTTTGTTTATATCAACGTGTTTATAATATGCGGGTTCCCGCCAAAATAATCAAAACAAATTCAACAAGGGCATCTGGCAGCAAGTCGGATAAATCAGAGCTTTGCAAATCGCATTTTGCAACAAGCGACCTTTCCACCTCCGCATACATGCAACCTACGACATTGGTTTACACGTTTTTCCCGTTTGTCAACATTGCTGTTTTTACAAACATGTTGTTGATAAACAAGTACATACATCCTTCACAAAGGCCTTATAATAACTTTTCACAACCAAAATTACCCTTAGATCATCAATATATACAAAGAGGAAGCCAGAAATTACATAAATTCTTTTTCATAAGTTGGTGATTGGGCACATTTAACAGTTTTCACGTATGTCTGCACACATGTATCAGCTATTGGCCTCTGACATGGGGTAGGTTTATAAGAAAATCTTGATGTGGAGTTAGAGGCTGATAATGGTTTATTTAATTAAGGAAGAGATCTATAGATAAAGGCAAGTCACCGCAATGACGGACACCTGCTCTCTCCTATATAGTTATATAGTTATGTATGTATAGTTAGTAGGGGGCATACGTATGACAGTGTTTATAGGATCACATCAATATTATAGTTAATCTTATAAGTTTACACTGTATTATTCTCTTACGAATAACAATCATCTTTAATTTTAAAATTCATTCATTTAATATTCAGGATTTACTATACTAGCACATGCACGGTATTCTAAAATCAAACAAAAGGAAAATAGTATATATATATATATATATATATATATATATATATATATATCAGATAATCGTTAGTAATTGAGATAAACCCTGCTGTCCATTTGATTGACGCAACGAGCTAAATACAGATAAGACTGACAGATAAGCTTTTATAGACCACCAGTATATCCAGAAAAATAATCAAATGTTATCGCAAGACAGATTTATCTCCCACTATTAGACACAAGTATTTGCTCAGAGTTGGCCTAAGAGTGTTAAATATCCTGTTGGGAGTTCCTTGATATCAAGGTTAATAAAAAGTAATCTCAGGCACAGCAGATAAAGGGAGCTCCATAATCTCTTATAACTATCTGGGCAATAGATCCTGGTTTTGATGGCAGAAAATGAATTATGATGAGATGATTTTATTAGGAGTATAAGAACTGCATAGAAGTTGGACTTTCAAAGAAAGACCAGCGGTCTTGCAGACCTCAGATGACTTCAGAAATACATGCATATTACAATATGACAAATCGTTACTGTAACATGGCATATATACAACAAGTTCAACAAGAAAAACCTCAAGCGGACGTAAATTCACTTTGAGGCTGTAGCACCTTTCACAAGATACTGAATTACAAGTTTGGAAATTTGGACAAACACATGTACACACATGCTATAAGTATATTCTATATATACTCACCAATAGTCTCTTCTCTGTTTATGCTGCGTTATAGAGAATCCGAACATGCTGTCGCTTGGCCCTGAGTAGACTTTCTTAGTCCTGAGATCAACGTTAAAGCTTTGTCCCAGTGACAATACAACTATAAATAAATAGATATATTTTATTCCACGTGAGCAGTTTAATCCCTCCATGGCTGTGAAGTACATCCTTAGCAAGCTCCCAGTCCTGTGGGAGCTCCCCATGCCGTATCCTTGTATTGTCCTTATATCGTGTTCTTCTTTCCTGTAATTCTCTGGTTCTCGCGTTGTGCGACGGTCACATGTGGCCTTGTATATTTTTCTCACTGTTCAATGTCATTCACAGATATTATCCCTGATGTCAGCGTGATAAGACCTGACGTTGTAGCTGTAACTCACAGCAGTAACTTGATATTATTTTTGTCAGTAATGGGGCCGTCTTGCTGGTGGCACGGATCAAGGGTGTTTCAATAATTATTTGATTAAATCTGTTTTTGTTTTTCCTACATCTGCATGGATACAACTTCTGGAATATAAGTATTTATTTCTGCTGATTCAGCAACACGGTAAGCCCATTAACTTGGTTCCTGCTCGGATGATTCTAATCCAGTTGCTTTTCTGGTTATCCTGAAATTAAATGAAATGAATCAATTAATTATACTTGAATGCAATTATTAAATTACAGTATTTATTGCCAGTTAATCTGATTTTAGAGACACCTAGCCAGATTTCATTTGAAAATTTAGTTATCTTTATAGCTCTGCCACGCGAGGCTGTGTTGTTCTTTCACCTTTTAATCAACCATTCAATCACACCACTCACATCATCTAAACGATTTGTGTGTTTGTCCCTGAGCTTTCAAATGTGCAGGTCTCATTTGAAATATTAGTTTCGTAACATTCCGTTATATATTTATACAGTCAAATTTATGCTTGTGCTTTTTATTTAGATTTCATATCTAGCTTGGTCGGGGTATATCAGTAAACATGTATTTCCCCACACTATATTCATGTCTTTGTATTTTATTTATCGGCTTGTTCATTCTATCTGAACAGACAGCGTCTTTTTATCTTGCATTATTTTTGCATGTCCTAAATGTGCTTTTCATAATAGTCTGAGCCGAACTCTGAGAGTTTCAGACAATTGAGGCATTGAACGTTAATTGCTTGCCGGAAATCGAAGATTTTGTGCAAGAAGGTTGGTCAGTTGCGTACGTCTGCTTGTGTGTCCGTGTGTGTGTGTCTGTTGCTTGTCGGAAATCGGAGATTCTCTCCATTTCCACAGGCCACAAATCTCAAGCAATCGCTCTGAAAATTATACAATAGACAGAAAAACCAAACTCCTGCAAGTCTTTTGTTTTAAGTGGAGTTAGGTCAAAGGTTAAGGGCAAGGTCGCCGAAAAAAAAAATTTGCTCATAACGTCGTCCAAAATTTTCCTATTTATACGAACTGTAGCTCATTTTGTCATTTTGTTAGTCTTTGCATTTCTGTCTGTGTGTCCTATTCAATTTTCGTTAAGCGCTCGACATATGGTTGTCTAGTTTCATTGTTGAGAATTATAGTCTGATCTCATGGAGCGCCATATATAGAATGTTTTCCGATCAAGGAGGGTTAAACGCGTAAAAGCTGCATAATAATTGACGAAAACTTGGATCGTACCTTCATTCTTAATTTGTATAGTGTATTCAAAGATTGGGAACTGAGAGAATAGTCTCAGTTCCAAACATATGTTGTAAATCAACGCCACAGAAAGCACCGACAACAATGGTTGGAGTATATACATGAAAGCGATATCTGGAAAAATATGAAATCGCCGGTCTCCACGCCACCATGGGCCCGGTACGCTCAGGCCGGCCTACACCCTCCCAGACGAAAAATGAACCCAAGGATGTTTACTTAATACCGGTAAACGGTACTTCTATTTATATACCACGGTATATTTTTTATCTGGAATAAGGTATACTGAAGGCGTTTCCTGCTGGCTTATACAAAGCGGTGAATCATGTATACGTTCATGGCACGGCTGACGTTCACGATAACCTTTTTCAAGTCTGTCAATATAAATAACAATTATTCACATTTCTGTTAAATTGCAGCAGTAGCTCAAAAGATTGAACTTTCTTCACAACATAATCTATTTGCTCCTTTTTCATTTTCTGAGGAAACATGACCAAGATTGCTTCTTTGTAGACCCTGCATGCTTAAGTGTACGCAGTTTAATGTCATTAGGAAGGTGTTAAACGTGGGTTATGAAATAACACTTTTAACGAATATTGTTTATAATATTATAGCAATAGAACTTCGCTTGTGATTCAGAACCAAAGCTATTTTTCACTTCTGCATCCTAACGTACATGTTATATGATAATAACTAGATATTTCTTGGCACCGTGCCATAGTATCCCCAGACAATTAATCGCCCCCCCCCTTAAGAATAGGCCCCCCAACTTCAGCAGCACATACTGATACTTGGCAAGCGACTATAGTTCCTTATTCTATCAACTTGAGAAACAATTTATTTCACCAAATATGGGTGAATCACTCTGGAGAAAAGGGGATTAATTTATACAATAAAAAATGGTAAGGTAAGTGGCGCCACCTGACGAGAAAATTTTCCAAGATGGATGGACATACCAAATTTAAGACCAATACCTTGAACCACTCCGGAGATATAAGCAATTTTCACCCAAAGCACATGTACAGATGGACGCCACAGGAAAACGATTGCAGATGGCGCACCCAGCCTTGATTACAGGATGGAGGAGTCCAAGATCTATGGATATGCACAATTTCAGATCAATAGGGCAAATCACTATTTAGAAAAGGGCATTAATTTATTCTTAAAAAAAAGGGAAGGTAGGTGGCGCCATCTGTCTGGTTTAAGAGAAATCTTTCCAAGATGGATGGTCCTGCCAAATTTCACACCAATACCTTGAACCACCCCGGAGATATGAGCAATTTTCAGCAAAAGCACATGTACAGATGGACGCCACGGAAAAATGATTGCAGATGGCGCCACCAGTCCTGATTACAAGATGGAGGAGTCCAAGATCTATGGATCTGCACAATTTCAGGCCAAAAGGGCAAACCATTATTCAGAAAATGGCATTAATTTATTCTTTAAAAACGGGAAGGTAGGTGGCGCCACCTGTCTGGTTATCGGTAGGCCATATATAAATTAATTTTGAAACCAATATGTTAATCCTAAATGAAGTTATCAGTCAGAAACAAATATGTGGACAGATGGCCACTGTTACCTTGAAATCTGACCTTGCAAAATCGAACAGGTTCATCTCCTATTTGCAGGTCACCTATATGTGTTAGATGGAAGGTAGGAGATTTCCTATTGACCTCCCTGGATATTCAGTTACAGGTTTCTAGGTTCAACGGTGTCAAAACGTGCCAGTCCAAGAGACAGACGGACAGACAGACAGACAGACAGACAGACGGACAACGGACGCTGACCGATCCCTAGCTCAGCTGAATTATACAGTCAGTAGAGCTAAAAATTTTACTTGTGCCACTCCATCAATTATCTCGATGTTTGGACTAATAAAACCGGGGGGGGGGATGTAAAACACATATACTGCAACAGAATGCTTGAAAAGTTACTTTTGGTTATATATGTTTTTATATATGTATCCGTTTATCTTGGTAAATACAATTATAATTATGTATTAATGTAATCCATTATCATAATGATATCAAAATGACTACTTGTAACATGCTCGTCACACAACATGTCAGTTGGTATAAACCTACAGCATTATTTAAACTTTCTCTGTTACGTTTACACAAACAACTACAAAGTATGTAAATAAGGTTATCTGTAGTTCATTCTCCCTTGACTACCAGTCATTCACTCCTGTCTGAAGAGAGCACACTTTATGAAGACGTTGGTAAGGAGATTCCTGTGTAGAACGGCACGGAACATATAAGAACCTGGCACTTACAAACTTATTATGAACTGTTACAGCAATCCTGAACAAAAACCCAGAAAAATCTTAAAACATAGCAACAGAATGTTCTATATTTAATAAATCATTAATGGGAGACTGGCATTCCATACAAGGGGTTTAATAGTTTTTTTATTTGATTGAAAAAAAATCAGTTTTGGGCATACCCCATGCGTGCAATATCCTAAATAACGGCAAAGATATATACCATATGGTCCCTGATAGCCGGAACAACTAACTAAATAACGGCATAGATAATACCATATGGTGCCTGCATTATTTAGCCGGAACATAGCGGAGTGTTCACTTGAAGGGGTTAGGAAATGTTATATAATGTAATCCACTCATATGTCACAAATGTGTCCGTTGGTCTTTGTATTGACTTGTCCTCAGTTTTTACAAGTGTTTATCGTCATCTGGTCCGGAACCACACAAGGCAACACGCGGCGAGGGACAAACCAGTAGATATCACAACGACCTGACGCATGCTGTAAGTATTTCCTCTTCTGCTAAAAGAAAACCTCCCCAACCACTGAGTATTAATTAGTATATTATGTTGGGTGGAGGTTTAGCTCAGCATCACAGAGTTAAGTGATAACAGGTGGTGCTAAGCGGTTTTAGGAAACTGTCTGTCAGCGAGAATTTAAGCATCCCGAAAAAAAAAACCAAAAGGCGTAGGCCTAGAACGTGCACTTTTTGTCATTGTGAAGAAGATAACTAAAAAATTCCCCCAGTACAGCGGTTGTGCAAATGTTTGCAGACGAATGACTGGAACATTAAAATGTCCTGAAGGCATATTTACAAAAGATCCCGTGTTACTACTTCCTGCAATTTAGGCAGCCTTTCGCGATGGCGTTGCTTGAAGTGTTTCCCAGTGGAGCGTTGAACGTGTTCCTCAGAAATCGCTATACACATGCGCGGTTTTCGACCGCACGGTTACCTATGCACGCGGTATACCTGAACGGAAAGGCTATATATGCATGGATAAAACACTATAGAGCGATTCTGACCGCAAACGCAACGCACCGCAGAATAAACGCGTTCATGCATGGAAAGATTACTGCGAAGGCCTCTCGCCAATGGAAACGCAGCCTAATCATAATAAATTGGTCCATCTGAAGGCATACAGCTCTGATATCTCTTTCTGCATGACGTCATTGACGTCAGCCAGGTTTTAAGACTTTAACATTGCTACACCCATCGATAATTTGATTTGATTGACACAGACTGATGTCGGGTGTGTCCGTGAAAGTGATGTCATGACAAGGTCTGGTGATTCGCTTCATTGATCTGGCTTGTTCCTTCAGACTCGGCCATGTAATCCATGTTCAATCAGTTGTGATTTTTACTTCCTACCCTTCCTGTCCGACCCACGCATATATGATCATTATAACAAACCGACGTGCTAAAACCTCTATTTGGCCGAACAGGATCCTACGTGCATTATACCTTACATTCCTTAGATTTAGTTCTTAAACAATAACTCATTCATTTTTTTATTAAACGTATAGTCTTAGTAAATAATATAAGCTAGCGCACTTATTAATGTAAATATCACATCCATCACATTGACGTAACCACTTAAGCGCGGCATATAAATAACAAGAATGTTTTATCCGGATGCGTGTGCTTGTTATATTATATGTGAAGTCAAATAACGGTGTTACACCGGGTCGAGGGGGCGGCGGGCGTTTGTATAGGGCAAGGTTTACTCGACGACATTTCTTAATGCGAAAACCTACACTTCAGATCTCTCCATTCCCATAATAGTCCTAATGTTATTGTTTAAACAGAAGAAAACTTAACGCAAGTTATGTGAATATAAAGCGATAAAGCACCATGTCAGCCGGCCATCTGGATTACAATTAATATAAAGTAATAATGCACCACGTCTGCAAGGAATCTGGATTACAATATAAAGTGATAATGCACCAGGTCTGACGGCAATCTGGATTACAATATAAAGCGATAATGCACCAGGTATGCCGGGCATCTGGATTACAATATAAAGCGATAATGCACCAGGTCTGCCGGCATCTGGATTACAATATAAAGTGATAATGCACCAGGTCTGTCGGGAATCTGGATTACAATATAAAGTGATAATGCACCAGGTCTGACGGCCATCTGGATTACAATATAAAGTGATAATGCACCAGGTCTGTCGGGAATCTGGATTACAATATATAGTGATAATGCACCAGGTCTGCCGGGCATCTGGATTACAATATAAAGCGATAATGCATCAGGTCTGTCGTGAATCTGGATTACAATATAAAGCGATAATGCACCAGGTCTGACGGCCATCTGGATTAAAATATAAAGCGATAAAGCACCATGTCAGCCGGCCATCTGGATTACAATTAATATAAAGTAATAATGCACCACGTCTGCAAGGAATCTGGATTACAACATATAGTGATAATGCACCAGGTCTGCCGGGCATCATGATTACAATATTAAGTGATAATGCACCAGGTCTGTCGGGAATCTGGATTACAATATAAAGTGATAATGCACCAGGTCTGTCGGGAATCTGGATTACAATATAAAGTGATAATGCACCAGGTCTGACGGCCATCTGGATTACAATATAAAGTGATAATGCACCAGGTCTGTCGGGAATCTGGATTACAATATATAGTGAAAATGCACCAGGTCTGCCGGCCATCTGGATTACAATATAAAGCGATAATGCATCAGGTCTGTCGGGAATCTGGATTACAATATAAAGTGATAAAGCACTTGGTCCACCGGCCATCTGGATTACAATACTATTATTTTTTTTAATCACGGCGCCTGTGCCACTTGGCGCCTCTAGGATTTGCTTGTGGAGTCAGGGGTGGATCCACAATGACAGAGTGGACATAACAAAAGTTTCATATTAATTATGAATAAAAACGAGACTACATAAACCCCTGTCTACGAACAATATAAACAATATACTTTATCCTCACCATTATAAAACCTAGCTTCAGCTGCTGCATGGCGCAAGGGTGACTAAGGGTGTTGGAATAATCCTATCCCATTCTATACCCACCTTCAACCAGCCCCCCACCCCCTCGACGGATCCGACTACAGGGAGCATCCCTTGGGCTTCAGACAATCATTTTTTCAGTTTCTTTCCCCCAGAACATTAGCATGGTCTTTTCATATGGTATCACTATAGTCTAGGAAATGGTTACGGCGCCCATACGGAGGCCTGGTGAAGTCTGCCTGCGAACTACAAGGAACCCGCCACTCCCAGTGTGACCTGCTTACTTAGGCCTTGTATCGTCTCTCCATTAAAAGCGCAGATTAATCGACCTCTCATGGCACGCTGTAAGTATTTAATGTCTCCTCGTAATATTCTGACCTTTAATGACTAAAGCCTTTAATCTCGGATTTTTGCTTTAATCTGAATAACACCAGGAAATAACGTGGTTTAAGGCCTCTACGTAGATAAACAGGCCCTCTTTTTATGAAATACTTGATACTTTTTGTTTCGAAACCGTATTTGTTTAGCAAATCTATTCTCTGCCTCTGACTATAACCACCCATTGATATTTTGCATCACAATTTTATAACTGCAAGACCATCATTCGGATTTTTTAAAATAATTTATTTTATATATTTTCACATGATTTTCCTGAAAATCACCTGGAGCGAAGCAATGCAGATGCTTGGTTTGCTTTGTTTTAAATTCTGAAACAAAGAAGATCTGAATCTTGGCCACGTTATGGACATTATTGTGTTAACGGGATTACTTAAGTATACTATCATATATTTTATACTTTTAAATACTCGTTTCTCGGGCCAGTCGGAGCTAGGAAGCCCAATAAGACGCAGGACTCAATGTTTTTGTAAGATAACGCTAAATGTAGCTAGAACTGTATTCTGTATTCTAAGGAATGCAAGCATCCGCCAAGTTGGGGGTGCATAGGATGCTCTCAAACTCGTTTTTGCATTCACTTATTCGGCCATATTCCCAGGTTCATTCGTGTATAAGTGTCTGAACATTTGTATATGTTCCTTGATGACGTTCCTGAATCCAAATCATGTGTCGGATCCACGCCAATATCTCATCGATTCTTCATTAGTCCATTCCCGAAATTTTCATGAGAATCAGTTGATGATTGCGTGAGTTAAATTATGAACAACCATCCACACACACACTCATACACACACATGAACGGGGATGAACGCTTACCCTCAGGCGGAGGCAACTATCTGGAATTTACCCATAGAAGTTTTAATATTTTTATTATATCCTTATTTCAGGATTAAACAAATGTGTACAGCTTATCCAACCTTAACTCAACATCTATTCAAATTCGTTTTCTAAAATCGTCGAGATCGGCGTCGACTCATTTTAGTATGGACAACCACCTGGGATCATTATGAGGTAAAACTGTTGTAGAAAGCAACGATGTATCCGTGTAACCGTGTATTGCATATGGGCTAATCACTATTGGAGTAACACAAAGGCCAAAAATGAGTATTATGTAATCTATTATAAGTCCTATTCTTCTCGATCACGGCCATGGAGTCCTGGATATTTTCCAGTGAGCACATTTTCTCCTGTAATAACTCCCTTTAGTTTTAACCCTATCAGCTCACCTGGGATTTAATTAACCACCAGGTGTGTTCCATCTCCCTTCAAGAACGAGGTCGAGGGCGATTTCCAGGAGATTATAGACTTGACCTTCGCATTAAAGCCTGATTTTCGGATGAGTTGTTTACATGTTCCTGGGGGTTAAGGGGCAGCCTGTCAGTCATACAGGTTGACACGCTGACTCAAACAATCAGCACTAGCCGGTAATTAAGGCGCAACTCGTGGTGGGCATCAACAAACTCCCGGCGTTCTTCTGTCTTAACCCGGGCTGGCAGGGTGTAAGGACTGACGCAGTAGCTGCTGCCCACATGCAGGCCTGCAATTATTGTTTTTATAGCCTTGTTATTCCAAGCTCGGCTATCCTGACTTCATGCAAAGCCAATTGAGGTTTCCACAACGCCAGGTCAAATCAGCGATAAAACAAGATCACTCAGTAATGTATCATACAGTAAATTACAAGTGTGTAGCCGTTTCTGTCGGTTGAAACATGAACATGTGAACCTAGTTTGGCACATATGTACTAGGTGGCCGTCACGCCGTATATCTGATATACTGGTATGTTCTGGTCTGTGACATGATTTGCTTCCTCATATTTGACCTCAGATTTTTTATTTACTACCACATAACCTTGATTAAGGCAAGGAGCAGATTCTATATATGGTTATGCTATACTAAGCTTAAGAATGCTTTGAAGTTAAAATAATATCAATATATCAATAACAAATGCATCAAACATTCAAAGAAATGATAAATGATGGTTGATATTGGATTAAATAGGAAACTGTGAAGAAGCCTTAGCAGTGGAATATATGATAAATCTAACTGGTTATTTGTTTAAAGTCCAAGTCACACATGCACGGTGAGTCACGGGGATCGGGGGCACCCTTTGGGGTCCTTGATGATCCGGGATGGTCAATGTCGATCCGTAGGTCGGTACGGTAGTTTTAAACGGATTAAAACTTCCGTTGGTCACCGAAGCCCCGTCACGGTTCATGACATGTCGTAGTGGCACCTCCCAGAAAGAGAGAGAGAGAGAGAGAGAGAGAGAGAGAGAGAGAGAGAGAGAGAGAGAGAGAAAGAGAGTCCGGTAGAATAAACGCGTTTTAGGGCTGCATTTAATGCCGCCGACAGGAGGGTGTATGGGCGTTCTTGCCCTTTCGTGTGTGTGTGTCATGGCATTTCGGGAATGGGCAAATGAAGAATAGATAAGATTTTGGTGTGGATCCGGCACATAATCCAGATCTAGGAACATCACCAAGCAATATTCACATATGCACAGTCACTTGTACCCGGGGATGTGGGCCAAATATGTGAATGGGGGAGGCTTGGATCCGTTAGAATGCATATTTCTAGTTTACTTATTTCTAGCCTGACACCCCGTTCCTGTTCCAGGGTTCAACCTGAAGAACGTCCCGAGCCGCAGTGAATGCAATTAAGCTTTGCGAGGCCTCTTTATCACGTGTGGAGGAAGAAAATCTAGTCAAACAGGACGCCATGATGAGACGTCTGCTCCGAGCTGTGTTTTATAGAAAGACAGCTGGTGAGTCTGGCCCACAATAAATAAATATAACACAGTTTAACAGTTAATAACAAGGACATAAAGCGGCCAACAGATGGTAAACACACAGGTTGTCTTTTCCTGACAGCCAAGTTGTTTGAAGCAAACTGTCGTTGTCGCGAAAGGGAATGTTGATGATCATATTATAGAAGCATGGACTTTCCCTTCATTCTTGGATGTTTAACTGAAATATGTATTGCCTTCACAGAAGACAAGACACATGTCGAAATGATACAAAACCGCAAACCCCATATTCAGTTAACGCTCTTAAGAAATGCGGTAAAATATTTGCAGAAACATTTAAAATGTTTTCCTTAGAATTCTGATTGATAAAGCTGATCGTGCAACAATTAAAACCACGAGATATACAAGCTAGCGCTGGATGACACATATACTGATATACTGAAATGACTAAAAATCCTAACAGAATAAGCCGATAAGAAATGGTATTAATGACCGCGAGAGAGCAAGAGAGAGAGACACACACACACATAAAGGGAGAGACTAACTATGGTGTTGGTTAATCACAAGAGATTAGGCAAACAGACAGGTGCACAGATAAACAGGCATGAATCCAGGGGCGTCAATATAGGGGAAATGGGGGTTATGCATACCCCCCCCCCCCCCTCCATCCACTTTTTGGCAAGGAGGGAGGAATGGTTAATGTAATGATTCGGAGAATAATATTTATATATTACAAATGGAATATATTAATAAATAGAATTATAGACTGTAGTTCCATTTATGAGTTTAATATGAAATATTTAATACCTAAAATGGTTTTGAATTAACATATATCTTATTTTTAAAACTTTATACATAATTGATATATTTAAAATGTGTCACACAGACAATGAAAGATATATATATATATATATTTGTGTGAGTTTGTGTGTCTGTTTTGTCCCAACTTTGATAACCCCTCCACGCTTGTCCCCCCCCCCCCCCCCCCCCACCCTTTAAGATAAATTGACGCCACTGCAAGAATCTCAAAAAGAGGCAACGTTTAGAAAAACCGGGGACCACCGGAGGAACTAAAAGGCATGAAGTATCCACTTTTCTGTCTTAATTATCCATAATTACTTATCTAGTTCTTTGTTTGACAATAACCCAGTCTTTAAATCTGGGTGATGCACATTGTAAATATTTGATTGACGCTGGTATTCTAGGTAAACTCCGCCACACGTTATAGAATGTTTGCCACTTTACACCCGGACACAAACCAGAGCCACGCATGATGGGGGCGGGTCATAGGAAACGGCGGGCGGACCAACCCGCTGGGTCAACGAGTGTCTGTCATCAACGATATGATAGCAGCACACGGATTTTATAAATCACCTCCCTTATAAATATAGGCCACCCATTTTTGAAAACCTAAATTTACACTGGTTGGAACATCAGCTAAAAAATATTATGATTGCTGTAGTTTGACCGTTTCAAAAATAGAGAGAAAATCGTGAACAAGAGAAAAATACAGGTTGCGCCATAAGTTTTTTAACAGCTGACAAAACTAGTCATGATCAATTAACATACGAGATTTCAAGACGCTAGATGAACCACAGCTGAGAAACTGATAAGACTGCTGTAACTTGATGGTTATACGATTGCTGTAGTTTAACCATCTCAAAATGGAAGGAAAATCGTGAAAAAGAGATAATTAAGGTGGCGCCACAAGTTTTTAACAACATACAAAACTAGTCATGATCAATGAACATACGAGATTTCAAGACACTAGATGAACCACAGCTGAGAAACTGATAAGACTGCTGTAACTTGATGGTTATACGATTGCTGTAGTTTAACCGTCTCAAAATGGAGGGAAAATCGTGAAAAGAGAGAAATAAAGGTGGCGCCACAAGTTTTTAACAACTAACAAAACTAGTAATGATCAATGAACATAGGAGATTTCAAGACATTAGATGAACCACAGCTGAGAAACTGATAAGACTGCTGTAACTTGATGGTTATACGATTGCTGTAGTTTAACCGTCTCAAAATGGAGGGAAAATCGTGAAAAAGAGAGAAATAAAGGTGGCGCCACAAGTTTTTAACAACTAACAATTTAACAAAACTAGTCATGATCAATGAACATTCGAGATTTCACGACACTAGATGAACCACAGCTGAGAAACGGATAAGACTGCTGTAACTTGATGGTTATACGATTGCTGTAGTTTAACCGTCTCAAAATGGAGGGAAAATCGTAAAAAAGAGAGAAATAAAGGTGGCGCCATAAGTTTTTAACAACTGACAAAACTAGTCATGATCAATGAACATACGAGATTTCAAGACACTAGATGAACCACAGCTGAGAAACTGATAAGACTGCTGTAATTTGGCGGTCATCATAATTGTGGGCAAAATGTTATGTGTTAATGATTGTTCTCTGTGAGTCGCTGTTGTTCTATTGTTGTTATTAGTGTGACGTGCTGCACATGATTTTCAACCACTACTCCGGCTTCCTGTTGTATGAACCCATCTTGCGCCTCTGGATGTTGCGGCCGTGAACAGGTGGGGGTAGTTTCCTATCTCTCATCCGTCAGCTTGTTGGCATGTGGACTGTAACATCTCCGTGCGTTATGACAGTGTGGTAGATTTTTAGGCTACACTACCCGTAATCACTGCATTGTCGTGAACCACGCAGATACACACAGTCGGCTAGCGTTATATTTGTAACATTATGCTACACGAGATTTATTGGTTCGCTTAGTAGAGTATAAAGTGACATCTTAACTCTAAAGATTTCTTTTATTAGTTTAGAAATTGTTAAAATATAACCATAAAATTGCCATATAATATGTTCTGAACTCATTTACCGAAACATATTTGATTTGGAAAATAAGTGCAAACCCCTATGGATTAAATTTAAGGTTTATACTCGAATCATCTAAATCCTCAATATTCCCACTAAATGTGAAGTCCTGGAAATTTCAGACATAAAAATCTATTGGTATATACTTGAATCATATCACAAGGAACATACGGTGGTGTAATCACCGCGTATTGCAGACACATGTTACAAATCGTCCGTGAAAACGTAACAGGAGCAGACGTACTGCGTGATTTCTGCAGGCATTTTTATCCACCTCGCTCATGAAGCATGCATGCGCGGAATCATCAAAATATGATAACGCCTGCTGTGTATGATACCAGCATACCGAGCACACTATCATGTGTGATAAAGCAGATAAGCGTGTAATCAGTGATGTGTGGAGGCAGGACATTAATGTCTGCAATGATGCATCTTAAAATTGACCTACACTGACATATCTTTAGTGAAGCGTGGTACAGCAAAGAGACACATTTCGAACAAAACCTTCAATTCAGCAAGGGATACTGGTTGTATTTAGTAAAATGATAGACTTATTCATTCGCAATGTAGCGTGAAATAGAGAGACTTTGCCATCGGCTGCAAGACTCGGTAATAGCCTTTCTGTCCGAGCACCGAAATGACGTTACAGTTCAATATTCTACCACAATAATATATTATAAATGTGTATTTCTAACGCAAACCGCCATCTTTGTTGTCAACATAGTGAACATCTGTTCAAGGAGAAGTCTGCTTTTATTTTCACAACTTATTAAAAATGTTTGACCATGAATAGTAATATATGCTAATCATAACGTAAAATAACCAGGACCTCCCTTTACTACATCAGTTATAAGTTTATCGTAAAACTTTATTTAATTGAGTTGTATTTATGGTTAAATTTATCAATCACGTCAAAAGGTATCATATGTGGCACTAGTCCATATATGGGCCGTCCTTTTAAAAGCCATTTTTTTCGTAGACATCAATATATATGAGAAAGCTTTATAAAGAACTGTTTTAACAGAGAACAAAATACAATGCATTGTATACGTTTCTGCTGGACTTGTTGTTTGGTCAGACTGCCAGACATAATTACTTGGTAAACCTTGGTGGATACCCTAAGGGAAACCGAACCTCACATCAAAGGTTTAAAGATAAAAGACACTCCACTTCTCCCCTACCCTCAACCCCCATTACCATCAAAGGTCTACCCTCCCAATTAGCAGATATATTGCACATAAAAAGGATTAATTGTTTACATTTCTAGAGTTTCCAATCGAATTAAAACTGTTTCAAGACGACCGACCTTGAGATTTTCTATCGTCTGCTTGTACTGATACAGCGACATAGCCCGCCAACGTTGAGCAGACGATACTTTACATTGCCGTATTTTGAAACAATATGAGCTAAATATAGGTTGTACCCTCCCCCACTGAGACCCGCCCATAACTGTTTCCAGACTAAGTCTTTAATTATGACAATATCAACATCTGAGCTATGATATAAAATATTTTAGCAGTCGATAACTTGTATTTTAAAATTCGAACATGTTTTAATAGTTAATGACACGAGTGTTAAATGCTGAAGGACGTTCATTTAGTTTTAAAATGAAAAATGCATTTAAAATAGAATGTCAATTGCATTCATATAATAACCTTTGATTTTAAATTAAGTATACTGAAACAACTTACCTCTAAGACTGGATGTATCCTCCGCAGGTAGTCGACAGGAGTGATAATGGATAAACTTAATCCCAAGTACTGAGGAATAAACCGCAGACAATTTAACCAGAAATGAGTAAGTCCGCCCCGGTTGAGTGAGTGTCACCACGTAAATTGGTGTGTCCTCGTGCCCCCGCAATGTTAAACACGCCGCACGTACGCGGGACCCCTAAATTTTAAGTGTAAAAGCCTGTGAATGTTGAATCGCACGCAGCGGCAACAGCACCTCCGTATACTCACATTGACGAACCAGCACTGCCGAGGCTGGATGCTTGATGCTCAGTTTACTGCAATACAACCTGCACCCTCACTCTCCCTCCCGTACCCTGCTGCTAGCTTTACTTTCAGCGTCTCTCCCTATCCAGCTATTCACACATCACAATCAGGGATTATATATCTAAGCGCCGGATTTGATGGCACCTATTCACACTTATCAGATCATCCATTGATGAGGAAGCCGAGTAAGAGGCTGTGTTACTTGGTTATGTAACCGGGGTGTGTTAGTTTTAGAACATGTGGCCCAGCATGAGTTCTGTTGGGCAAAGGGGATGAGGGAATAATAGCCAGGTCACAGAAACACACCAAGAAAAGCAAATATACAGAGAGAGAGAGAGAGAGAGAGAGAGAGAGAGAGAGAGAGAGAGAGAGAGAGAGAGAGATAAACCGGATACAGATGTATTGCGGTAACACACCAATCTCAATTAGTTTTCTAAGGTACCTGAGGGTGGGGATAAGAAGGGAAAAATCCCATTTTATTTATGTTAGTTTTTATTACACTATTTCGATCATATATATATATATATATATATATATATATATATATATATATATATATCAGACATATATTAAACGTGCTTATTCGTAACAGAGGAGACAGCAGTGCATCAATAAATAAAACTTTATTGTACGTTTATGTCAGCGTCTCGAACAATCAGCCTGGACAGACGATTAAGCCATAAAAGTCTTTATTTACTTTGATCGTGGGACTGATGCTGTACGGAATGATTAACTGTCATAGAAGGTATTCCATAAATCAACCAGCTAGCTAACATGCAGCCATTACACACGGTACAATCTTGAATGTTACAATTGACTAAAGTTTAAGTATTCTAGACCATATATGCATCCTCAAAGCTATAGGTCATGGGGCAGTTATCGGTACATGTATATGGGAGAAAAATCATTCACAAATCTGTGAAGCTCAACAAATGACCAACCGTGAATGAACGTACAGAAAGACCCATAGTGGTCAATTAGCCCATTAATGTTATACAAAGCATTAATACTGCCATTTATTAAGTCACAAGAGATGATATATATATATATATATATATATATATATATATATATATACATGTATATATCAGTTTTAAAATTCCTTCTTCTCTAATGAATACAATTTAATATTATATGACACTTTTTCCCCTTATTTGATGGAAATATTCGCTTATTATTTAAAATGAATAATTGTACCGTTGGGAAATTCAATTTACACTCATGTACTTGTTCCCCTAAAAAAGAGAATCGCTTTACTCCTGCCTCATGCACGGCATGAACAAATACAAGAAAGTTAAAAGAATGATGATCATTAATTCACATGCACTCAGCTTGGCGTGATAACGCCACTCTCTTGTCATGTACATCATCATTGCTTTTTAATTCAATATTAATATACGTATAGAGCATTAACGAACACGTGTAGGACAAAATGTTAATTGCTTAAAATTCATGAATTCTATGGTGAGGGTGATATTTCTAGAGACACTAGATATATATAGTTTTATGTTTTTTCCGCTATTTTTAGACCAAGACAATGGAGAAAAAAGAATTTATATATATAATAAAAAATAAATAATTGATATACGAGAAACATAAAGAGAAAGAAATAAAATAAAGAAAAGATATCCAGCTGAATTATACAAAATGTCTGTTATGTGAGGTAAACATGAGCGAGTCAGACCGTGTACAACCCTTTTTTTAAACCTCAGGTTAAGGTTAAACAGAAGCCCCCTGACGATACTCACACTTCTATAGCAGTTACTGGTCACCGAGATCGTGTCGGTTACATATCTGTTTGTATCCACAGGTGTATGTTTCATCAAGTAAGTACAGAGAGAGAGAGAGAGAGAGAGAGAGAGAGAGAGAGAGAGAGAGGGGGGGGGGGGGAGGGGGGGGGGGGGTAAGAGACAAATATCAAATATCTAAATAATGCATCCAGTTTACAGAACCCCTCCCCCCATCCATTATGCTGTTCCCATTCGTATTTATAGCTGCAGTTTCCTACGGATATTAAATTGAGTTCAGCTAAATAATGAAACGCTGAGAAGGAATGCGCCAATCTACAAATGCCCGTGCATGCTTGTTATAATGATTGATCTCGAGCGCGACTGGTTTTTCTTAGCCTGTTATTGCCTGCATTATGCTTCATTATCAAAAAGTTAAGTGGAGAGCTGAAGTTTATTACACTGATAAGCCGTGCACGTGTTTAATTGCACGGCGCATGCATGGAGCTAATGTCGATCAACTTGTATGGGTTCGCGATCTCGCTAATATTTTGAACGACTTACATGAAAAATATGGCCCTGCCTGATGACGAGTGTATGCTAGTATATTACACGGCTATGGTAAAGGTAGACAAATTTTCGTACCCCTCCCCCCCCCCCCAAAAAAAAACCACACACACACACACATGGATGCAGGCTCACTTTGATGCAGTATGACAATATCACATAACACATTTAAAGACGCAGGAATTAATACTGCAGGCCTATTGTTTAGCTTTGAATTTTTTAAAGTTGTATGCATAGTTAACATAGGCATATACTCCATACTGGTGCATGCTTATTCAAGGTGTCTGATTTCTCCGTGGCGGTTATCAAAATTAAGATGTTTAAATAAACTGACCTCTTAGTAATAGGAAAATTAATACTAACTTTTTTATTGCCAGGGAAGTTCAGATTTGGGCTTGTATTCTGAAAGTATAAAGAGTCGTTTATTCCTGTATTCTTATACATATTATATATATATGTATGTGTGTGTGTGTGTGTGTGTCACACATAAAAGTCTCAATACAGTTTGGTCTATGTACACCTGAACGTTTGTATGATAACGCGTACATCCTGTTTTAACAAGCACTGTCATGTCCTTAAAAAAGAGACACTTGTGCAAACGCACATATCCATTCACGGAATTTCCGGCGATATACCGAGTTGTCACTGATAAAGAACAAGAAGAAAAAGCTCAGCATAGAGCACAGAGTCTAACATAAGTAGTACAGACAACATTCTTGAACGATATACCTCACATCCAAAGGTCAGAAGGCGGGAAGTCAGACACAGAGAGGTCTGTCGTCTGCTACTCCAGGGCAGTCTCGCGGACAATGTCGCAGTTGTCTCTGATGCGTTGAATTCGATGCCAAATATATACCATATGCGTATAGCAGGCCCCAGGGTCAGAAATAATAACAGAACACCAAGAAAAAAAAGACACCAGCCCACTGTGTAGACGAGTCTGTACTGTTCATTTGTATAGATCTGGTTTTCTTGGGGTTATCTCTCTGGGATTTTTTTTTATAATGAAGAAAGATTCGGTATTTTTTTAAAATTATAAACGACTATCAAGAGTTTCCCATTGATACTCACGTATTTAACCTGATCTAAATGTGTCACGGTGAACATGTTATAAAATTTTAAAATTGAGATTAATGGCTGGGAACAGGGTATCCTATCATAAAATTTTAGAGATCATTTATGGTTATATTTAACGTTTAATAATTACCGATAGTTTGTACCGTCAAGACTGCAGTTGGCACAGAATGTATGTAACTGGTTGTAGTAAATCCAATATTATTGCATTTATAGAATGTCAGAATCTTGCGTATTCGGTGATATTAAGTTTTGATATCCTCCACAGAAAAATTATATTCGGCTTTTCATGTGTCTGTGTATGAGACATGGCTGTTAGTACTGCCACCTGGTGGGTGCACGTCGAACAAACAGATATGTATGATTTTAGAAAGTCGAATGGCGCAGCGCTGTATAGTAGCTGACGTATAAACAACATTTTACGGCCAAAAAATATATATATAGAGAGAGTGCATATGAAATCTATTGACTATTTATACACATGTAATTTATTTCACGTGATGTTTGGTTAGTATGAGATGTGAACACTCGTCATGTGTACTGTCAACCTCGCATACTATGTGAGGATAGTGCTAGTATAAAATTAGGCTCAAAGGCTTTATATGTTATCCAAAGAAGGCATAGCCACCTAGACCACTATATGCATTGTCTAAACAGAAATGTTTGCATGTAATATCTTTTTTTTAATTTGTATATATACAACGTAGCCTATAGGAATATGATTTTGTACACAAGATTAATACTTGGGAGAAAGATGGCGTCAAAATCGCTATACTGCGCTAGCTGTTGAGAAATTTCACTGTAATTTGCCTGTTTTGAATTAAACAAATTAGTTTTTTTGAAGTTGCATGCAGTTTCTTAATGATTAATCAAATTTCCTGACTTTGCTACATGTTGATCTTAGATACTATCTATTACGCTCTAGCTCAATCAGTATAATATGACACTTCATGATGCCACATATTTATTCATTGTATGCAAGTAAATAGTAATTTTGAGGCAAACAAATATACCAGTTTAAGTTATTTTATCATGTAGTTTTTATGCTATCATATAGATTACAGCCAGTATTCTTATTGTTGATCTCGGACTATATACGTTATCATGACACGACATATTCTCTAACTGCACTCACTTTATGAAATGTCAGCAAAGTATTACAAAACTAGATATCTGCATTCTAATGAATTTATCATTCGGCCCATACTCCCAGGTTCGTTAACCCTTACTTCAAGCAGCATCTCCATAAATATAAACAAATGCCTCAAGTAAACTTAAAACAAGGTCATATGTTCAGTTGCCCATATGGCAATTCCACTTGTTAAGCCGGGGGCATATTAGGCCGATTTTGACGTACGAAAAAATAGGTTTTGTGAGAGTGAAAAAATAAAAATATGCCAATTACATCTCAATATACAAGTAATTGTAACCTATGTTTGTGAAAAAGATCCGAGTCGCGTCTGAAATTCCATTGACCAAGAGGTATTTCTATGTTTCCAGCCACGGGGGGGGGGGGGGGATTATTGGAGAAATGGAAGGGGATAAACTTGGTATAAAATCTCTGATGACATTGATATAGATGTAATATACTATTTGATTTAAATGGACGATATGCAATGTAGCACAGAAAAAATGTAGGTAAAATAATTTAAAGGGAGGGCACGTGCCCACTATGCCCCCTCTGAATCCGCCTATGATCCGGATCATGCGCCGGATCCACACCAAAATCAAATTCTTCGTTTGCTCATTCCCCTAATTCCATGCAATTCCATGAGATTCCGTTCATGACTGCGTGAGTTATGTTGAAAACAAACAAACAATTACACACACACACCCACAAGCAAACGAAAGGGAATGAGAGCATAATCTCCTGGTGGAGGCAATAAATAATCATGTGTGTGTTAAAAATCTTGAAATATCAGAAAATCACGTTCATCATTGTCATTGGGAATGTCTAGTTTAAAATAGTTAATAAAACTAATTTAAATATTATATTTACCGTTAATAGAAAACAACCATACAAACTACAATGGCGTGGCAATTACTGGGATGTTTGCGTCTGTATACAATAGCAGTAACAGTGCTGAGAACACTCGGTAATGATGAATATTGAAAGCTTCTGCTGTGGACATGAGCGAGAATGATTTTATTCTGCCGTATATATGGACACAAACTGATTCATTCTTCTTTGAATGACCTCACAACTGATCCAAAAAAGACTGACTGGAGCACTCCCGAACGTTCGTCCTTTTTATTATATCATATTCTTTTTTTTTTCTTCCACTGCCATGGAGGCGCATGCACCTATAGTATCTGACTGTGTTTTTACTTGCTCCCTTATGTTCTTAGGCCCAAATTTCGACCAAATGGCAGAAAGTATTAATGATAAAAAATTGTGTATAAATTTACGACATATTAAGGTAAATTATAAAGTATGTATATAAACATACATTATTGTCATATAAACAAAGTACTTTGTATCTAAATATGTGTTAACGTCCTGGTTTGAGATGCAGTATCCGTTTCTGAGGCATGCATGGATATATGGTAACAGGGGCGAATCGAGGATATTTTGAAAGGAGGGGATTACCGCATACACCGAGGGACTATCAAATCAGGCAAACAATGTTAAAGATATCATTTTCCACAGCCCCTTGATCAGAATGTATGACGCACGTAAATATTTAAATGTCGAATAATTATTATAACAATTGCTTCAAGTTGATATATCAGTCAGTCTGTTGCGTGGATACGTTAATGCCCACATGTAAAGTATCCGGGTCATGTGAGGAGTGGATCTTGCAATAAATATTTTTCATGTACACGTATATACGGAAGTGAATGGTTTTATACAACTGGCACAATGTTAACTAGGTCTTCACGATGCGACACGTCGTACCCAACACATTTATCATGCTGACAATTCTGAATACGGTAGTATCGTTAGGTAAGTGTATTCATAATCTATTTTGTATAGGCTTTCCCTATATCAACGATAATATAATCGAATAAAGAGTGCATTTTTTAAAAAAAATCATGGTATCTGCCTTCGTATACCAGTTGAACTATACAGGAGATCAAATATTTAGGGGAAAGCCGGACCAGGCATTCTTGCCATATATGATATAAAACCCTTATACATTATATATGCATGTGTAGACCCTCACTATCACAACAATTAAGTCGTGTTATATGGTATATATCTGACATTATAATTCCGTATAAGTAGCACATACTAAACATATGTTACATTTATCTAATCTTATGCCCATTTTGCAAATCATAACGCGATTTTTCAGTTTATTAAAGGAACGAATAGTTCCAGAAGCCGAGTGATCTCCGGTATAGCAGCTGAATCCCATGCAGGGTTTCTTGATGGACACGGTCATATGCCAATGATTCCATGCATGCAGGCTGCATTAACCACCGGAGACCTAGAGGTTTAATTGAATGGAAGTTTTTTTTTTTCAAATCTGCATTCTGCACAAAAATAATTATGTTGTTTGTTATCAGCAAAAGTTATCGCTATATCCTGATTACATGCATGGCGTTGTCCCAACAGATATCAGATAAAAGACATATACCGGTACTGAGCTATTTTTCCATGTATCCGTAAAAAGTCCACATGTGCATGTGTACGTGCATTTGTCAAATTTTTACGACACAATTGTGAGATGTTTGTCGAATAACCTTCTGTTAACCTCTCCCTGTCAGTAACAGGATGAACAGTATAGAAGAAGTTGGCAATATAAATTTATATGACTGCATGCCGCTGCATCAATATCAGTCTATCTTGAGTGGTCACGAATATTTATTATCACATAAAAAAAAACAATCAACTTTACATTAAATTCGTTAAAAAATACTTATATGCCGATCCTTATTCCAATATCACACTCTGACTAACTGCAGTACTTCAGAATAGTTATCGGTGAATATAACTTCACGTCTGAAGTGAAGAACTAGCTTAAGCCAAAATCACACTAACGCGCGCGTCACGCGGGCGTCAAGCGTGCTCAACGAGACAAATTCATGTCACGCGTCAGATTGGATGATATTAACCAAACACCTGTTGTATTTTTTGTTTATCTTTGTAAAAATTGTAATCTCAATAATCAGCAATGGTTTATTTGCATACAAATATGTTGTATCTGTTTGTGACCAAAGATGTTCTAGATTTAAAAGTACTTGACCATGCACTATTCTAAATGATATTTATATATGTGTTGCTTTTTTGCTTTATTCTATGCAGAAATACATCAATAATTATAGTTAAAGGAATTATAACAAACGTTTTGACGGAATTCACAAAATGCGAGTGCTGGTAAGGGAAACCTTCTCTAAAGTTATGTTATTATCAGAAATTCCCTTGCTACAACCGCGCGTCACACGTCAAACATCGCTTCAGGAGCGATTGCTGACGCTCAAAGGTGCCCATTTACCTATTCTTTGAAAAGAATTTATGTGATTTCTGGCTTCCTCTGTGTATGTATTAATGATCTAAGGGTAATTTCGGTTGTGCAAAATTCATATAACGCCTTCGTGAAGGATGTATGAACTTCGTATTGAACAGCAATGTTGACAAACGGGAAAAACATATAACCTAAGGTGTTAGGATGCATATATGCGGAGGTAGAAATGTCACTTGTTGCACAACGCCATTTTCAAAGCTCTTGCTTATCTGACTTGCCGCCGGATGCCCTTGTATTTGTTTTAAATTTTGGCGGGCCTCCACATATAAGAAACATGTTGATATAAACAAAACAAGAAGCCTGTGTGCGGTGATATTCACGTTTTCTGGCCTATTTATTAGCTCCAAGGGATAACCTTTAGTTTAAAAAGGTCAGATAGGTGATTGGGTCCCTTTAACGCTTTATACGCGCGCATGGCGCGCACAAACACACCCACTCCCGAAAACACATTCTTTTTCCATCTTTGGTAGTTTTTGTAATCGATCTAAAAAAATGCAACTACTGGTTAAAAATTACCCCCCCCCCCCTCCCCCCATTCCAATGCAGTACACAGTTTCTGATAAGGATTCCTGTCTGCAGCGTTTGTGCTTTGAATATTAACCTTAATAGAATCTGGTTAGCTACATAATATTTAGTGGATCTTGTATCTACATGGTCTTGTTAATTTTGCGTATCACAAATGACGACATCTAACACTTGGCTGCTGCAGACAGAAGTAGAAGACAGGTGAAGCTATCAAGGTGTCTCACTGACACAGCAGCAGTAATTATACCGCAGCTGTATACACTTATCCTGCGTGATAAATCGCGTACAGCTCTTGTATTAATTTAGATAAACTGCCGCGCAATTAGTGTCGAATACATTTTTGTAGCATAGAGAACATCCGCATCCGCGAAAAAGAAAAATTACATTGACACATTTTGGTGAATTTCCTCTTGTTTGTATCTTGGATGAGCAAACTGTCTCGCCATTCTTAACCATGATTGATTTATAACAAATGTCCACTTCCTCTACTATCATGTTGGGTTGCTGATAAATTTGCATCATTACTATTATTGTAATTTATAAGGGATTGTTAGATGATTGTTAGAGATGTACCTTCCAACAACTGGCAATTTTGTATTTTTTAGGAAATGCAATTTGATGCAAACTAGAGTTACACAAACAACCTTTTTTTTGACATTGTTTCAACAGATATTTCTGTGGTGTTTATCGTTAGGTCATCAAGTTTGGGACATGTGGCGGTCAACCCAATATATATTCATGGCACAGCTGATCACACTAATTAATAAGATAATATGACCAAATTAACCTTTTAACTGCATTTATATCCCATTATCTCCCCTCGCTGTCGGTAACCAATAAATAGTATCAACTACCTCGCTGCCGGTAACCAATAAATAGTATCAACTACCTCGCTGCCGGTAACCAATAAATAGTATCAACTACCTCGCTGCCGGTAACCAATAAATAGTATCAACTACCTCGCTGCCGGTAACCAATAAATAGTATCAACTACCTCGCTGCCGGTAACCAATAAATAGTATCAACTACCTCGCTGCCGGTAACCAATAGATAGTATCAACTACCTCGCTGCCGGTACCCAATAGATAGTATCAACTACCTCGCTGCCGGTACCCAATAGATAGTATCAACTACCTCGCTGCCGGTACCCAATAGATAGTATCAACTACCTCGCTGCCGGTCACCAATAGATAGTATCAGCTACCTCGCTGCCGGTCACCAATAGATAGTATCAGCTACCTCGCTGCCGGTCACCAATAGATAGTATCAGCTACCTCGCTGCCGGTCACCAATAGATAGTATCAGCTACCTCGCTGCCGGTCACCAATAGATAGTATCAGCTACCTCGCTGCCGGTCACCAATAGATAGTATCAGCTACCTCGCTGCCGGTCACCAATAAATAGTATCAGCTACCTCGCTGCCGGTCACCAATAAATAGTATCAGCTACCTCGCTGCCGGTCACCAATGAATAGTATCAGCTACCTCGCTGCCGGTCACCAATGAATAGTATCAGCTACCTCGCTGCCGGTCACCAATGAATAGTATCAGCTACCTCGCTGCCGGTCACCATTGAATAGTATCAGCTACCTCGCTGCCGGTCACCAATAAATAGTATCAGCTACCTCGCTGCCGGTCACCAATAAATAGTATCAGCTACCTCGCTGCCGGTCACCAATAAATAGTATCAGCTACCTCGCTGCCGGTCACCAATAAATAGTATCAGCTACCTCGCTGCCGGTCACCAATAAATAGTATCAGCTACCTCGCTGCCGGTCACCAATAAATAGTATCAGCTACCTCGCTGCCGGTCACCAATAAATAGTATCAGCTACCTCGCTGCCGGTCACCAATAAATAGTATCAGCTACCTCGCTGCCGGTCACCAATAAATAGTATCAGCTACCTCGCTGCCGGTCACCAATAAATAGTATCAGCTACCTCGCTGCCGGTCACCAATAAATAGTATCAGCTACCTCGCTGCCGGTCACCAATAAATAGTATCAGCTACCTCGCTGCCGGTCACCAATAAATAGTATCAGCTTCCTCGCTGCCGGTCACCAATAAATAGTATCAGCTACCTCGCTGCCGGTCACCAATAAATAGTATCAGCTACCTCGCTGCCGGTCACCAATAAATAGTATCAGCTACCTCGCTGCCGGTCACCAATAAATAGTATCAGCTACCTCGCTGCCGGTCACCAATAAATAGTATCAGCTACCTCGCTGCCGGTCACCAATAAATAGTATCAGCTACCTCGCTGCCGGTCACCAATAAATAGTATCAGCTACCTCGCTGCCGGTCACCAATAAATAGTATCAGCTACCTCGCTGCCGGTCACCAATAAATAGTATCAGCTACCTCGCTGCCGGTCACCAATAAATAGTATCAGCTACCTCGCTGCCGGTCACCAATAAATAGTATCAGCTACCTCGCTGCCCGGTAACCAATAAATAGTATCAGCTACCTCGCTGCCCGGTAACCATTAAATAGTATCAACTACCTCGCTGCCGGTCACCAATAAATAGTATCAGCTACCTCGCTGCCGGTCACCAATAAATAGTATCAGCTACCTCGCTGCCGGTCGCAGACTGTGATACTGTATATTCCTGTCCCTTTTGCCAGTAGAAACGGTTTTCATCAAGAGCATCAACAGTCTGCCGCCAACGTCCACAACCGTCAAAGGCAAAAAAAAAGCCACACAGACAAAAGTAACAGCGTAATCTACTAATTTGTACTGACACCATCGGTTTATCCGAATAAACATCGTAGAATTCTGTTTTGCAGATCCATAACATCTCGCTGTGAATGATACAAACTGTCAAACGGCATATTATTTCTGCAGCAGCATTTATATAACTCCATTTATCTCTGGAATTAAATAATCAGACATTTATAGATCATTGACTGCACTAATTTTATCTCTACATTTAATTTCAGAATTACAGGTTGGGAATCAGACCTGGGATTCAGGTCAACAAATCTGCAAAAGTAGGACGCCTAGCAGCACTCAGCCGATCATCCTCAATGACCAACATCAGCGCCGCCTGTCGGCTTTTATGAAAACCCAAAATGTGAAGAGAGCGTGGTTGGGACTGAGGTCATTGCTCCTGAAAAAAACTTGTCTGGGTGGACGGAAGAAACTTCAGTAAGTCTAACGGACTACCGTAACATTAAGAACTTGTTTCAATCAGTATTTTATTGAAATGAAATTGAACGTTAAGGTTTTATGAGAGAAAATGGTCAGTATGGAGGCAATGCTATGGAAGTTTTGGCTATCAGCCATGGTAGTACATGTATTTTTACAGATTATACCAAACCTTGCGGTGATGATTGAGTCTGTTATAGCCCCCGCCAGTAGGGTATACTCATACCTCTTTCGTGTATGTGTTTGTGTGTTTCTTCACAACACAACTTACGCAGTCATGAACGGAAGCTCATGAAATTTTCGGGCCTTTCGGGAATGAGCCAATGAAGAATTTATTAGATTTTATTGTGGATCGGGAACATGATCCGGATTCAGAAACGTCATCGAGGAATATCCACATAGCGGAGATTTGCATTCCTTTGAATGCAGATTTATGGTTGTTTCTGTGGTAACTGTTTTTGTGTTTCTACGGTCACCGTTTCCGTGATTATTGTATCCGCAGAGTTTTGCGGATACTATGTTTTTAGCTGGTCGCCGCCGCCGCCGCCGCCGCGTAGGTTTCCGGAGAACTGCTCCGTAACCGCTGGGCGGAATTTTACGCAACCCCGGATTATGATCGGGTCACATGTGAACTGCTGCGCTCCAATTTTGTTTTGACCTCTGACCTTTCCTCTGCACTCTGTGTCCATTTGTGCGTCTGTGTTCACACATAAACCCCCATATCTTTGGACTCGTTTGACCGATCGGGCTAAACATTTTACACAAATGTAGCCCTTGGATAGCTTTATAACATACATTAAAAATGGTGGCGCCACCCACAACCATTTTTTAACTGCGTCCATCTGTTCATCTGCCTTGGGATAAAATTACTCACATCTCTGCATTGGTAGGACTTATCCACTTGAAATTTGCATGTGTATACATCCTGGATAGCTTTCTTGATTTTATGACAGGTGGCGCCACCTACGTTCACTTTACGCTACAGACATCCAAGCTCATTTCTCGGGAAGCGTTTGACTGATTGGGCCAAAATTTTGCATGGGTATAGATCTCACAGAGCTCTTCACCATGAACCAAACTGGTGGCGCCACATGCAACCATTTTTGCACAACGTCCATCTGTTCATCTGCCTTGGGATAAAATTACTGATATCTCGGCAGTGGTTTGACTTATCCACCTAAAATTTTGCTGGTTTATATATCCTTAATAGCTTTCTCAATTTTGTGACAGGTGGCGCCACCTACATTCACGTTTACGCTGCAGACATCCAAGCTCATATCTCGGGAACCATGTGATCGATTGGGCCAAAATTCCGCAAGTGTATAGATCTAACATAGCTCTTTATCATATGCAAAACTGGAGGCGCCACCTGCAACCATATTTGCACAGCGTCCGTCTGTTTGTCTGCAGTGGGCTAAAATCACTCATATCTCAGTAGTGGTTTGACTGATCTGCCTAAAAATTTGCATGTTTATACATCTTGGATAGCTTTCTCGATTTTGTGGCAGGTGGCGCCACCTACATATGATGACGCTGCAGACATTCAGGCTTATATCTCAGGACTGGTTTGACATATCCCTCTGAAATTTAGCATGTGTGTAGATCTCACATAGCTCTTAATCATACACAAGATTGGTGGCGCCACCTGCCTCCATTTTTGCACAGCGTCCTTCTGTTTGTCTGCTGTGGGAAAAAATCACTCATATACAAGTAGTGTTTTGACTTATCTGCCTAAAATTTTGCATATGTATACAACTTGGACAGCTTTCTGGATTTTGTGGTAGGTGGCGCAACCTACATACACATATCAGCTGCAGACATCCATGCTAATATGCAACACACCTCACTCTATTTCCCTATGCCACTCAATCCATGCCTCACTACACCCGTCCCACTCTGATTTCGGCGGATACCCGTATTCTAGTTATTCATGTGATACTCGTTTCTGTGGCTAAATATAAGTGTATGTGATTTGTTTAATTTATAGTTAAACAGAAGAACATATACGGGAGGAAAGATGGAAGCATTATTACAAGCTTATTATAAACATTTTGATAAGCGGGTACTTCGAAATCTCTTATCAAATAAATCCCATTGAGTAACTTTGTTTGAACACTTTTTAATTTATAAAAAAAAATACCAAACGGCTTTTGATCGTCACACTGTGGTGTTGCTTCCCACATAGGATCCACATCTTCAGACCACCACGTCTGTGACATGACCACGCATTCACAGACCTTGATTCATCGACCCTCTCTGGTGCCTATTTCATTAACAAATGAACAAGACTGCAAGTGTTCGGGATGAAATTATAACTGTGAATCAATCACGACCAATAGAAAGTAAGCATTACACTGTTCACACGCCTTCTGAACAAGAACACATGAACACATCTCACCAGACATCCGCGTAAAACGAGTTCCGGTTCAATCAACTTATTAATTATCCATGAAATAGATGCCGGTTTTCCATGTACGCTGAAATTTCATCGCGCTTGAAATCAACAAACTGAAAACCGCGCTGAATATATGTTCAATGTGCTCTTTTCCGCTCTCTAAATCCCGGGTACTGACTGTTTTACTGTACTGAGCAAAAAAGCGAGCAGAAAAGTCGAACAGGAATCGACTTTTTTTTCATCGCGATGAAAGCAAGCGCGATGAAAAGGGTACATGGAAATGCTTCATCTTGTTTGAACTGTCCCGACTTTTCTGTGCGCAGAAAAGCGCGCAAAAAAGCGTACTTGGAAAAAGACAAAAAGCAGTCAGTACCCCGGATTTAGCGAGCGGAAAAGTGCACATCGAACATATATTCAGCGCGGTTTTCAGCTTGTTGATTTCAAGCGCGATGAAATTTCAGCTTACATGGAAAACCGGCCTTAGAGAGTGGCGGAATCAAGGTCTGTGAATGCGTGGTCATATCACTGACTTGGTGATAAGAAGATGAGCATCTTAAGCATTAAACTAAATGCTGTGTGTTGACTCCATGGTCAATGCACAAGCACGGTTCTTTCACCAGGCAGTGATTTGAATGTTTTACAACTTGTGGGACACACTTTGCAATAACTCATGGTTTCTCTAGTTAAATCATGAGCCTGAATTAGGGTTCAAGATAACAACCGTGTTGGTTAGCGCTGGTAAACACTTATGGAATTACAGAGTATTATGCATGGTTTTGAAGTGCCCCTTCTCTGGTTCCTGAACTGCTAAGGTTTTAGTTCATAAGGTTTTAGGTATGTTCTTACTTGCATACAAAATTCGTGGAAAAGAAAATATTTGTGAACCTAATATTTGTTCTGAATTATATGCAATGATACTATGTATTGTTTCATTGCATAATTCCTATATTAAAGTCATTTGTCAAGTCATTTTATGCTTCCATTAAAAACTTATCTTTTTATTGTGTAATTTCCAGATCTTTGTAAACTCATATTATTCTCACTTATTTCAGCCGAATCAATGTCAGGCTACCCAGATCGAAAACGAGGCTGTGGAGCATTTAAATACGAAACTGGAGATATGGGCATTTTACCGTGCAACCAATCAGTTCCATTCCTCTGTCAGTTTACAGATATAAATATAAGTTCATCTACCAGAAACTGAAGATAAGCCAGTGTCTTCTTGTACAGAATGCTCCTTCCACTGAAATTGTTATCTATAATAGGCATGATAATCTTGTTGTGACACTTGGATTTTCTCTAATCCTTTATGTAATTATGTTTTTAAGGCTTCAGTTGCACACATTTCCTGGATATACTGTCGTTTCTCTAGACCAGGTCGGCTGTCCAGGTGGTTACGCTCCTGACTGTTTCCGGGTCGAAGGTCATTCGTATCTCATTTTACCATCAATGGACACATGGTATCGGTCACAGGCTAGGTGTAAAGCTTTAGGTAGGTATATACGAAGAGCTTGAAACATAGAGCACCGTCGCTGTTATAAAAAAATATAAAAGATTCAAAGGAAACGCAGAGTAAAATCAGTTTAAGCAAACGATAACGTGTTCAGATAAAGAACTTGTATTATTTGCATGCCATGTAACTCTCATAATGGAAATTGCTAGATTGTGAAAGTATATGGAAGTCCTTCCTGTTTGTCTATATGCTGACATATTGAGGTGTACGTTTTAAATCTAAGAATGTCTGACGTTCTGCAGAATCAATTTAAAAGATTTTTCGTTTTTAAAAATTTGTATTACCTAACGTTACATGTAATGAATCCTGGCAAACTCTTTATTGTATTAAGGTGGACAGCTCCCAGTCTTACACTCAAAAAAGAAATATACAACTTTAATATCGGCACACAAAGAGTTACAGGAGAATTCAGGAACATTCTATCGGTATCAGTGGGCCGGGTTACGCAGTATAGAATGGTACTTCACGGGATTGATTGGCGGGAGTGTGATAGGTACAGTCATAAACTACCTATTGACAAGAGAGTAAATTGTGCAAAAAAAAAAAAAAAAAAAAACACACACACACACACATTCAGATAACAGTTTGGTCAACATTTGTTATAAACGAAAATACAATATATTCTTTTGTTGCGCATCTGACATGTTTTATCATTTGATTTAATATTTACCTCTTTGCGAGTTCGACGGATTACAGTTATATTTACGTTGCTCTGTCGTTAAATATACGGTATTGTACCGTTGAATATACAGTATTCTACCGTTAAATATACATTGTTCTGATGTTTAATATACGTTCTTCATACGTTAAATATACGTTGTTCTACCGTTTAATATACGGTATTATACAGTTAAATATACGTTCGACTACCGTTAAACATACGTTGTTCTACCGTTAAATATACGGTATAGTACCGTTAAATATACGTTGTTCTACCGTTAAATATACGGTACAGTACCGTTAAACATACTTTGTTCTACCGTTACAAATGCTGTATTATACCGTTAAATGTACGGTATTCTACCGATAAATATACGTTGTTCTGATGTTAAATACACGTTCTTCATCCGTTAAATAGACGTTGTTCTACTGTTAAATAAACGATATTATACCGTTAAATATACGTTCGGCTACCGTTAAACATACGTTGTTCTACCGATAAATATACGGTATAGTACCGTTAAAAATACGTTGTTCTACTGTTTAATATACGTTGTTTTACCGATAAATGTATGTTGTTCTACCATTTAAATATACGTTAAATATACGTTGATCTACCGTTAAATATACAGTATTCTATCGATCGTTAAATATACGTTGTTCTGATGTTTAAAATACATTCTTCTACTGTTAAATATACGCTATTCTACTGTTAAATATAAGATATTCTACCGTTAAATATACGTTGTTCTACCGTTAAAATATGGTATTATACCGTTAAATATACGTTCGACTACCGTGAAACATACGATGTTCATCCATTAAATATACGGTATTGTACCGTTAAATAAACGTTGCTCTCCCGTTTAATATACAGTATTCTACCGTTAAATATACGTTCTACTACTGTTAAATATACGTTGTTCTGCCTTCAAATATACAGTTTCTACCGTTAAATATACGTTGTTCTGATGGTTAATATACGTTCTTCTACCGTTAAATATACGTTCGACGACCGTTAGACATACTTTGTTCTACCTTTAAAAATACGGTATTGTACCCTTAAATATATAATATTCTACCGTTAAATATACTTTGTCCTGATGTTTAATTTACGTTCTTCTACCGTTAAAATAATATACGTTGTTCGATCTTTATATATACGTTATTCTACCGTTAAATGTACGTTGTTCTACCGTTAAATATACGGTATTGTACCTTTAAATATGCGGTATTCTACCGTTAAATATACGTTGATCTACCGTCAAATATTCAGTATTCTACCGTTAAAAAATACGTTGTTCTGATGTTTAATATACGTTTTTCTACTGTTAAATACACGTTGTTCTACCGTTAAATATACGGTATTCTACCGTTAAATATATACGTTGTTTTTAAGTTTAATATACGTCCTTCTATTGTTAAATTTACGTTGGTCTATCATTAAATATACGGTATTATACCATTAAATATACTTCGACTACCGTTAAACATACGTTGTTCTACCGATAGGTATACGGTATTATACCGATAAATAAACGTTGTCCTACTGTTAAATATACGTTGTTCTTCGTTTATTATACGGTATTCTTCCGTTAAAAATTCGTTGTTCTGAAGTTTGATAAACATGTACGTCTTTTTACTGTTAAACATACGTTGTTCTGATGTTTTATATACGTTTTTCTACCGTTAATGATATGTTGTTCTACGGTTAAATATACTGTAGTCTACTCTGAAATATACGTTGTTCTACAGTTCATATCCTTTGTTCTGTCTTTAAATATACGGTATTCTATCGTTAAATTCACGGTATTCTACTGTTAAATGTTCGTTTATCTACCGTTTGATATACGGTATTCTACCGTTAAATATACGGTATTCTATCTTTAAATATAAGGTATTCTACCGTAACATATATGTTGCTGTTCCGTTAAAAACGTTGTTTTATCCTTGAATGTACGTTATTTAACCGTGAAATATACGTTTTTCTACCGTAAAACATTCGGTAGTGTACCGTTAAATATACGGAAGTCTACCTGTTCAATATACGGTATTCTACCGTTATATATACGTTGTTCTACAGTTAATGTACGTTGATCTGGTTAAATATACGTTGCTCTACTGTTAAATGTACGTTGTTATATATCGGTAAATGTACGTTGTTATACCGTTAAATATACGTTGTTCTACCGTTGAAATTACGGTAGTCTACCGTTAAATATATGGTATTCTACCGTTTCACCTGTTCTGCCGTTAACATACGGTATTCTACTGATTAACTTTGTTCTACCGTTAATATACGGTATTCTACTATTTAATATACGTTGATCTAATCCAAATATGTGGTATTCTTTCTTTCAGTATGCTTTACCCTGAAATATACGTCGTAGTTCCACCGTTAATATATAGTAACTCACAATTACACGTTTATCTATTATTAAAGAAACAGCATTCTACCCGTTAGTATGTACATTATTTCCCCGTTAAATTCTCTTTTGCAGTTTTAAATTTATTAAGTAAGGTTATATTTTCGCGATTACACCTTTACAGTAATCTGAACAGAGTATATCCATTATTTTATCAATAATTTATTTTTTTCGCGTAAATATATCATTAATTTGACAAAAACTTAGTAGAACATGTAAAACATAAGGAATGGGAATTCCTGTTCGATATTAGGAGATAATACCAGAGATCTGATATTATTTAATTAACATATATCAGTGTCGGATAACAAAAATAGTGTTTTATTATGATATTTCTTTCAACTGTTATGGATAACGTGGACTGTAGTGTAAAGGACTGTTCACCTGTCTTGATGGAGCGCAGAATATCATAAAGTTTTTTTCTTTTCTTTTCGAGATAATGTCCCTTTCGCGAATATTGTGAATTTGAAACCATCGTGACCAAAAACCCATACAACCATATGCAGTATACGTCGTTCTTCGCCAATATATACGACATTCTACGTTTAATATTCGTTTTACTACAGCTGAATATAAGGCATTCTATACATTTAAATATGCGTTTTTCTACCGTTTTTATACATGTATATAATTTTTCAGTTAATTAAACATGTCCCTCCCGTTATATGTACGGCATTCCATTGTTAAATACATGCAGCTGTTTTTCGGTACCAAGCGTGTGTAATATTCAATTTCTTTGCCTTTTTTATTGAAAAATATGGGTGAGCTCCGCATGTATATGGTGTTCTGATGTTAAATATACATTGTTCTACCATTAAAATACGTCGTTCCACTGCTCTCCGGTACTAAACGTTAGACTTACCGTGTTTATTTCTGATAACTGAATCAATAATAAGGGGAAATGCAATTAAACCTACACACACTCACACACACATATAAAGCATAAAGAAAACATTAATTTGATTCACTTCTCTGACTGTCATTTCGTTTATTGCAAAGACACAAAATCAGTTTACTGGAAAGAGGGACACCCGAGTCAAGACCGACAAATGTGTGCCGCTGCCGTGGTAGAAAATGGCGTCCTGTATTGGGAAGAACGAAAATGTACCAGCACCCTACCTGTGATCTGTCAAGGTAACTACGGCCGCACTATAGCATTCAGTTTATTGTGTCCCACTCGTTTTCAGTGTGACACAATGATTTCGTTAACCGGGGGAAAAATAATAAGAACATGATTGACAGTGACCATTGGCAATATTATGGTCCGTTTTACCGGTTGTAAGTAAAGAGTTTTAAAGTCCAGAAGTACATATAAGAAAGGTATTTGGCCATCGCACAGTAATGCTTCTTCCCTTAATACTTAATACTCATTCGGAGTTGCCGACAGATGGATAGCCCCGTCAATAAATTATTTGGAATATTTCTGGATGTAGGGAGAAATAAGGAAAATGGCCCCTATAGGACGTCCTTTGTATCATTACCGTCAGTACAATACTAAAACCATGCACATCCAAGGCCTGGCCATAGAGGAGTTCCATGACAAAAAGCCCAGTGCGACCACCGTCGTTTTATAAAACAGATGTTACATTTATAGGTATTTAGTTACGGTGTTCCGCAAAAACGCTGGATTTAGTCTGTAAGCACGTGGGATCTGGTATTTGCTGTCATGTCTTCGTGTCAGCATATTCTGTTATGATTCAGATCCACTGCATACTTTCTAAATTAAATTTAGTCTTTAGATCTGAGACAAGAGGTTACCAGCAGTAAACAAGAACGCCGTGCTGACGTATCGTTATGTGATGATGCTTGTGTTGTTGACTGGTCAGAGGCTGGGATCGAGGTTCAGTGGTCCGGTCTTTACTGTTCGTTTATTTTTGTCTTAACTGATTTTTATTGAGTCTTTGCAACTGCTGGGTGGGGTGAAGTTGAACGAATATCAGTATAATGCAGATGGCACTGCTGTGAAAGTCAATGGCGTGCAAGATGAAGGAGACTTTCTTTTCGGATGCTTCTGAGCTAATGACCATACTTTACCGGCTGTAGTACGATTAGTGACCCTGAGCAAATGACCATCCTTTACCGGCTGTTGTACGATTAGTGACCCTGAGCCAATAACCATACTTTACCGGCTGTTGTACGATTAGTGACCCTAAGCTAATAACCATACTTTAACGGCTGTTGTACGATTAATGACCCTGACCCAAAGACCATACTTTACCGGCTGTTGTACGATTGGTGACCCTAAGCTAATGACCATACTTTACCGGCTGTAGTACGATTAGTGACCCTGAGCCAATAACCATACTTTACCGGCTGTTGTACGATTAGTGACCCTAAGCTCATGACCATACTTTACCGGTTGTTGTACGATTAGTGACCCTGAGCCAATAACCATACTTTACCGGCTGTTGTACGATTAGTGACCCTAAGCTAATGACCATACTTTACCGGCTGTTGTACAATTAGTGACCCTGAGCCAATAACCATACTTTACCGGCTGTTGTACGATTAGTGACCCTAAGCTAATGACCATACTTTACCGGCTGTGTTACGATTAGTGATCCTAAGCCAATAACCATACTTTACCGGCTATTGTACGATTAGTGACCCTGAGCTAATGACCATACTTTACCGGCTGTAGTACGATTAGTGACCCTGAGCCAATAACCATACTTTACCGGCTGTTGTACGATTAGTGACCCTAAGCTCATGACCATACTTTACCGGTTGTTGTACGATTAGTGACCCTGAGCCAATAACCATACTTTACCGGCTGTTGTACGATTAGTGACCCTAAGCTAATGACCATACTTTACCGGCTGTTGTACAATTAGTGACCCTGAGCCAATAACCATACTTTACCGGCTGTTGTACGATTAGTGACCCTAAGCTAATGACCATACTTTACCGGCTGTGTTACGATTAGTGATCCTAAGCCAATAACCATACTTTACCGGCTATTGTACGATTAGTGACCCTGAGCTAATGCTGCTTCCGTTGACCGTGTCTGACCGATTTAAAAGATTTACGTCTGTGCTGCATGTGGTTTCCGACTGTCAAGGATATATAATTATAAAATATATATATATAATTCGGATCTTTCATTACATTTGTTAAGTACAATCTATCTGGATACAAAAAAATTATTTAGTAGACAACAAAACCCATAAATAGACTTTTACGGTGTAAAACATTCAAAGAGCAAATTATCGATATACCACAAAACATGTAAATACCGATTATCAAAACAACATAAAACATGTTAATACCCATTTATCAATACAACAAAAAACGTAAATACCAAGTTATCAATACAATGCCCATTCATAAAACATACACTGTAATAATGAATGCGTTTTCCGCAATGACGTAGGTTAGTACAACTAGCTATGTAGGTTTGTAATAAAGTATTAGATACGTGAGACAATAAGCTGCAGGTAAGTATACAAATAATAAAGTAGGTCTGCATGCACATGTATTACAGTATTAAGCAGGTAAAGACAATCGGTATACAGTAGAACTAACGAGTTGTGATTTAATGGTTGCCACACTAAAACACTGTATTTAGTTGTAAAGCGACTTTTCAGACAAAACAACTATTGATGTAATATAATAAATAAGTATACATTAATGAGATACGGGCTAGATGTCAGTAACAACAGTAATATGAAACACAAATGAATATGAACTTATAAAGAAACAAAACATGTTGAAGTGACCAAAGTAAAACAATATAAATGCTAGCACTTTGGTATCGACATGACAAACTGCGCCAATTCCTGCGCTTCAGTCCACTTATATCATGTAAACTCTGATCTTTAAGTTAAAATAATAGGAACCGGGTATCCCTATATTCACTGCAAAAATATCGCTTTTCATTAACCTCATTTTAGGGTCGGCTACGCGCAACTCTAGGCAGTTACATAACAAACACACGAAACAATAATATAATAGTCGGGCTAGTGATTTGTTTATAGATCCACTTAATATATATGTATATATATATACATATACATACATACATATATATAAATAACATTATATATATTACATTAAACTCTTGTTAAAATTCATGTTTTGGCAGAAAAAAAAAAACTTCATTTACCTGTCTTTTTAAGAATATACACAAAAGAACGTTCCAGCATATGGGGAGGTTTTCTGTGTTTATTGTTTCATTACTACACCCTGGAGCCGTTCAACTCTTGTTGTCAAGTGGAACAAATTAACGCACTTCTGATGTACATTTTGATGATTATATAAAAGATAAATGTAAAATCTGACGTCCGGATATGTGACTGCATGGCAATAAGGTCGACTGTACGAAGTTTAGGGTGAAGTCAAACACCGGATACAATTTTTTAAATACTTTATTCACATGTTATTCAGAGTACATTCCATTGGACGGGTCATGACAGAGATGTTTCATTAAATTATAATAAACCAGTGTTTTAAAAAATCAAAATGCTTGGTTTTCTCTGGTTTGAGTTCACTATAAAGATATGGTGTTATCTTTCCTGTAGGCAGCCCTGAGTTTGACCTTACCACCATCCCTCCAACCACCTTTCCAGCAGAAACGCGTGCTTTGATATTCTCCACTATTGCAGGTTAGTTATTACATTATTCATTACATATATGCGATAACGGCCATGGAATACTATACTTTATATAAATATATATATATATATATATATATATATATATATATATATATCCTTGTGGCTAGAATCGAATAAACACCAAGAATATTATAATTCAAATTTTATTTGAATTACAATGAAATCGTTGTATCTTAGCATAAAGAATACTGGCTGCAAAAAAAATATAACACGTTATATCTTCATTTTTACTGCATTTATATTCATTTATATTCATTTATATGCGTGGCCAATTTAATGTGCTACTCTGCATGGCTCGGCGATTGTTTTTACCTTATAGGAAAAACAGATTACGTGACCACCCTTGCTCAAGTACCTCCTTCAAAAAGTCCGGTTAAAGACCTGTCGTCATGGCAACTGGCGATTATCAACATCGCATTCTCTGTGACTGTCATTTCCGTGTTCATGCTGGTAGCTTACTGCTGCTGGGCAAGGTAGATAAGATAAAAAAGATAGGATTTAAAGCAATTTAAAATGTCAAGGTTTCGAGAATTGCAACGATTTTGTACGGCCACGAGAATTACCTTGTTTAATTCATAATCCCAGGGATAAAGTGTGTTTAAAACAAATTTAAATTGTGGATATGCATAATATAATTCTTGTTCTCGAGAGGCAATTTTCATGAATATTCACTTTTCAATTAAAACTGATATAAAACGTAATAGTATTTTGAAGTAATTAATTTGAACTTTAATTCAATGACACATATGCAATGATGTAATAACACAGATGAAATATAAAAAAATACACACGTATCCACACAGGCTTTGATCATTAAAACAAGTAAATTGTCTGATGACAAGCAACTTCTTTTGTACTTTTACTGAAGCAGAAGTACATATTTATTTTCTTCAGACTGAGAAGACGTGAACGTCAGAGAGGTGAGTAATCGAAAACAATGTAAAAGAAAGCATATATACGAATAAATACATGAAACACAACTTAAACATTAGAATAATTCACAATAATCGTGTTATTATAATACTCCGAGTTTCACGCGGTTACCGGTATCGGCACCCGGGCGATCATCAGATAACGTTCCACTTGTGTACGTTTAGTTAATCTGCTCTACCTTAGCTGTATCGAGCACTATACTGCAAGCACTGACACCAACTTAGGTATATATATATATATATATATATATATATATATATATATATATATATATATATTTATAGATGGAAATGGTATCCACAGAAAAGTCGGTTCACCGACCTGAAATCGAAAGATCATGGGTTCGATTACCACGGCCAGTGAACCGACTTTTCCGTGTATACCATTTCAGTCTATATATACAATGAACCATCATGGCTACTCATACATCAATATATATATATATATATATATATATATATATATATATATATATATATATATATTGTCAGTGTCATATTTTTACTGCAGAAAAGGCACCCAGCATTTTACCAATACATTTTCTTTGGCAATATTATCGAACGTAGATGTTAATACTGAAATTTAAATGTATTTAACTGAATGTTGTATCCTGGAAGATGGACTGGGAGTTCGCTATAGGACTGCCATATCAGCCGAAAGTTACCTTTCCCTTACTGGTACTTTTTAGTCCTCTTTAACACACGGCAAGTGTCTGTTCCTGTTTAACGTTTTTAAAGTCTGGCCCCATTTCAATCGCTTCCGGAAGCGTCAACTCACTATACATATAAACTGTCCACTGCTTAAATGAAATGATGTTAAAAAATACCAATTACGTCATATTCAAACACTCATTTCTAAAAATGTAGTAATAAAACAAAGCTGCCACGTGGACAATGTGATCGGATATAAAGTCAGTCAATCAGTAGGTTTACAGGGAGCAAATAAAAGTGTATATAAACAATAAACTAAATAAATTTAATATGTTTATAGCACTCATTATATTCATTGAATCATGTCATAAGCACTTAACACACATGTGACAATATGAATACATTAATCAACACTCTATTATTATACATAAAATAGTGAATAAGTATATAAATCTAACAGTTAAAATAAAAGGTATCACAAACTGTTATGTAAATTGTGAGACTTGCAAAATAAAAGTGGTTTTAATTTGGCTTTAAAAATGTCAATATATTACTGTTTTTTACTTATAGGGGGATGTCATTCAGAGTTTTGGCCCTGCATACCGAAAGATGACTTTTCACTTGCTCTAAGTTAGCCTTCATAACTGGCAGCTTTTTATCATCCTCTGATCTGAGTGACCTTCCATGATTATATTCTATTAATGAATGCAAATATTCTGGTGCTGTTCCATTAATACACTGATACATGAAAGATATATAACATATGAGATATCCTGTCATATCTTCGTAAACCGCAATAGTATTATCGGACAGCCATGTTCTACATCAATTGTAATTTTATATATGTAACATTTATGTGCCCCTAAGAGCAGACTATTACAATAATCTATCGACTGATAACCAAACCCTAATCTACAGTTTTGATAGCTTCCCTTGATAGCATTAATTAGCAATTAATTGGCCTTATCATGTTAACATTCTTCAATGTTAGGTATACGTAGTGTTGCAGATTCTCTTTACATGTTGTTTACGCTTCTTATGTTTATCCATGTAATATCCTAGTATTTTACAGTAGATGTGGCCAAGATATTATTCTCACAAATCCTGACTTAAAAATCATGAATTTTGTTAAACTGTCGTTGTGTCCCAAACAATATACACACATCGAGTTTCAATAAATTAGTCTGCATCCAAGTTCTCACATCACTAACACAGTTTTCCGAGATTTGCATTGCATCAGTCATATCAACATGTGTTGATGGTTTAAAAGATATGTATAATGAGTATCATCAGCATAGCACATGAAACAAAGTACAAAGGATCGACATTTGCCACCACATGGAGCTGTGTACAAGGTGTACAAAACTGGCTCCAGAACTGAACTGGAGACACACATTTCATTGTCACACATTATGGAGAAGCATCTGACACTACTACTCGCTGATCTCTGTCTGTCAAGTATACGATTTCAACCATGAGAGGAAATTTCGCGCAATTCGTAATCTATGTTCAAGTTTATTTAATAACAAATGATGACTTACACAGTCAAATACAGCACTCAAAGTCTAAAAGTATAACATACATCATTTCCTGTTTATTAAATGCTTCCCAAATATCCGTTTGAACTTTCAGCAGGGTGGTTCCTGTTGAATTACTGCCTCTATAAGTAGCTTGATTTTCTTCAACATTAGCATTTGAAGTAGTGTAGCTTACAATTTGATTGCATGCACCTCGTTCAATCAATTTTTCAAGAAATGGCAAGTTTGATTCTGGTCTGTAATTCTTTCTTAACAGTGGTGATCCTGCCTTGTTGAGTGTCTGACTATGGCTGATTTTAAACTACAAGGAACTTTCCTTGTTGTGAAGACATATTTATAATGTCCTTCAATACTGGTACAACAATGTACGAGTTTTCCTTAACAAGATGAGTAGGGATGAAATTCACAGCTTTTATTTGCTGATATGCTTAATGGCCCCATTACTGACTGGTCATCTAGTAAGGTTAAGTCAGAAAAAAATTTTCAAGAGCTGATTCAACAAAATCAGGATTTATGTCATCCGGCTGTTTGGTTCCATTTCCGGCATTATTTTTTCTATTTTTGATACAAAGAAAGTATTGAAGCTATCAGCCTGAGTCTTGTGTTCTAAACCTAGTGGTCATGGCGAAAAATAAGCTGGTTTGATCTTTTGAATAGCCTAACAGCCTTCTTTGTGGTTTACAAAGAATTGATTATAGTAATCTGTTCCAGCATGTTTCAGTTTGTAGTTAACGTATCTTCTCTGTTTTGTGAATACTTTATAGCTAGTTTCATCTATATAAAACATGGGTTGTCTGACGCAGGAGTAACACCAGGGAGTATTATTTAATAACATATTATATATCCAAATATGACTTACATCTGTTTTTAACCCCTTAGCTGAGAGGGGTATACAGTGATTAACTCCGCTTATCTGTCCGCCCGTAAACATTTTTTTTTATGTGCAGTGACATCTCTATAATTTTTACTCGGATCTATTTATTATAATAAAAGCAGGTTTATCTTATGGGTCTTCAGATCTGATTAGGTTTTGGTCACACCTGAATGAATTTTGGATTTTATATTATACTTTTTATTTCAAAGTTTACATTAAATTATAAATAGCGATATCTCAAAAGCTATTACTCAAATATTTACTTCTTATTTATATGGAATATAAATCTTATGGTTCTCCCTGTTTGATAAGATTTTGTCAAACTTGAATGATTTTTGAATTTTTATAATTTTTTTTATTAAAAAAGTTTTTTTGATACAGGATTTATAACATACTATTACTCGAGTCGAGTTTTGATTTAAATGGAAAGTTTATCTATGGGTCTCTCGGCCTGAATACGTTTTGGTTGGATTGAATGACTTTATTTCTTTTTATGAATTTCTCCAAGTTTTTAAAAATAATTCTTATACCACGCAGCATCCCAAATTGAGTTACTCATATCTACTTGTACGTATAACGGCAGGTAAGTCTTGTGGCTGTCCTAACTTGATTAGGGTTTGGTCACACTAACTTGATTAACAAACATGTGTGTCTTAATAGTCTCTTCACCTGAGTGGATTTATGTATACTCTAGGTTAACTTTTTGATTTATATGAATTCTACATTTGGTAATTTCTCATGCTATTTATATCAGCCTAACTACGCATTTATCAAATTCCATACCATTAACAAACGCTGCAAATTTCAGAGGGAAACGGACGGGCAATAACGGCTACCTGTGGAGATGACCATCTGAGGACAGGAGGCGTGGCGATGGGTCAGTTGACACAGAGGGCAATGTCGGTGTGTATGACCTATGAAGAAATACCGTACGAATATAGTAGCGGAAGAAGCGGTGAGTCCTATATTCTTGATAATTTTGTTATTTAATGATAAACACATTAATCTGCAGGATTTGCAAGTTCAACTTTCCTGCCAAATAAATCTCACATTGTTCATATATATATATATATATATATATATATATATATAAACACACACACATACACACACACACACACACACATCTATATACCAGTATTCATTGAATACCGGTGTACTGCTGATGTATCCCCGTTCTTTTCACACTAAACCCGCATTCATTCTCATCGGTGAGACCACATCAGTTTCGTTACCGAATTCATAATACGGTATTCGTGTATCGACGTATCAGAAGAAAACTTTCTTTTCTACCATGATCTCAAAATATAATGGGACAGAATAACAATGGTTCTGTTTTGTAGTTATATCTGAGGTGTCCGTGGAGAGCAGTGACCAGCACGTCCGGTGTTCCGGGCTCACGTCTCCGGAGCATCGTCCTCCAGCATGCCCGCCGAGTGGTGCAGGTACGTGATACAGAACACACAGAATCATAAAGAAAAGCTATGTATCCCCTCCAAAATATTATAAATATTGTTCGATAATGCAATGTTTCCTTAACAGTAAAACTAATTCTGCATGCAACATTTGCAATTTTAATCAATTTAAAGACAGTTTTACATGAAAGGTTATACATGAAAGCCTGGTTATTGAGCGTTAAATGTACAGTTGACCCTCGCTCGTCCGAACATCCGAGGAGACCGTAAGCCTACCGGGTAAAAAGGGGGGTCGGTATTACGTTTGTCCCTTTAAATGTTATATATAAGTACACTCATACATGTAATAAATGATAACCCAATTGTACGGTGTGCACTGGTTAAACTAAATGTCAGAATCGTAAGGTTACCAAGATTGCCAGAATTATTACAGTATTATATCAAAATAAGCATATAAAATAAGTTAAAACATATACAAGAAGTACATATCATGAATTTAGAATGTCAATTTAAATTGTGCTTTTTGTAAATAAGTGTTTATTAATTGTTTCAGGGATCGTAATTCTTTGAAATTTTCACCTTTCCAACGGAAAGGCATTAATACAGGTTTGAAAAAATGCCTTACCGCTAAAGATGTCTCCTATCATTATATCAAACGTTAAGTCATTCTCAACTCAGTATAAGCCTGATCTGCCATCTTGCATGCAAACCTACATGCCTAATTGCATGCTAAAGGAACTGAATGCTTTCAATATTAACACTGTTAAATCAGAAACATGTTTGTGCAGTGAAAAAAATATATGAAAATATATGAAAAAGGGGAAAATTTCGAGATGCCGTAAAAAATCAGAAATTTTAGACCATTTTATAGAAATATAAAGGAAAAAGAGGGAGTAGGTTGAACATCACCTGTAATTTTGCGTCGTGTGTGTTACTACCAATGTAGAGATAGATCTAGGTGTACACCTTTCAAACGGATTGGTACAAAATGAAAAATGCCTTTCAGTGCACGTGTTTGCCTGTGTGAGACAGACCGAAAGGCCTTATATCGGCCCCTGGTTTTCAGTCTAAATATATTCCATATATAAATAAACAAATGTCGCCTACAGTTCAAACACCAATTTCATGTTACCGAGGATAGTTGTAAACGAAGAACCGTTTCAGACATTAACACAAGAGAAGTTTGTGATATGTGACCGAGACACAGTGTCGTGAATATGCAGCAGTTCACAACGTGTACAGATTGCTTTCTATCTTGATTCTGTCACAGACGGATATACGGAACCAGTTTCCCATAAAAGAGAGAAGATTAATCCAACAGAGTCCACAACAGCACCGGAAAAAGGTATGAATACTAGTATTACTTTAATTATTCATAACAATTTTGTAAAATATTTCAGTAACACTTATTTTTAGTATTTTAAGGATACAAAGCAAAATGATGAAAATTGTCATGGCACCACCGGTATATACAAGCTACGGCTGCCAAGGATCTATCCAAGGTCACATTTTATTTTTATCAAAATCTATTCACCCATTCATGAGAATCCTCATGTTGTGTGTGATTTTCATCAAATATATTTCTATTCAAGGTCGATGTTACACTCATAATAAAGTCAATGGCCATAACATAAATGGGCTTTATTTCACTCGCCTCTGTCCATATACTATGCAAAATTTAATGAAACATCTTGCAATTGACTATTGCACACCTTGCTGTTGGGTGGCAGTGATTCTTTGAGGTGACTGCGCACCTACAGGATAAAGCTTTTCGAATTTTCCGAAATAAAGCTCCGAATTTTCTTTGGTCATTCGTAGTGGCAGGGAAATCAATCTACCTCCTTGAAGTAATGGATGGTTTGTGTGAATTTTACCCAGAATGGACCGATTAAGATTAAGGTCACTCACAGAATACCATGTCCCCGTTTCGAAGAGCCTACCGTTTCTTACACACATTTATAGGCAAAATAGGTGAACAAGTATATTGTATAAAATGTAAAGAAGAAATTTGACTAAATAAATCTTGTTTTGTTAGTACGTGAACCATATCACTTTAAGAGATTATGGCATACTTTCTTTAAACACTTTAGTTATTTTCTTTGTAGCTGGATATTTAGAGATGAATCCAAGAACCCCGCCAGCGAACTCAGGTAATGACTCATTCTATAGCAATCACATGGTCTTAAACTTTCCGCAGCTAGTTTTTGTGTATTTTTTTGTTTTCACAAAAGAACTCTTCATTCGCAGAATTCAATGAATTAATAACAACGAACAAAGGGTATACAAAGGGAGGTTAGTTATATACATAGTGAAACCTAAATTTACATATTATAATGAAAATGAACGACTTTACATTACAAATGAATATTTGGATAAACGAGCTTCGCTTGTTATTTTTTTTTTAATTGACTACATTTGATATATTAGCATTATTAAAATTGCACAAGGTGCACTGATAAGAATATTTTGTCTAGGTATGAGGACAATAAAGGCGTTTTAGAAAAGTACAAATAGTTGAGAAAGAGATTCCCATATAATTTTCTCTATCATCAAATCATCCATCCTTTTTCTAATGAAAAAAACACACATTAAACTACCAAATTCTTATTTTTTTCCTTCTGCTTCTAATAATACAGTTGTCAATGAATGAGTAATTATGAGATTATAATAGCGGTAGATTACTAAAACAGTTTCAAATGTTCAATAGTTCACTGTAACAATACAATGTGCATGGGTAGTATAGAACATTATGTATATGGTTGGATGTCAATAGATTGAGATTTCTTAAATATATTTCAAGTTAATAATCATGCACTGATTTGCCTGAAACTAGTGGCCCGTGGGCCATGACGTTCAGCTGAGCTTGAAATACAGGTGATGCATGTATTGATGATTGATGTTATGATCTGGTGGAAAATATTAAAGTATCCATGAACAATCGGTTGAATGACTTCCTTAGTGCTTAAAATCATGTTTTTTACCCGATGGTGCTTAGAAAATAGGTAACAATGACCTGTGACCTTATTTAAGGTTTTCAAGAAGATTTTACTAAGAAGTCACTAGATGCTAAGTTTGAAGTTTCTACGTGAATCTGCTACGACTTGTGTACATCTGAATGATAGGCCACTTAAATCATGTTCTTTCACATAGCTCGCAGAATATAGGTCACAGTAACCTTCTTCTGGATGTCCAAGGAGACATAACAATGACCTCGGTTTACATTCAGAAAGATATTTCTAGATCTAACAGTTAAGATTTGTACCCTGTGTGACTTTTTGTCTGCTCAAACTTAGGGTTCCTGCTCATTGTTTACAGAATATAGGTCACAGTGACCTAATTTTAGGAATCATAGAAGTCTTGCCTAAGGCTTCCCTGAAAATTGCGTTAGAAGATTCTAGCATTTTCGGATAAAATTTGTACACCGTCTGACTAACTGGATACTCAAAATCATGTTTTCGGCCCGTAGTTCGCAAAATATAGGTCACCATGACCTAATTTCAGGTTTCCACGGAGATTTACCTATGACCTCCATGCATGTACAGTGAGGAAGTTTCTAGGTATAACGGTTACCGTTTTTGCCCTATTAACGGCCAGACTGCTTCATATTAAGATCTCAAAATAGGGTAAAAATGCGTAAAAAATTAAATATATACAGGTGGCACCACCAGTCTTTTTTATGTATTTATTGTTCAAAAACAAAAATATGCATACATATATAAATACAAGAGACAAAAATACAAAGACAGAAAATATATAAACATATGACATACAAGAAGACAAATACAAAATGCAGGTTTAGTGTTTATACACATTCAGGTAATTTGAAGTTGTTATCGATAAAAACTGTCTATTTAAAAAAAAATTTCTAATGGTCTCACCACCAGTCTTTAGGAACTGATGGAACACAAAATAATCATTAAGTAAAGAAAGAATCATGGTAATCAATGCATTAGTTATTCAGATACTTGAGCTTTGTATCCAAATTTTAATTATCGGGAAGGGGGGGGGGGTACTTACGAGCCCCATTGCTCGGAGGATATAGTTTCAGGTTTCCATGGAGATTTTTATTAACCTCAATGGGTTTTTAGTTAGATGTTTCTTGGTTCAGCGATTACGATTTGTGACCTGTTAAAGGACGGACAAACGGACGACAGACGAGTGATCGCGATAACTCAGATGACTTTTAATCAGATGAGCTAAAACGCTATTTGTTTGTTAAATTTCAGGGCCATACATGCGGCTGCATCACGGACTGGATTCAGATGAGGAACAAACTGTGTGAGAGGGGAAAACCGAACTAACATGGCTGATAACATGTTGACACCGAGAAGCGTGTACCCTGCCTGTGTCATTTTGTGCACCTTCACTCTACTATAATACTAAGGCAGTAAACATTAAAAACGGAAGGTCTTGTGTTGTATGAAATATAATAATGGAGCAATATAATATGGTTATAAGGTTGTATGATATTTTTTACGAAGGTGAATACAGACTGCACAACCCAGCATGCACGGTCAACAATGGAGATTTCGGATACAGTAACCCTTGCGGCCACGTATATATATATATATATATATATATATATATATATATATATATATATATATATAATACAATCGATCACATTTAAATATTGTATTTGTCAGCTGATAATATTTATTTAGGCGTGCCATTTAAATGAACGGGATTACGATGAACGCTCATTATTAAGTGTACCGGGGTCTAATACAGTGACGGATCCTACTTTTTTTTATTCATTAGCGTTTAGATTATTAAGTTTTCCACAGTTTATTACTTTTTTATTCATTAGTTGAGGACATTAATGAACAGCAGTGTGATTTGCGCCATATTACACTCTGCTGGGTCATAATACTGAGGAGGGAGGCAAGGCCTAGGTTGACCACAGAAGCCACTTCAATATCAATTATTTTACCCCAAGCATTACATTTGAAAGATGAATTTTCACAAGTTATACAAGTAGAATGACACTTTCACCATTGACATCAACATGCCGCAAACAATTGAAAGTATATATCCTAAATTTGGAGAAATATTAATATTAAATATTGAACCCCTCTAAAGTTTGACTATACATTAATCATTCTAGAAAATTTTGAAGAACAGTAGTTGACCACAGAAAAGCCTCATGTTATTTTCCCAATATGGGAGGGATAGACCGCCATACCCTCCCCAATTTACTTGTCATTTACCTTAATGAAAACATATATAAAATAAGCTCAAAATATATAACGTAATAATAATAATATATATATATATTAAATTTCAAATCGTAAAAATGCATATTATTAATTTAGTTTCATAATACCCATCAGCCGCAAACCCAGTATCAGCCCCCCCTCCCGGTTTTCGAATCTCTGGATCCGCCATTGTAATATAATTATTATATATATATATATATATATATATATATATATATATATATATATATTCATTCCCTTTCTTCTACTTCTATAATTTGATCAAATATCAGATTTTCAACTGTGTGACTGTAATATTCATGTTAAAAAACCTGGGAACGAGTGAAACCCTTTAAATTATAGAATAGCTGAGAAGGAGGATACGAGCTGAAGTATTATACTACACATTTATCTATTAACAGAAAAATTAAGACTTTCTATTTTCAAATCAGAATACACTAAGTTTGATATAAGTATGTCAAAACAAATTAGGTATATACCTTACAATGTGTATTGCATACTGTGACCGGGAACCATTTAACTTTCTAATAAGGAAAAATAATGTAATGAAGCTATAGGAGTTATGTGTAAGGATATAATTAATAAGCAATAAACTGTGTAAAAATATTCTCATAAGAGGCATTATTTATGGCCAGAGGAGCTACAATTTAAATTCCACGAGAGTAAGCAAGAGCACATTGCACCCAAAACATCCAGGAACTTCAAATTTCACATGCTGACTCGTCCCACTAGGTCCTCTGTGGAAACCAGAAAGTAAGTCACTGTAAGTTATTGAGCGAAGCCGTCATCCATTTGTTAACAAGGCATGACACATGAGCCCAGTAATTTTAAACTTCCCTTGTTAAATGGTCCAGGTAGTTATTGAGTGAAAACCTCAGAATTAGCTAAGACAACTAAAATTACATACAAAATCCTCAGACTTAGCTAAGACTACTTATAAATTACATACAAAAACCTCAGACTTAGCTAAGACTGCTTATAAATTACATACAAAAACCTCAGACTTAGCTAAGACTACTTATAAATTACATACATAAACCTCAGACTTAGCTAAGACTACTTATAAATTACATACATAAACCTCAGACTTAGCTAAGACTGCTTATAAATTACGTACAAAAACCTCAGACTTAGCTAAGACTGCTTATAAATTACATACAAAAACCTCAGACTTAGCTAAGACTACTTATAAATTACATACATAAACCTCAGACTTAGCTAAGACTACTTATAAATTACATACAAAAACCTCAGACTTAGCTAAGACTGCTTATAAATTACATACAAAAACCTCAGACTTAGCTAAGACTACTTATAAATTACATACATAAACCTCAGACTTAGCTAAGACTACTTATAAATTACATACATAAACCTCAGACTTAGCTAAGACTACTTATAAATTACATACATAAACCTCAGACTTAGCTAAGACTACTAAAATAACACACAAAACGCCGGATTCCCCACGTACCTGCAAACCTTCCCTTTCCAGGAAAATTAGATTTATCAGGAGATCTGGCAAAAACTGGCGAAGTTGGAAGCAGGACTGAGAAATTAAATGATAACTGCACGAATAACAGAAAAATCTATGCATGCGCTATATAGACCTATCATGATGCAATCGTGATCGCCCAGAGTCCATACTGTTGATGATATTGAGAACAAAGTGATCAAAGTGAACGGATAATTTCGAAGCTATTGAGACAGAGGATACAAATTTCCAATTAAAATATATGAGCAAATAGAATGGACAGACAATATATAAAACTGTAAATTTCCAGATAGATAGTGGCTCTACTGTAAAGTTATTGCGGACAAACATTTATCAAACATATTTCAGGATGAAGGGCTATGTAAAATAGAAAAGAATCGCTTGCTTGTGTTTAATAAGGCTGAGGCAAAGCCAAACAGAAAAAAAGAAAGTAATGATGGCAAACGCCAGAAAAGACGAAAATACAAGATAGGGATAACTATTGTCACAGGAGTCATTCCAATTAAAGAGGCAAAGACAGCACGAGAAATGAATCTCATGAGTGTAAACAAAGACAAGGTGATGAGCCATGCATGAGCATGGAAACTGTTTAAACACCGAAAGAAATATCTGCAATAATGTATTAATGTTATAAAGTATTTAAAAGCAATGGTCATCTGCAAAGGGAAATTACATTTGAAAGTTGACCAGACAGTTAAACCTGTCCAATTACCTGTGAGAAAGTTAACATTAGCAGTCAAGAAAAAAACAAAAACATGAACTTGCGAGGCGGGGAATCAAAATATGCAATAAAAAAATTTAGCAATTTAGGAAATGTTCCTTGGAATGTATAAACAATATCCACTCAAAAAATCACAACATTATCATGGTCCTAAAAAGACTGAACAATCTTAACTGCCTCCAGCAGGAGTACCTGCATTCTTATCATAGCATGTTAAAAACACACCTCCCTAAACTTCTGAGTACTTAGCCAATTCTTATTGTTTATTCTGAGTTATCATTTGTTACAGGATTTTGTGTTAAAAAAACTGATCATTTGTAAAGTCAAAGAATCAAATTTGTCATTAGACTTATTTTATTTGTTACTTAAATTTAAAAATTGCAACTTATAGTCGTGGGGCCAGTTCCCAAACAGGCCTTAAATTCGAGTTTGCTGCACCCCCGTCATTATGAGCTTTCATGCCATTTTCTGTTAAAGTGATTCATTGCGATCATATTACAAAACATTAACCCTCTGGAAAAGTGTCAGCAATTTTATAAACTACCTTGGTACATAACTTTTTGAAAATATTAATGTATTAATGGATTAATGTAAAGGGTTTACTCTACGAAATTGTTACGTGGAGAAATATTTACTGCTAAATTCAATCAGAGCTACCACTTTACCTAATTTTGATGTGCTGAATCAATTTAAATTAATTTCAAAACTCTATTTCAAAATTTTAACCTTCAAATTTTAAAATTAAAAGTTTAAAATACAAAATGTGTCGGAACGACACGAATGCTCCCACCTGAGGCAAATTAGAATTATTTGTTAAAGTTTGTAAAATTTTCTATGTTCAGGAGCTGTCATATGGTAAAAAGTAGGTCAACCAGGACAAAACGCAAACTCGATCTCCAACTTGTCATAATCTGCCCACACGCCAAAAATCAGACTAATATCTGCAGGCATTGCAAAAAAAGGCCATACATGTGCATTTATCATGAAAATTTTAATTTTTCATCAAATTTCTAGCTTCAGGAGCCATCATATGGTCAAAAGTAGGTCAACTGGGACAAAACGCGAACTCGATCTGTAAGTGGTCATTATGCACCCACACTCCAAAAATTAGGCCAATATCTGCAAGCACTGTGAAAAAACGCCGTACATGTGAATTTGTCATGAAAATTTCTATTTTTCATGAAATTTTCTTTGTTCAGGAGCCGTCATACAGTCAAAAGTAGGTCAAACAGGACAAAACGCAAACTCGATCTGTAACTGGTCTTAATTTGCCCACACACAAAAACTCAGGCTAATATCTGAAGGCATTGCAAAAAAAGTCCGTACATGTGCATTTATCATGAAAATTTAAATTTTTCATGAAATTTCTAGCTTCAGGAGCCGTCATACGGTCAAAAGAAGGTCAACCGGAACAAAATGCAAACTCGATCTGTAAGTGGTCATTATGCCCCGACACACCCAAAATTAGGCCAATATTTGCAAGCATTGCGAAAAAAAAAACACCCATACATGTGCATTTGTCATGAAAATATCTATTTTTTCATGAAATTTTCTATGTTCCGGAGCTGTCATACAGTCAAAAGTAGGTCAACCGGGATGAAACGCAAACTCGATCTGTAACTGGTCATTATCTGCCCACACACCAAAAATCAGGCCAATGTCTGCAGGCACTGCGAAAAAAAGGTCCGTACAACTGTTTCATTTCGGAATGACGGAAGGACGGAATGACGGACATGGGTTAAACTATATGCCCCGGCCAAATGGAATACAAATGTGTTTTTTTTGTCATTCAGCATATTTCAAGCCTGCAAGTTTACAATTTTAAGCTACTTAAAGTAAATAAATAAGTGATTAATTGTTTAAAATAAGTGTATACATCATCTTCTGCAACCGAGTAAAACTTTGATGTATACTTTCCATACGAACAGCATGTGGCAATTTGTTTGTGTTTCTTTAATTCAACTAAAATGAAGTAACAAATTTTAATTTTCAATTTTAATTTGAATTTTAAAAAGGAATTCAAATATAAACATAAATATAAATATCATAAATATTAAAATGTTACTGTTGCTTTGGGTATATAAAGGCATATATAGTCCTTAACATCAACTTGATCGAATTATTTTGTAAATTCAGTGCAAAGACTTGTTTAAATTTTAAAATTCACTATTTGAAGATAGTTTATTGGATTAAATAAATAATGTTTATATTTTGAGCATTATTTGGCTTTTTGGGCTGAAACACATCAGAAATCTGGTGGATGTATTCCATTGAAACGGCATGAGGGAATAACTTTTATATTTCTAAATTTGATCAAATGCAATGTAATTTAAATATTTTACTTAAACCCTGAATTTGAATTTGAAATTTAAAAATTGAAAATTAGTATTGAAATTTACAGTTGTCATGACATTTTGCATAAGATTTGTATTTTGATGAGGTAAGTCTTAAACATATATTGCTGGACAATCACATTTCCCATTTATATCCAAAGAAGCGCATTTAAGCTTTTCTTTATTTAATTTAAACTTTTTGAATACGTGTATATACATTAACTTCATTATTGAAGCCGGCAGCATAGCAATACGTTTCCACGCAAACGGCACTGACAAGTTTAACTGTCATATTGTGAAAAATATTATTATAAAATTAGCATAAAATTTGATGAACAAAAACCAATAAAATGGTGTCATAACATTTTGGATATAGAAATACAAGATAGTGTGTTTGAACTCAAAACATGCACATTTGGAGGTACACGTCTTTATTTAAGCCAGCAGGAGCAAGGACATTCTGATTTACCGGTATTTTTAAACAAGGCCTACAGGCCTAATGCGAACCTGTGCAAAGTTTGGGAGTATGAAAGGAGGTTTATTTTTAAAATTTAATATTGATCCTTGAGTCTTGCATATCTACCTTAGTCATTATGATTTCAGCAAAATGGACATTTCGGACCTGCAGGTTTCAGACGAGGACTTTTAAAACTAGAATATGGGTAGTCGACAAGTGACTATGTGTATCCACGTAAAGCAGAGTGCGACGGGTGAAGTGAGGCATGGATTAAGTGGCAAGGGGAATAGAGTGAGGTGTGTCGCATATAAGCATGGATGTCTGCAGCGTAAACGTGAATGTAGGTGGTGCCACCTGTCATAAAATCGAGAAAGCTGCTATACACATGCAAAATTTTGGCCCAATCGGTCAAACAGTTTCCCGAGGTATGAGCTTGGATGTCTGCAGAGTAAACCTGAATGTAGGTGGATAAGTCAAACCACTGCTGAGATATGAGTAATTTTATTCCAAGGCAGATGAACAGATGGACGCTGTGCAAATATGGTTGAAGGTGGCGCCACCAGTTTTGCCTATGACGAAGAGCTATGTGAGATCTATACACATGCAAAATTTTGGCCCATTCGGTCGAACAGTTCCCGAGATATGGGCTTGGATGTCTGCAGAGTAAAAGTGAATGTAGGTGGCGCCACCTGTCATAAAATCGAGAAACCCGTCCAGGATGTATAAACCTGCAAAATTTCAGGTGGATAACTCAAACCACTGCTGAGATATGAGTGATATTACCCCAAGGCAGATGAACAGATGGACGCTGTGCAAAAATGGTTGCAGGTGGCGCCACCGTTTTTAGTGTATGTTACAAAGCTATCAAAGGGCTACATTTGTGCAAAATTTTTAGCCTGATCGGTCAAACGGTACCCGAAATATGCGGGTTTATGTGTAAAAACAAACGCACAAATGGATGCTGGGCAGCGAGGAAAGGTCAGAGGTCAACCAAAAATGAGGGCGCATCAGTTCACATGTGACCTGATGATAAACCCGATTCGCTTAAAATGCAAACCAAGTTGTTTTAAAGATATAGTTCCAATAATCTGGGAATTCTGCATCTAAACATTGTGTCTAGACGCTGTGTCTAGACGTCTAGACACATTGTCTAGACACCCCCCAGAGCCAGGTCAGTTGCCATGGCGATGTCTGGACCCCACCTGTTTGTACGAGTGACCTCTTGACTTGGCTGCTGAAACTCAGCATGTTGTCAAATATGTTTTCAAATTCAGAAAGCCTTTGTCAATTGGCTAAAATGCTTTTTTAAAACTGTATTTACCCAATCTACTCTTATAAACTGGCAGAACCCTACCATAGAATAATTCTTGTCAAGTTTAAACCAATCAGCTTAACAGTTTCATTATAAATTTGTGTATAAGCTAGAAGAGTTTAAAATTACATTTTCGCTTGTAAAAAACACATCAATGTAGGTGGCGCCACCAATACCTCAAAATCAGATATGACATGTGACAAACATTGGTATAAAATTTGGTGATTATAGCTCTAGCAGTTTCTGAGATTTTAATTTTAGTGTGCTTTTTTGGACAGATGACTAAGTTCAACCTCCTGTAACTCGGCCAAAATCTCTGAACTGGAACCATTCGAACAAAATTGAGGGAGATTGTTCAATGGATCATTTCTGTGAAATATTGGACAATTTGGCTGGACAGTTTCAGAGAAGAAGATTTTTAAAGGTTTTAAAGCTTTTTCTCTATAAAATCTCAATTAATGCAGATACCCAATAACAATCTCCAGGGCACCAAGTTTCACATGTGACTAATTCTTACATGTAATTTGGAGCTGCTAGCTCCGACGGTTTCTGACTTACAGCCATGGACGGTGGAAAGCCAGCCCTGGACGGCGGACGACGGACGGACGACGCTGCGCCATCCCATAAGCTCACAGGTTCGCCAAAAATAAATATATGGTTTTAGTTTTTTAAACCCCACTTCATGAAATTCTAGTTAAAAGTCTGGCTAAAGTTAAACTGTTATATGATTTTAATCTCCAAATTGTTCTTGAAAAGTTATAAAATATGTTTATATTTAATGTATATGCGTTAGCATTTTGTGTTAATGTTGTATTGGGTACAACAGAACAGTGAAACTTTAGTGTGATAACCACTGAAAGAAAATCTTATTTGTATGTTTTACTTCTGTTTGACTTAGTTTATCAAATTTCGAATCTCAAATTTCAAATCGATAAATAAAAGGGTCGGTAAGCATTTAGGATAGAATAGGATTTTGGACAAATTTCAGCCATAGGCTTGTGTGTAAAAAGCTGCCAAATCCAGCGGAGTGCAAAGTTTATCTTTACGTTTAGCTTAAACCATTAACTCCTAATTTTAAAATATCAAACGTTTTCTTAATTTTATAGTAGTTTGTGTAAAAGTATGTGTATGTATATAATTATTAGTTAAGCCATGGTAGCAAGGTGACGTGATTACTAATGGACTAATTTACCTTCTTTTATTTACAGTTGGAATCATAAGCTCCTCCCACTCAAGAGTTAGACACAGACTGGATACTTGGTATTAAATCACTTTTTTATACAAGATGAAAGGTTAAGACTAATTGAAGAGGGAGATCAGATGATAATATGGATTAATGTTATACAACTGTTTTTTCTTCTGTTAATTTACATTTCAAACTGTCATCTGTTCCCAGAAGCATCCCACGTAAAATCATTAATAAGATAAAAAAAGATATTCACTGAAAAACCACAAATGAAGGATTCTTTCATATTAACAGGTTTTATTTCTTTTAGCTTTGATGACTTTGACACACTTAGTTTCGTGGCTGGTCCTTTTTTAATCTCCTTCCGGTCGTTTGAAAGTGCAGATAGAGGGATTTCTTTACAAATCTTCTTGGACATACTTGCATACTTTGCAAGGAAACAGATATTTGAGTCACGAGCACCATGCAAATATATGGCAAAATCAATCCTTCAGAATTTCACTAAAGTTGAACGAATTTAGTGATTTGTTTGGATATGTGTATACAGGAGATAAGCTCCTAAGGGATGGCTTCACTATTGTCTCCGATATGGTGGTCGCCAGTTCTCAGATATCCTGACCAGATACACAAGGTGATGAAGTTTTATTGTTTTACAATAAAAACGGGGGATAATAAATAGTCGTTTTCCGGCAAACAAAAGAATCAGAAATATAAAAGAATTATTAACAAACCACATAAACCACAACAATAGTGTTATCTGTCAGGTAAAACCTTTAGGTCAAATGTTCACTGTTTAATCCTTTTATTATTGGAATTAATGCAAAATATTTCTCAACACCGAGGGAATGGTCTGTGATGCAATTAAGTACTTTCTCATTGTTGCCAACTGTAAAAGACGTACAAGGATTTCTACAAAAATATGTTCTGAAGACTTAAGAAGCATTCTCGCTCAAATATCAAGAAAAATGAAATTATGAAATATTACAGGATTTCCTTCATCTGCATCTGTCTCAATAAACCGCCATTCATACTGACAAGTTCGTTGGAACCAATATGCAAACTTGGCTTATACAAAACTAATAAAAATATCATTAATGTCTTGAATTTTCCGACAAAGTTAAGATTTATCAGACTAGATTTTTTGCAGTATTTTTATACATATCAGGTAGCACTCTACCATCCAAGGCTCAATATGATACCGAAAAGAAGATAAAAACTAAATTGATAACAAGAGACTTTACCATTAGCAAAGTTGATTACGTGTTTCCATTTTCAGTGTCTCAGGATTCTCTGACCTGACCCAAATCATGGAGGCAAAAGTCCCAATTTCCTAATAACAATGACTCCCTTTCCTGTCAATCAAGTTAACAGCCATCCAGACCTCTGATCCAGCTCATGACTTTGTCTAAGATTTGTACAGGTGTATGGATTTTTTTTTATAAATCAGATGAATGGGCTACCTATTCATTCTTTGTTATTTTGTATTTTCGCAATCTGAATCAGGACTTGGGCTGGTATTATGATGAATTCAGGACTTTAAAAATTATATGTTGAAAATAAAAGTTAAACTTTGAATGCTTTAAATGTAAACTATTGTGCATACAACATCTCATTTTATTCAAAAATGTAAAAGGAATGGAAAATAGAACAAACGTATTCTGTCCCAGTCTCGCGGAATACTCATTGCTCGGTAAATAGAGAAACTCTTTGCCAGGTCCTAGGAGGTTTCAATCAAATATAAACAAACAGTTTCTTTAATTGGAAGTCGAATGACTGAGCATTAAATGCAAGTCTTTCTGACGAATATAAAAACTAATTCAATAATATCAAAATTATTAGTAGCAGCTCTACTATGGTCATTAATATGTTTAACTTACAACACTGCATGTGAATGCTCATATTCAGATTTGTTTTATGAAACTACAAAATAATTCGCCTCCCAGTGGTCTCAGTATAAGAAGGGTATCCCCAGTTTGGTTGTATTTTTTTTTTAAATATATTTTTTCAAACTAAGGGTGCGGAGTATTTAAGCGAATACTTTTGACGCGCCACTTCATTTTATTGAAGTTAATGCTATTTTTCTCAAGTAATGCCTGGGTCTAAAAACTTATATGAACAAAAATAACATATAAACATCCTAAATGTATGCATAGTTATAATTCTAAATGCTTTGCGTTTAAGGGTGCAAAGTGCATTCTGTGTTTTATTCTAAAGGCTTTATGTCAGCCTCTATTCTATAAAAGTTTCAGAAAGATACAACCATGCACACTTAGAGAAAATTTAGTCTGAATAAAGCAAAGTTTTCGAATCAGTTAATTCTCTAAAAAAATTAACAGCATACATGATATCTCATTTGGTCTAAAAATGTTCACACACCAAACATGTATTTAAACATGGATTTGGTGTCAAGATACTTTTTTAGCTACTGAAACAGTAACCAAGTTTTGATTTATGGATTTGACTGTGATTTACTGACGACAGAAAAATCGCTTGAAATACCTTCACTTATATATTTAGTACTCCATTTTCAAGATGTTGACAAGCTGAACCAAGATTGACATATGCATTTTTAAGCAGAAATGTAGGTAATTTATTATATCAGATATGAAGTTGATACAACCTTGTATACATCTCATAATTTTTGGTTAAAAATTGTCTTTTTTTATGACAGCTTCACCCTTACCGACTACCGAGCGCCAACATCCGAGCCATGGAGAGTGCTTTGTATAAGTTATTATAACTAGTTGTACAATCCATGTAAAATAAATAAAGTTTATAGAGTTTATACTTATTTCAGAGCTAATTATAGGATTATGAACAATACCTCAAGTTCCATCTTTATACAGATGTTTGCTTAAGGTCTTATTCTCTTCCACTGAGCCAGTTATGATGTCTCTGCTATCCATTTGGTTGTTTTTTTTTATTAAATCAAATCCCGCCAGATCATTGGTTTTTTTACAGTTTTTAATGCTCTGCTATATGAAAAGTATTTGTCTTTCACTGTTTTTGTCATAGGACATATTGCATTTTATGCATATTTAAAGTCCTGAACATCTCAGAGGGATATCTTAAATGGTTCTGAAGATATATTGATTTAGAAAATAGATCATGGGACCCATGGGTCACGGCGCTCAGCTTAAGTTTGAAATTTTTGCAAATGCAAAATATTCTATTTTAATGTTTTTCATTTTTATAAGCATATGAGAAGCTAATAGGAAAGAGGCCCTCCTACTTGGTTAGAGTAAAGTTCTAAATATATGACTGCAAACTAATACTCTGACAAGACTGTCATGAAGAAAAACAGTAAAAGTTTTGAGATACTGTGATGCATATGAAAAATTTACAGATGGACAGGCCAGTAAACAGAATGGACTAATACCTTTATTTCACTTTCAAGGGAATAATGCATTTAAGTTTATATAGGCCTATTATTTAAGCATATCCACTTTTTCCATTAAAATAGATTTTATCTGATTAATTTATTTTATTTACAAGTTTTATAAATTTGTATTAAAAACACTGAAAATATGTTAAAATATTAGAATTCTAAGTTGCAATCATTATATATCCAGAGTGTAGCTCATATTGGGTCATATTATGCATACACATATTTTTATTATTTTTAAATCACAAATGTTTAAACTGAATTTAAAAGAAAATAATGCCACAACATGGCATCTACATGATTATTCCTTGAATCACTATTAAAATGTTTTGCACATTAGAGTTTTCAGTACATGCTTAATCTTATTCACCGAAATAAAATAAAAGATTCAGTAAATTTGGTAAAATAAAAACATCTTTTCAAATAAAGTATACACACTGTTGGTTGAATGAGGGACAAACAATATCATTATGCTAATTACAATCTAAGCTATAATTTATTACTGGAATTAATAGTCAATTTATACCTGGTGAAGTTTTTACTCTTCTCAAGTAAGGAATTACTTATCTGATGAACATCCACACTTTCATAGCAATACACCACTTTGTGGACAATTAAATGTGCACTTTAATCATTGTTAACCCTGGTGGTAAATACAAAATCTAAAATGTAGCATTGCATTGTCAAGAATAAAATGAAATACAGAAACTTATAACATTCATCTAGTTAATGCACCATTTAAGGGGGGTGTGCAGGGCAGAGGGGAAGCCTGCTAGTAGTGGCCAAGCTGAGCCAAGGCAAGCTGCCTGGGGTGGGTTACATAATGCAAGTGAAGGCTGTGTTACTAGGTGGGCTAGATGTAAACAACACTTGACATGGTGTATGAAAACTTGAATAAAAGCTACTCTTTTCAATCAATTCCTTTAAAATTTCAGATTTTAAAAGATTAAATCCTTATGTATATATGCTGTGAAAATTAAATCAACAGTGCTTACAGGGAAACAAGGGACCTATAGGTCACGGCGCTCAGCTGTTATATATGATAAAAAAATATGATTTAGAAATGAGGCACATGCTAGTTTTGTGTGGTAATAAGTATAGCTGAATTATGAGTTGTTGTTGTTAAGCTTATGTATGATTTTGATAGTACCTTTGGAGACAGAGAAGAGAATTGATTTCATTTATTTTATTAACAAATGGAGTACTATTGTCACACAGATTTTGACTTGGCCATATAACTTATAAGCAGAAAATATAATATAAGAGTTTAACTATTTATTAAAAAAATTACAAATATTGTCCCAGATATAATTTTTATTAAAAATAATAAGAGAATTGTATGATTTTAAAAATGAAATATAACTGAAATGATTATTAAAATAATATTAAAGAATATATTCATGAATACATTTGGAAAGAATTTGCACTGGTATTCTTATACTTTCATTTTTACCTGAATTCCCATTCTTTATGCAAGAAATTTTATAATGGAGTACATATTCATATTCGTATTTAAATACAATTGCAAAGTATTCCCACCATGTCTGGTATTTATTCAGTTTTCACCAAACAATGGTGTTGAGAATCCAGAATGTACAAAATTCACACATTTAAATAATGATCATAATTACCTGGTTTTATGGCTTTTATTTATATTAAAAAAAATAAATGTGATATATTTATTTTGGACTAATTTCTCATCAATGTACACACTAGACACAGTAGGAATCTAGATTAATATTATCAACTGCATCTTTGTCTATCATTAATTTCCTTCATATGATCCCTAATGATTAGTAATGAATAATATGATTTACTTTTTTATTATTAAAATTGAACTGAAAAATGCCATAGGTGACTGCATGGTGTTATTTAGAATACGTGACATTCTATCCATCGATACAAGATTCTTATATCATCAGTAACTGCAAGATAATTCCCTATTATTATAAACTAACAAATTCCTTTTCTATTTTTCTTTAATTTGTTATTAAAAACCAATAAAAATTGATTAATTTTATTGTTTATTGTTATGTTGTTGGTTAAAACTACTAGATGAGTTGGGTTGGACACCTGGATCAACTGTGGCTGGCCATAAGCTGCCTTGCTGCCCCAGTATATGCCTCGCTTCAAGCGTGCATAATTTGCTGAAAGTTCAACAAGGTCAACATACAGGTGACTCAAGAGTGGCTGGAGAGAGCCAAGGTCTGACATGGTCTCATAAAAACATTAATAAAAGCTACAATTTTTGGCCAATTTCTTTCAGCTTTCTAAACTAAAAAGCTGAAATCCTTATGTGTGCATGATATGAAAATTATATAAACAGAGCTCACATGAAACAAAAGTGAAATGGTCAAATTTGGGCAAAATTTAAGGTACTAATTTTATATTTATACTAATAACTTGAAAAATTTGCAAAATTCAGATCTATTTTTGGGTAAACAATTGAATCTTGATTAAATAATGTTACATCCCTGACAAAAAATCTCTAGCTTCAGCAAGCCCCTTGTTAAGGGAGTAAATATATTTCTTGATTTTTTACAAAGTGCATTATGTTTGGGCCCATAACTTAAAACAATTACGCAATACTGACATATTTCTGGCATGTGCACAGAGAATGTATAGAAAAAAATGTATATTATATATGATTAAAGTCAGATCAGTGATTTTGATATTAGGCAGTATTGAAGTGTAACAATGGGTTTTTAATTGAAAAATGAAGTTTTTCATTAATATCTCAAAGGTATTAAGTCCTAGTGACCCAATTCTTGGCATGATAGGGAATTTTGGGGACATCTAATTGTATGCCAAATTTTAGGAACTGAGAGCTTAAGCTGGGGAGCTGAGCTCTTGCAAACTGCATAACACTAGCCTGATGTAAACAATATGTTACATGGTGCTTGAAAACTTGAATAAAATCTACAGTTTTTGATCAACTGGTTTCAAATTTTTGGTGTTAATAGTTGAAAGGCTAACAAAAACATGATTTGAAAATTAAATCCACAGCAGTTTACAGGGAAAAAAAAGTGCCATGGTCAAAGTTAGGCAAAATTTAAGGTACCAATTTTTTATTTTTGCTAATATTTTAAAAAAATTAAAAGATTTTGATCTAATTTTGGGTATACAATTTAATTTTGATTAATAAAAGTAATATTACTGGAAAAAAGTGCTTAGCTTTAACAAGTTTTGTGTTAAGTGATCAAATATCTTTCCTGATTTTTTACAAAATGCATTATGTTTGGGCCCATAACTTTTTTAAATTATATAATACAGACCTAATTTCTGGCATATAAATAGGAACTATATAGAGGATTATTTATGGTAAATATGAGGAAAAACAGATGAGTGGTTTTGATATTAGGCAGTCCTGAAGTGTGAAAATAGGTTTTTAATAAAAAATTGAGGTTTTTCCTTAATTTCTTAAAGGAACAAAGTCGCAAAGACCCAGATTTTGGCTTGGTAGGAGATCTTGGGGACATCTAACATAAGCCGAATTTTGGATTCCTAGGTCTTATGGTTTCAAAACGTGCCACATCTACGGACGGACAGACGGACGGACGACGGACAATGGTCCACGACTATAGCTCAGATGACTTATAGTCAGCTGAGCTAAAAACAGTTAAAAATTTTGAGATACTGTGACGCATATGAAAGATTTACAGATGGACTGGCAAGTGGACAGAATGGACTGATACATTTAATTCACTTTCAAGGGAATAATGCATATAAGTTTATAATAAAGCCAATTTGTTTTAGCATATTCACTTTTCCATTAAAAGTTTGCATCAGAATCATTTTTTTATTTACAAGTTTTATAAATTTGTAATTAAAAAAAAATTCTGAAGATATAAGTTAAAATATCAGAATTCTATGTTGCAATCATTATTTATCCAGAGTGTAGCTCATATCGGGTCATATTATGCATACATATATATAATTAACGGACAGACGGCCCGACAATGGACAAAGGACCACAACTATAGTTCAGATGACTTATAAGTCTGCTGAGCTAAAAATAAGAACTTGAAGACATATGGCAAAGACATTCTGTACTACAGAGATGTAACAAACATAATGTAAAGCTCAATAAAGAGAAACAGAAAGCAAGATTTTGTTCCTTTTTTTGGGAGATACTTTCATCATCAGGATTACAAATTGATCCAAGCAGAGTGGAAGAACCAGCCACATGTCTAAACCAGAAGACAAGGAAAGGTATTAGGAAATAGCTGGGAATGATTAATTATCTACATAAATGTGTGTCATTCAGTTATCTTGCAGCTCCAAGAGAGACTTTATACAGCAAGACAGTGAATTCCTTTGTATAGACGACATCAATAGATGACATTAATTAACAAGCTTTAAGCACAGATTTCACTTAAATATTAAATGTTCGATGATAAAACTGATTACTTATATACACATATAAACCTTGAACTGTTCAAACATTAAGTCTTACAGAGACTGGGTGACTTCAAGAATAACCTTTGTTAACTACTGGTGTACCCATGCCTGATGAGCATACTCGTGGGTTTCAGAGACAGGGGTATACGTAACAGTATACATGTGATTACATGAGAAAATTGTGTAGGTTACTGCTGGCCATGGTAGCACTAACTGCTCTGGTGTCATCGGTAACGAGATACTTGATTTATCTCATTGGTCATCAGGTTCAGAGCATTGTTTTGAGTTTGAAACAAACATGAAGGTATGTAATAAAGCAGCTCATAAAATCTTGTGCTGATCTGTGTTTTCCCGCAACACACAGCTGTTACTGAACCATACACATACTTCAACAATTCAAATAAAATTCAACACCAGTTTCCCTTGAAAAAAAACCTTTATTAATCTGTGAAAAAATTTAGGCTGTCCAGAATGCATTCTCCAAGTGTGTCATATGCTATTCATTGAATAGTATGCATTTTTTCAATATTTTTACCAAGATATAATATTGTATGTACTACAAGTATTATTAATCATTCATAACACAAGTCAATGATGGATTAAAGTCTCTTTGCTTTAACATTCATCAAGCTGCATTATCAGTCTATAACTTTCTGAACACTTTCTGAAAAGTGGAAACTGAAGGACTTCAATGTGTTTTTACCTGGTAATAAGGTTTACTTACAAATATATGCAATCAAAATGATGAACCAAATGGACCATATATCACAATGGGCACACTAGTGACATGTGACTAGCATGTCAACAGCTCCTAAGACGATGATATATATTTAACTAGTTGTGCAAATCCATCAGATTATCTATCTTACATAAATGTGTTATACACACAAAGTAAGTCATCACAGCACACAATGGAAGGTCAGTTATCAAGAAAACAGGAAATTCAAATGAGGCTAATACATATTCATCAGTTAAGAAGCACTTGCGTGATTAACCATCTGCCCTCATTTTCACGCTCTCATAAAATTATTATAATAATAAGATAAATATTTTGTATCAGATCACGGTTTTAGTGTAATATCTAAGTGTAATTTGATCTTTTTTTTACATGAGAACTTCTATTTGAATGGCTTTAACTCTTTTAAAGGCATTCACTAAAACCTTTTAATTTTCACTCCTGAACCCATTATTCACTCATCAAACCAATACATCAGATATCTTGGAGGAAAATTAAATTATCAAAAAATTCATTAAACAAATTTTTATACCAAGGGGTTTCAATTAAACAATGTTTGTTTCAGGAGAGAGTATTTTTTCTGCACATTGGTCATCCTTTACTCATATAAATTACAACACAAATGTGTTAATAAATGCAAAAGCACTGTGTAAAAAGTACATCTGGACCTCTGGACAAAGTTCTTTGTGAAAGTTTTGGTACATATATGCTTTGTGTTATAACTTATACATTTACATAATATATGATATATATATCATGGATTTATACCAGTAATATCATACATAGTGAACAAGATTTGCAAACATGACAGCCTCTTAAAATAAAATGCCCATTAAAAAACGTACAGAATTATCTTTTTTAAAAATACAGAGCGTTAGATGTTCACTCAGTGAATAATAAGTGGTAATTTTGGATATACATGTATGCAATAGGATCATTAATATTCCTTTAGAAATGAACATCCATGGTGCACTTACCATTAAGCTTGCTTTCACTCCCTAATAAATATTCATAGAGAAAATGAATATTCATGCACTGCTGCTTACATAAAGCCTGCCTATGGTACAAACATGAAGACTTTATACACAGCATATACAACTTTATACACAGGGAAGGCTGAATAATTGAAAGAGCTTTTGTATCAAATGTTCTGCAGCCAGTGACAAGCCTGTAATACTGTCACAGGCAAACTGTATTTACAGAGGAACATATGCAAATCTGACCTTTGATGCTATGAATATTCATGAAGAGGTGTTCAATGACCAATGATATATTATAAACTTATTATATTCGACAGAACCACAAACTGACATCAACAAATGTTTCCTATCATAAAATAGGAGAAGCATTCAATAAACAGAATAATTTCTCTATATCTGCAAAGCCTTTTATATGCCTAGCTCTTTGTCTATGTATAAAGACTATCTTTTTTACAACAGAGAAAAACATTAATTGCCCATTTGAGTATAGATGTACATGATTTGAATATGTATGACGTGATGAGATCTATTGGATGAAGAGGCCCCTTGCTTGATACAAATTTGTCAATACATTATTACAATGTAGCTTCCTGTATCTATATGTACATGTAAAAGAATCTTATTCTGATGTATCTATATGCATTACATTGTGAACTGATTATACTTAATCTGCTGGTTTTAGACCAGCCCTGTAATCACAGCAGAAAATATTAAATTCTGATAAACTGCTTCAAAAATAAGTTGACAGTTAATCAATGTTGATTCACATTTTGATCAGTCAAGTGAAACTACTCCTTCCGTTTGTTATATACAGAGTTTCTGACAGTACTTTCTGTCCCAAGTTATTGTATAAAAACTGTGTAAGCAATATACTGCATCTATTACGAATAACTAGATGAGATGCAATACCCACTCTGCTTTGACTGCTGGCCAAATTTCACATGAACGTACGGTACCTTATTATAGAACATTAAGCTGACTGAATACTGATGCAGCTTTAATTACAGTGTATTACAAAGTGTATCATATATTGCATAATCTGATTTTAGTATGTTATTCAACTTTATGAGAAAATTGCTACCTACCCATTTCAAACACTAACCATTTGTACCATTGGGAACTTAGATCTCAGGTTAAAATTTTTCCACAGATTCATCATATTTCATATGAACACTAGACCACTTAACACACACACACACACATATATGAATTGGCCTTGTGTTACTTTCCTGAAACAGCATAAACAATATGACAGCAGTCTTGCTTGCTAACTGGTCTTGCTGCTTCAACACTTATGTTTTTTCGGAAAAATGTTTGAGAATAAAAAACAGTTCCAAAAGCACCTCTTGGGCAGGATTCATAACAATCAGATACCACTGCAATTTTTGTTCACAATTTTATCTTTGCTCTTTGAAATGGGTATTGTCCACATTTTAAGAACAGCAATTATTGTGTACAGCTGTATTTAATATCCCTTGACTGTAAACAGATCATGAAGTGAGTGCCTCCTCAGCTGTATCTCTGTGGTATTCATTATTGTAGTGCATAAGGACGTGGTGTATCACGTACATTGGACGAGGTGTCCATGCATCATACTCTATTGTAATGCAATCATGTTACTTGTATATGTAACAGATAAGATATGTGTTACAGCATGACCAAAATATAGTAAATAATAATGAAGATAAGTGATATATTTTAATGCCCTAATAAGGCAACAGCCTGTGAGGGGACTGGCCTGACAATGTATACATTGGATACATAATGTAAACAACAGATAGGTGATACAAACATTCAGTTACATAGTGCATAATTTTGAGATTTCATTCATTACAATCTTGTCAACTTTATAATGATATGAACATGTTCCATATGTGATATCAGGATATCTGGCATGTAAACTCCTCTCAGACCTACTTTCTCTGTTCAAATGATTTCTTCAGTAGTGATTCCAGAAGAAAGAACGTGAGAAATGTACAAATGTCACTACCTACCAAGGTCAACCCTCTATACTGAATTCACAAAGTGATTATTGTGCAGAATGGGGACACAACTTACAGAATCAATCCCACTGCAGAAGATCCAATACAAAACATGATAAAACTAACCTGATATAAATATGTTGTTCATAAACAAAAATTCTGTAAAGAAATATCACCTGGCAATAATTAATGTAGAATCTATGACTCTGAATTTACAAATATGGAGAATATGGCCATTAAATGTTGTATAAGCTGACAATGATACTGGAAATTTCTTCCTAATAATGTATCTTTTTTAAACCTGTAAACATATCACACACCCAGTCTGATCAATCAGCACCAAACACTACTAATTAATCATTACTCAATATACAAATATAATCAGACATGGGGCAAAATGAAAGAATATCTGGCAAAATTTCGTTCACGTAAAATAAATAACCTACACTATATTTGTTATTCTAACAAACCTAGATGATTTAAAACCTACATTAATTTAATGACTAGACCATGGGCAAGGTACATCACCAGAGAGAGAGTTAGTGTCACACTTGTCCACCAGGTGACAGAAACACTTGAGATGAATTTTTTGTACCCTTACTGTTGAAGATTCACCAAGACCAGAACGAAAATTCTGTATGTCACCTATCCCTGTCTCAACAGACTAGAATAATGTTTTTTCCTTTTTACATTCACATGAATGTTTAGGTTTAGTGCAGGTATTATGTTCTCTAATCACTGCCTTATAATTGTATGTACATATATTAGGGTACACAGACTGTGGTGGCACACCTTTCTGACTGGTATAACTCACCAAGCTCTGAATAATAAATAAGAAATTGACTGTTGAAACACAATACCGTTTACACTAGGTGAGCTTGATATCAATAATCATGACCTCCTATTGTTTTTACAAGATAAATATAACTACATTATGACCTGTTCTAGTAGGTCTTGCAGTAAATTAAGATTATCAGTATAGTACATCTGGTATTCTGATAAGTAATGTCAACATTGCTTGGTGACTAAGTAATCTTAGATATAATTGTCATGTAAATGACTAAAAACAACTATATATATAATAAATATTTTGCCACTCAGACTGATCTACCAATATGATTCTTTAAATAAGCTCATTTCATGATTACTGTAAAAGGGCAGATTTTTCATATCAGCAAAAACACAGGCTTTCTCTGTATTAAATCAAAATATTGGAAACAAGAAAGGACAAGTGTTCCAGAGATCTTTTCACTCTGTTTATTGATCACTCTATCAGATGGATCTTGGATTATTGCACCCTTATATTCACTTCAAAATATCAAGTTAACATTTATTTTTGTTTGCCATAATTTGGGTCATAAAACTTTCCTAGTGAATTCAAAGTTAATTTTCCAAGTTGAACTTCAGGCTTGAAAAAATGCTTGTCAGACAAATCCAGAGTGCATTTAACTGAGATTTCTTGAGGAAATTCATTATCCTGGAAACAAAATTCCTTGGAAGTCCGGGTCATACAATAGGATAACTACTGATCTATTACAACCAGTGTCCTGGAAAACCTGTTTGCTTAATGTAAATATATATGTATAGCCTACTGACTAATTGTAGTCATGTACATCATCCTGACTGTTGTAGTCATGTATATCATACTGATTAAATGATATCAAATAAAGGATAAATATTAAAGTTGTGGTCAAATAAACCAAATAGATATAAGTCTAAAAAAAGAACTTGGTGACATAAATAAATACTTCTGCAGTTTGTTAATGACAAGATCCACCATTATCAAGAGCTCTGGCAATGAACCACTTGAAGAAACCATGTGCAGATCATAATCAAGGTGATTAGTCAGCTGCTTTGTGCACAAGGAGGGAACAGGGATGTGTGGACGTGTGTTATTATATAAATAACGGGCCACAGACTATTCAAATCTCTTTTCTTAACTTTTGGTTCAATGGTGACAATACGGTGACACAGATTGTCCACATATATTTAAAATGAATGGCACAATATGAAGCTTATTTCTTTGTTCTTTTACATTACTTTCTACAGGTTACTCATATTCTTCATACACAGATCAAATACCCTCATCTTATAACTGTTATATAACCTTCCATTTAGAATTCTGAATTTGCATTCTCTTAGTCGTAAATATTATATATTTTTCATCATATAAAACACAGAGTGAATTGCCTATTTCTACATCTAATACAGGTCTTCTCTTGAATATCCAATGAGCAGTCTGGACAATATTTCTGATGCAGCCTTTAAATGTACTACAGTTCTTCACATATTGTAACATGTGCCTCACTGTCAATATACTTGTGTTTACTAATGTCTGCTAAAGGAACAATACTCCAGCTCCCATAGTTCTCTAACAGTTTCATATTACTATATTTTTATCAATGTTCTCTGATAAATTCACACTGTAAACTGTACTTGCCTGTGCAGTTATTTTTTTTTCAAGTATGATGCCTGTGTTTCTGCAAGGGCAAACACTGACAGTAGCATCTGATCAAAGTGCTTGGTATTTTCTTGTTTTTACACCAGATGGTGTGACAGTAAAGTGATCTAACTGTAAAGTTCTTGCCTGTTATATGGCACCCAAATAACCCTGCCAGGGCCATAATAAAACTGAATCAGTTATAAGCCTGTTAAATACATATTTAAGTAATTATCAGGCCCTTATATTTAACAGCTCTGTATTATTCTAGTTTCATGTAGACTTGTGCTGGCTGTTCAGTGCTGCCACCTGCACTACAGCATGCAAACATATTGTTTCCCTGACCTTGTGTTACAAAATACACAAAATGAAGGATACTTTGTTGATACATGAAAGGTCAAAGATCATAACCAAACCTCAATCTTCTTTAATAAGCTGCCTATGAAACTTATAAACTGTATATTTTAAGTTTGGATTAATTACTGCACATGTATCAAGATTTCCATAATAAAAAGTATCAAAGTTTCCACCAAGGCCTTGACATTTTAGTAATACACCACCCTTTAAAGTTTGCAATCATTCCAGAGAGTAAGTTACAGCAGTTTCAAAACTCTAAGAATGGCTGCAATCTATAATTCTGATTCAAAATTGTAGAGACATTAGTGTTTATTATAAAAGGTCTGATATACCAATACTAAAGACAGAAACCATTCAGGCCCCTGAGTCAGGGAGGCCTTCATTTAGATACAGCATTGGTCTCACATTATAATCATTACCTGTCAATGACAACAGTGCCCTTTGTAAGATGATCTGTCAATGACAACGGTGCCCTTTGTAAGACGACCACCAGGCATAACTCTCCTGTCTAGTCTGACATTCAAGAAGTCATGACAAAGTACCCAGTATTTTTAACATTAAATGTAGAGTAATGATGGTAGCAATATTTTGGTCAAGGCAGAATTTAAACTTATCCATGTCACTCATGGGAGATACGCATTATTGTATGACAACAACAGCTGATTCTCACTGTTATGAATTTTTTTACAGCTGAAATATATCAGATGCTTTACAAACCCTTCTGTGCCTGGAGGGCATATCACAAGGGGTCAATCTGTCCTCTATATGATCTACTGGGATGATGTGACCAGCAGAGACCATTTGATCATAACAAATTATATCATCACCAAGCTTTATAACTATCACAAGCAGATCATGTGATCAAAATGATCACCTGCAATGAACCCATTTTGTGATCATGAAAGATCATGTGATCATGACTAATGACATCATGAGATCTCTATACACCATGTGATCTGGAAAGATCATGTGACCCAACTGATTGGCAGGCCTATCTTTGCTGAGCGAGCACATTCCATGATATACATACTGACCACATAATAAGAAACTTGTACATACAAGTATATATCATGCTTTATACAGACAGTCTCACTTAATCATCACAGCCTATCATAAGAATTAAAACTCGCAAGTGGCTTCGAGTTTAAGGAAGCACTTCTCATTAGCCCCTCTGACCTTGAACTTTTGACAGACTCTCTATCACTTCCGTCACTGCTGTACCCGTGGTGATCATGTGGGGGGTTGGACTTCCATTTTTGTGAAAATCGGGGAGATGTCCTATAGTCTATATTGTACTGAAAAAGTAAAATAAATAATCATGTGCAAAGTACACTAAAACTCAATCATCATGGCTCCAAAACAAGAGAGTGATGAATTTGACCAAATTAGATCTGACTCATTGTTGCCGAACTCATTTTGCCTTGGTTAAAATACTTAAAATTGACTTTTAACTCGGTTCATTATTACCAGTGGTGAATATTGCTTTAGCTCATTATTGCCTTGGCTCATTACTGCTTTAGCTCACTGGTGCCTTCGCTCATTACTGCGTTAGCTCCTTATTGTCTTGGATCATTGCTTTAGCTCATTAGTGCCTTAGCTCATTACTGCATTAGCTCATTATTGCCTTGACTTCATGCATTAGCTCATTTCTCCCTGCCTTGGCTCATTTCTGCTTTAGCTCATTATTGCCATTGCTCATTTCTGCATTATCTCAATATTGCCTTTGCTCAGTACTGCTTTAGCTCATTATTGCCTTGGCCCAGTACTCGTTCAGCCCATTATTACCTTGGATCATTACTACTTTAGCTCATTATTGTCTTTGCTCATTTCTGCTTTAGCTCATTATAGCCTTGGCTCATTATTGCATAAGCTCAGTAATGACCTGGCTCAGTACTGCTTTAGGTCATTCATTCCTTTGGCTCATTACTTGTTTAGCTCATTATTGCCTTGGCTCATTTCTGCTTTAGCTCATTATTGCCTTGGCTCAGTACTGCTTTAGCTTATTATTGCATTAGATGCTTGAGCCAGACCTTCAAACAGACTTGCTTTACCACATGATGACATCCTTCCCACTTTACAGATATCACACTACAATGATTGGGTAAAAAGCTAACGGAATGCACTGTTTGGGATTGGAAAATAAAGTTAAAATACATACACCGACCTTTGTAGCACAGATAAAACAGGTTGTGACCACCTTGGCAACTGCATTCATGAGGTTCTTTGTTTCCTGGATGCTACTGTCCACCTAAATATAACAAAGACAATTTGTTGACTAACTGGTGAATTAACCTGTGCTCAGTTTGTATATAGCAATAAATCTGAACCATTAAGGTTGCAGAACATATCCTCCACTATGACCTGACTTTGTTTCAGTTTTTACTTTGCATTGAGCAATCTGCTGTTATCCGAGATGTAGAAATATGCGAAATTTCTAGCTGATATGTCAAATTTAAAAATTATTGTATGTGGAGCCACCAGTCTTGTATATGAGGAAGCTATCTAATATGTATAAATATGCCCAATTTCAGGCTGATATATCAGATCCCTTCCCAGAAATAGCAGGCATATACACATATGCAAAAGTCATTGTAGGTGGCGACACCAGTCTTGTGGACGAGAAAGCCATCAAAGACGCATAGACAGGTTAAAATATCAGGCCAATAAATCAAACTTCTATTGAGTTTTATGCACTGTGCTGACCAGGCTTAGGTGAAATAGACAGTTGCCCTGAGTGAACTGTGAAAAATTGCTGGCTCAAGCTACTGCACTGAGTGAACTCTTGCCCTGCACCTGGCTGCACTGAGTGAACTTTTGACCTGTATCTGGCTGCACTGAGGGATCTCTTGACCTGTTGCATAATATGACACAGTTGGCAGTCTGCCAAACAATAAATAGATCCAGACTGACCTTTGGCCTGTTGCAAAATCTGAAATTGTTGGCATGCTGCCAAGCTTTTTATGGATACAGACACAATCTTGGCCTGTTGGTAAATCTGTTTACAGATACTGAAAGACTTTGGCTACAACTTTTTTTTTCAAACTGACATATCCATATGATTTTTTTTTATCAAAATGTTTAAAATAATAAAAGATGTAGTCCTTTCATTGTTAAAGGTCCAATAATTCTGCCAACAAATATTTAAGTAAACTTGAATTAAGGCCTCCTAAGAATCATTTTTGTGCAATGATACAGAAGTTGAAACAACAGTTTTGCAGACAAAAACCTTTGCAGTCCTCAGTTTAAAATAGGCTTACAAATCAACACAAAACCAAATTCAGCTTTCTATGACTCCAAAGTCCAAAGGATCCTCATCACAAGTTACTGTGACATAGGAAAGTAACAACATTAAAGTCTAAAGGATCCTCATCACCTGTGACTGTGACATAAGAAAGTAACAACATTTAAGTCCAAAGGATCCTCATCACAAGTTACTGTGACATAGGAAAGTAACAACATTTAAGTCCAAAGGATCCTCATCACAAGTTACTGTGACATAGAAAAGTAACAACATTTAAGTCCAAAGGATCCTCATCACAAGTTACTGTGACATAGGAAATTAACAACATTAAAGTCTAAAGGATCCTCATCACCTGTGACTGTGACATAAGAAAGTAACAACATTTAAGTCCAAAGGATCCTCATCACCTGTGACTGTGACATAGGAAAGTAACAACATTTAAGTCCAAAGGATCCTCATCACAAGTTACTGTGACATAGGAAAGTAACAACATTAAAGTCCAAAGGATCCTCATCACAAGTTACTGTGACATAGGAAAGTAACAACATTAAAGTCCAAAGGATCCTCATCACCAGTGACTGTGACATAGGAAAGTAACAACATTAAAGTCTAAAGGATCCTCATCACCAGTTACTGTGACATAGGAAAGTAACAACATTAAAGTCCAAAGGATCCTCATCACAAGTAACTGTGACATAGGAAAGTAACAACATTAAAGTCTAAAGGATCCTCATCACAAGTAACTGTGACATAGGAAAGTAACAACATTAAAGTCTAAAGGATCCTCATCACCTGTGACTGTGACATAGGAAAGTAACAACATTTAAGTCCAAAGGATCCTCATCACAAGTTACTGTGACATAGGAAAGTAACAAAATTAAAGTCCAAAGGATCCTCATCACCTGTGACTGTGACATAGGAAAGTAACAACATTTAAGTCCAAAGGATCCTCATCACCAGTGACTGTGACATAGGAAAGTAACAACATTAAAGTCTAAAGGATCCTCATCACCTGTGACTGTGACATAAGAAAGTAACAACATTTAAGTCCAAAGGATCCTCATCACAAGTTACTGTGACATAGGAAAGTAACAACATTAAAGTCCAAAGGATCCTCATCACCTGTGACTGTGACATAGGAAAGTAACAACATTTAAGTCCAAAGGATCCTCATCACAAGTTACTGTGACATAGGAAAGTAACAACATTAAAGTCTAAAGGATCCTCATCACCTGTGACTGTGACATAGGAAAGTAACAACATTTAAGTCCAAAGGATCCTCATCACAAGTAACTGTGACATAGGAAAGTAGCAATATTAAAGTCTAAAGGATCCTCATCACAAGTAACTGTGACATAGGAAAGTAACAACATTAAAGTCCAAAGGATCCTCATCACAAGTAACTGTGACATAGGAAAGTAACAACATTTAAGTCCAAAGGATCCTCATCACAAGTTACTGTGACATAGGAAAGTAACAACATTAAAGTCCAAAGGATCCTCATCACAAGTAACTGTGACATAGGAAAGTAACAACATTTAAGTCCAAAGGATCCTCATCACAAGTAACTGTGACATAGGAAAGTAACAACATTAAAGTCTAAAGGATCCTCATCACAAGTAACTGTGACATAGGAAAGTAACAACATTAAAGTCCAAAGGATCCTCATCAACTGTGACTGTGACATAGGAAAGTAACAACATTAAAGTCCAAAGGATCCTCATCACAAGTAACTGTGACATAGGAAAGTAACAACATTTAAGTCCAAAGGATCCTCATCACAAGTAACTGTGACATAGGAAAGTAACAACATTAAAGTCTACAGGATCCTCATCACAAGTAACTGTGACATAGGAAAGTAACAACATTAAAGTCTAAAGGATCCTCATCACAAGTAACTGTGACATAGGAAAGTAACAACATTAAAGTCCAAAGGATCCTCATCACAAGTAACTGTGACATAGGAAAGTAACAACATTTAAGTCCAAAGGATCCTCATCACAAGTTACTGTGACATAGGAAAGTAACAACATTAAAGTCTAAAGGATCCTCATCACAAGTAACTGTGACATAGGAAAGTAACAACATTAAAGTCTAAAGGATCCTCATCACCTTTGACTGTGACATAGGAAAGTAACAACATTTAAGTCCAAAGGATCCTCATCACAAGTAACTGTGACATAGGAAAGTAACAACATTAAAGTCCAAAGGATCCTCATCACAAGTAACTGTGACATAGGAAAGTAACAACATTTAAGTCTAAAGGATCCTCATCACAAGTAACTGTGACATAGGAAAGTAACAACATTAAAGTCCAAAGGATCCTCATCACAAGTAACTGTGACATAGGAAAGTAACAACATTTAAGTCCAAAGGATCCTCATCACAAGTTACTGTGACATAGGAAAGTAACAACATTTTTAAGTCTAAAGGATCCTCATCACAAGTAACTGTGACATAGGAAAGTAACAACATTAAAGTCTAAAGGATCCTCATCACCTGTGACTGTGACATAGGAAAGTAACAACATTAAAGTCTAAAGGATCCTCATCACAAGTAACTGTGACATAGGAAAGTAACAACATTAAAGTCCAAAGGATCCTCATCACAAGTAACTGTGACATAGGAAAGTAACAACATTTAAGTCCAAAGGATCCTCATCACAAGTTACTGTGACATAGGAAAGTAACAACATTAAAGTCCAAAGGATCCTCATCACAAGTAACTGTGACATAGGAAAGTAACAACATTTAAGTCCAAAGGATCCTCATCACAAGTAACTGTGACATAGGAAAGTAACAACATTAAAGTCTAAAGGATCCTCATCACAAGTAACTGTGACATAGGAAAGTAACAACATTAAAGTCCAAAGGATCCTCATCAACTGTGACTGTGACATAGGAAAGTAACAACATTAAAGTCCAAAGGATCCTCATCACAAGTAACTGTGACATAGGAAAGTAACAACATTTAAGTCCAAAGGATCCTCATCACAAGTAACTGTGACATAGGAAAGTAACAACATTAAAGTCTACAGGATCCTCATCACAAGTAACTGTGACATAGGAAAGTAACAACATTAAAGTCTAAAGGATCCTCATCACCTGTGACTGTGACATAGGAAAGTAACAACATTTAAGTCTAAAGGATCCTCATCACAAGTTACTGTGACATAGGAAAGTAACAACATTAAAGTCCAAAGGATCCTCATCACCTGTGACTGTGACATAGGAAAGTAACAACATTAAAGTCGAAAGGATCCTCATCACCTGTGACTGTGACATAGGAAAGTAACAACATTAAAGTCCAAAGGATCCTCATCACAAGTAACTGTGACATAGGAAAGTAACAACATTAAAGTCTAAAGGATCCTCATCACCTGTGACTGTGACATAGGAAAGTAACAACATTTAAGTCCAAAGGATCCTCATCACAAGTTACTGTGACATAGGAAAGTAACAACATTTAAGTCCAAAGGATCCTCATCACAAGTTACTGTGACATAGGAAAGTAACAACATTAAAGTCTAAAGGATCCTCATCACAAGTTACTGTGACATAGGAAAGTAACAACATTAAAGTCTAAAGGATCCTCATCACCTGTGACTGTGACATAGGAAAGTAACAACATTTAAGTCCAAAGGATCCTCATCACAAGTTACTGTGACATAGGAAAGTAACAACATTTAAGTCCAAAGGATCCTCATCACAAGTTACTGTGACATAGGAAAGTAACAACATTAAAGTCCAAAGGATCCTCATCACAAGTAACTGTGACATAGGAAAGTAACAACATTTAAGTCCAAAGGATCCTCATCACAAGTAACTGTGACATAGGAAAGTAACAACATTAAAGTCTAAAGGATCCTCATCACAAGTTACTGTGACATAGGAAAGTAACAACATTTAAGTCCAAAGGATCCTCAACACAAGTTACTGTGATATAGGAAAGTAACAACATTAGAGTCCAAAGGGTCCTCATCAACTGTGACTGTGACATAGGAAAGTAACAACATTAAAGTCTAAAGGATCCTCATCACCTGTGACATTGACATAGGAAAGTAACAACATTTAAGTCCAAAGGATCCTCATCACAAGTTACTGTGACATAGGAAAGTAACAAAAGTCTAAAGGATCCTCTCCTTGAAATAGCCAGCTGTTGTTACTTTGCCTGGTATGTAACCTTTCAAATGGTATGTTCCAGTAAGGTATGGCTGAAGGAAAGCACTTTGGGGCAAATGTTAAGCTTGGCAACTCCAAGAAATGGACCTCTACATATCACCCTGATTTCATATCTTGGAGTGAGGGAGTAAGTGACAAGTAGGTATAATCTAGCCAAGAGGCTAGGAAATAGCACAGTTTACAATACCCCTTTTTACAACAAAGATTCTGATACTGAAAACTTATCTCTAATCCCTGTCTGAATGAGGAACTCACCTTGTTGAATGTTGCAGTTTTGCCAACAGTGGGAGATTTTATTGTAAAATTCAGTTGCTGACACAGTATTGGGACCCTTTCAAGATGTGCCTGTAGTTCATTTCTAGGAGGCCCTCCAGGTACCTGTATCAAGATGATCACATATCTATGATGTACCAAGATAACAAGGGCAATCACTGGTCATTATCTAGTTTACAAGACAAACTCTGAAGACCAAGCTGACATGCTCGACCAGGGGTACTCAATATGTCCATATCTAATAGGGCTGTGTGATATTATTGATTTATCGGTATATCCTGACACGGTGATTCACATATTGCATATCGCGATTGTTTTCAAATATTGATATTTTTTTTTAAATTTTGTTGAACGTGCCTTTTTTTCAATAAATGTTCTGATTACAAATTTGGATGTGTAAATGGGATTTGATTAATGACAGGCTTAAAGTGAAAGCTGCTAAACCGTGTCTTAGTATTAAAATAAATGGCCTGATATACCACAGATCAAAGTCTATCCCAGGAAATTAGCATGTCTCTGCTCGGTGACTGATTGGTACCTGAAAATATTTCCATAAAACAAAAAGAAAGGAGTGCTGAAGACGATCATAATAATTAATCATTTGTTAATATTTTCTCCTCACATCTTATGATAACTGCACTAAGAAAAGTGTCTAGTTAACATAGCAGGTACCATAATATTGTTTAAGAATGCCAGCCTTGCGACATGGTACACGGCTGTGATTGTATACACCACCTATACAACTCTTTGCTAAACCACACTCCGTAATTCTCCAATTGACAAGTTATTTGCACATGAAAGACCTATAAAGAAATTGTTGATTTTAAAGGTTTCTTTGAGTAATGTAAACAAGTTAGTACCCTACTCAGTGTAATAGTAATTTTGCCATATTTCGTATTTGAAATAAACTGATCTGCATAAACTTTCATTGTCTGATTATATTAAGCATGATAAAGAATGATTAATTATACTAATATTGATAGTTTATATATATGTTATGGAAAACAAACTGATTTCCTATAAATGTAATCCAATGAGAATATTGCAGTATGTATATTAATAAACTACCACATATCATGATATATTGCAATACAAAATTTGAAGCATTACTAATCCCTAATATCTAAGTCTGCTGATGAAAAATAATTATTAAAACAAAACTGGCATGAATCTAATGATTGTCCAACAAAAATGCTGAATTATTATTCAATGAGCCTTAATTACTTTTCAAAAAGAAACATTTGAATCCTATCCTAGAAGAAAAATCAGAATTCCATAAGCACAGCTAAATTTCCCAAGCTGAATTAGCCCTTGTCAAAGTTGCTGTTAACTTATGTCAACTACTGGTACTTTCAAATCTCCTCATTAACTGTCACAGTCTCTCCCACTAGTAGCAGTGCACTGTTCAGTTTAAAGTCTAAACCTGACTATGACTTTACACCTACTACTGGATAATGCCATACAATCATAGATCTACCAAAGTGTCCCCCCTCCCCCAAGTCCTCAAGTTTAAACATTATGGATCAAAGTCAAACACAAAATCCAAATATTAAAATCACTCACAAAGGTTCTTAAAATGAGTTCATAATGAAACTCAAGTGTCTTCATCAGGTATATGATTTAAATGCCAAAACATAATCCATTAATGACTCTATAATACTACAGTCTCATTTATGACTCTATAATACTACACAGTATCATTAATGACTATAGTACTACACAGTGTCATTAATGACTATAATACTACAGTGTCATTAATGAATATAATACTACACAGTCTCTTTAATGACTTTAATACTACACAGTCTCTTTAATGAGTCCAGAATACTACACAGTTTCATTAATGAGTCTATAATACTACACAGTCTCATTAATGACTCTATAATACATCACAGTCTCATTAATGACTTTAAATCACTCACAAAGGTTCTTAAAATGAGTTCATAATGAAACTCAAGTGTCTTCATCAGGTATATGATTTAAATGCCAAAACATAATCCATTAATGACTCTATAATACTACAGTCTCATTTATGACTCTATAATACTACACAGTATCATTAATGACTATAGTACTACACAGTGTCATTAATGACTATAATACTACAGTGTCATTAATGAGTATAATACTACACAGTCTCTTTAATGACTTTAATACTACACAGTCTCTTTAATGAGTCCAGAATACTACACAGTTTCATTAATGAGTCTATAATACTACACAGTCTCATTAATGACTCTATAATACATCACAGTCTCATTAATGACTTTAAATCACTCACAAAGGTTCTTAAAATGAGTTCATAATGAAACTCAAGTGTCTTCATCAGGTATATGATTTAAATGCCAAAACATAATCCATTAATGACTCTATAATACTACAGTCTCATTTATGACTCTATAATACTACACAGTATCATTAATGACTATAGTACTACACAGTGTCATTAATGACTATAATACTACAGTGTCATTAATGAATATAATACTACACAGTCTCTTTAATGACTTTAATACTACACAGTCTCTTTAATGAGTCTATAATACTACACAGTTTCATTAATGAGTCTATAATACTACACAGTCTCATTAATAACTCTATAATACATCACAGTCTCATTAATGACTATAATACTACAGTCGCTTTAATGACTCTAGAATACTACACAGTCGCTTTAATGACTCTAGAATATTACACAGTCTCTTTAATGACTCTAGAATACTACACAGACTCATTAATGACTATAATCCTACACAGTCTCTTTAATAACTTTAAAACTACACAGTCTCTTTAATGAGTCTATAATACTACACAGTTTCATTAATGACTATAATACTACACAGTCTCATTAATAAATATAATTCTACACAGTGTCATTAATGACTATAATACTACACAGTGTCATTAATGACTATAATACTACACAGTGTCATTAATGACTATAATACTACACAGTCTCATTAATGACTATAATACTACACAGTCTCATTAATGACTATAATGCTACACAGTCTCATTAATGACTATAATACTACACAGGCTCTTTCCCCTCCAGCTTCTCTCACCTGAGACTAGTTTAGACTTTGGGATAAGGTCAATATGTATAAAATGTAAGCTCTTTGAATCACCTTGACTGAAAATTCCTTGACGACCTTGAAGAGTTTGGCACCTTCCTCAGCAAAATACTCTGCCTGCGTGAAGAGATCCTGCGTGGTTTTGAGAGGCCCCTCTCCTCGTGTGAACAGGTACATGGAGAATGCCATGCTTGACATGTTCTTGGCTCGTTTTACAATCTCATTATCTGGCTCCTCCCACTTTTCAGTCTCTGCGTCCATCTCAGATGTGATTAGTTTCATCTCCAGACCAAGTTTGGCAATTTTAGCTTGCTCCTGGTGAAAATAATTAATACAACTTAAAAATTTAACAGAAGGAAAATTTGTTTTAAATGCATGAAATTTAAGTCATTCTGAAATTATATCTCTATAGGCCAAGAGGCACATTTTTGGAATGTCCATACTAGTGTTTCAGTATTATATGATTTCTCCAAAGCCTTTATATCCCAATGTATGAGTGGTAAATACTTTATTTATATCCCAATGTATGTGTGGCATATACTTTATTTATATCCCAATGTATGTGTGGCATATACTTTATTTATATCCCAATGTTTGTGTGGCATATACTTTATTTATATCCCAATGTTTGTGTGGCATATACTTTGATTATATTCAAATGTATTGAGGCATATACTTTATTTATATTCCTATATATGTATGTGTGGCATATACTTTATTTATATCCAAAGGTATGTGTGGCATTTACTTTATTTATATCCCAATGTATGTGTGGCATTTACTTTATTTATATCCCAATGTATGTGTGGCATGTACTTTATTTATATCCCAATGTATGTGTGGCATATACTTTATTTATATCCCAATGTATGTGTGGCATATACTTTATTTATATCCCAATGTTTGTGTGGCATATACTTTGATTATATTCAAATGTATTGAGGCATATACTTTATTTATATTCCTATATATGTATGTGTGGCATATACTTTATTTATATCCCAATGTATGTGTGGCATATACTTTATTTATATCCCAATGTATGTGTGGCATATACTTTATTTATATCCCAATGTTTGTGTGGCATATACTTTGATTATATTCAAATGTATTGAGGCATATACTTTATTTATATTCCTATATATGTATGTGTGGCATATACTTTATTTATATCCAAAGGTATGTGTGGCATTTACTTTATTTATATCCCAATGTATGTGTGGCATTTACTTTATTTATATCCCAATGTATGTGTGGCATATACTTTATTTATATCCAAAGGTATGTGTGGCATATACTTTATTTATATCCCAATGTATGTGGCATATACTTTATTTATATCCCAATGTATGTGTGGCATGTACTTTATTTATATCCCAATGTATGTGTGGCATATACTTTATTTATATCCCAATGTATGTGTGGCATGTACTTTATTTATATCCCAATGTATGTGTGGCATGTACTTTATTTATATGCCAATATATGTATGGCATATACTTTATTTATATCCCAATGTATGTGTGGCATGTTCTTTATTTATATCCCAATGTATGTGTGGCATATACTTTATTTATATCCCTATGTATGTGTGGCATATACTTTATTTATATCCCAATGTATGTGGCATATACTTTATTTATATCCCAATGTATGGGTGGCATATACTTTATTTATTTCCCAATGTATGTGTGGCATATACTTTATTTATATTCCAATATATGTATGGCATTTACTTTATTTATATCCTAATTATGTACCATCCCGATCAGGATTTGGTCTGGACCAATCAGCGATCTGCATGGGCCCTGACATACATATTGAGAGCATATTCTTTGTCTGTTAACTGTTTCCAGTGGCAGATACCTGTGAACATTAATGGTGTACATTACAATCAAACTGAAAGCAGTCCTGTTGAGTAAATACCCCTACAGTTAGCAGGCTTACCTCTGACCTTATTAATTTGAATATTTTTTTTATATATGGTCACATGACTGTCTCATCCATTGTAAGAAAATGTGACTGCATAAATCACCATATCAATGTGTACTGGTACACCAAAATGATTGTGTATAAATAATAAATTAACAAGTAATGTAAACAATTTAAACCATAAAGAGAAATCACAAATAAATTTCTGATCCAGCACATGAAAAAGACATAATGGAAAGGTTTGTTAGGAATACTTAGAAAAGGAAAAATGAAAAAGAACTTCATACATATAAACTGGACTTATACATATAAAAAGGACTTCATACATATAAAATTGGAAAGAAAAGATGTGATTAGTTACTAAAATATAAATTGAAACAAAAAGTGTGATTGGTTCAAATCAAATTACCTCCGCATTCAGTCGTACGGGTTTCACCATCCTGGTGGTTGTTCCGTGTTTCTACCAAATAGACAAAATAAATACATCCAGAAATTAGAAAATACCCAAGCCAGACTTAAAAAAAGAAGGGGACAATCATTGAAATTAGCAGGAACAGAACGGCTGAATAGGTTACGCAGGGACACAGTGAACAGGAAACACGTCAGATCGAAGAAACCATTAAAGTTTACCATTAATATACCAATATCAGGTTACAGAACGTTATTCTGAGGATGTATCGGAACACAAACTTACAATAAAATTGTTTTATTGTTTCATACACCAGTTGAGATCTCAGGACCAATCACTTTAATAATCTCTTTAGAAATCTTCAGACCAAACAAAACATATTTTTGTTTACTGTGTATACTTCACCATAAAAGATTTGCACCTGTATGAAGTTAAGCGACACATGAACTTAAGACTTAGTCAAATAAAGTGAAAAACTGACTTTTTTTATCAAGAGGGCCTGAACAAACACATGAAAAAATGTTAATGTCTGGAATATGATTTTAGTTCTTTGAATTTTAAATGCAAGCAGATAAACTACTTATATAGGCCCATTTAGACAGTCTTGCATTTTCCCCAAGACTAATATTCCATACAGCTGGATAATTCATATCATAAAACAACTGAGTCTTACCAATTGCAATATTTACAAAACAATATTAAAAACAAAAAGATATTCGTAGCATTAAATAATGTGTACTTTTCATAACTGTATTTCAAAAATCAAAATAAAAAAAATATTGACCAACACATAAAATCTGGTTTAAAGAATTCTTTGAAAATGCCAATGTCTCAAACATAGTGAAATTTTGATCAAATATCACCAGAATGGAGGCTCCTTGCTCAAAGAATCAATAACCAACTGATCTCTAATGAATACACTTATTACACTTCTGGATCATGAATATTCATAATTTAAAGAAACCATAAATATTCAAAACCCAATTCAAAATTACTCATCAATATTCAAGTTCAAGATTTTTTCAGAGAATGTCTCAACAATTTTGAAAACATATGAATGAACCTTTTCACTCATGCAGCACATTACGTTGAGGCTGCTATAGGTTACCATCTTTGTACTTTTTACTGTGTGATATTTAATGCTGCTGTTAATTGGTAACAGTTATAACTAAGATCTATGCATAAAATAACCAGTACTAAATATGTTCTAAACACATCATATGCAATTATGCCACTGAGTGCACCTCATTAAATCTAGTGCGTACATGTAAGTCAGAGACATTTTACAGCTTGGCACAAAAGGCCTAGACTTGTCAAACAAAGGTAACTATGTCACAAGCAGCCTGAAGATACAGCGCATATAATGTCAAAAGTGCAGGAAGTTTCAATACAAAAAAAAATATATACGGTATATATAAGGATGAAAGAAAACACAATTGTACACTAGGTACATTTAAATGATGAGTGTTTTTCATTTCATGAGTAATACAAACTTAAAAAAGGTGGGACATAAAACACAATTTCATTTGCTTGTGGGAAAAATAAATGGAGCAGGATTTATGATTACAGAGATTACACATGAAATGAAAATAAAGTAAATATATAGCCATAAGGCTGCAACTAACAGAAACCAAGTATTTCTTGCCTGTAAGAAGCTTCCCACATAAATATACACTTGCAATGTTTGAATAAGACAACAGTTAGTTGTCCCTGACAAAAAGTCACACCAAAGCCATTTACTAGCTCTCTGAAAATTTAATCAGGTGTCAGAACCATTTCCAGAACAATCAATGCATTCCACAATAAGCAAATCTTGCCAAGTTCTAGTTGTTCTGGAAATGGCTTGTGTCTTGGCACATATATATTAACAAAATGGGCCGATGTCATATAATTTTCATACAAGTGTGTGTGAATGTCTTTCATTCTCTTTGTTTGATGGTGCATCTTATAATGTTACCCACAGGTAGTACTGGTTGAGCTCTGGCAGCTGTCTCCATCTGAATGTGAAGGTGTGGCGACTGACAGCTCTTTACGTTAGGAAAATATTTCATATAATTTGTGAGAGAATCTATATCGGATTTATTTATAGGCACTCTGCAGTAGTGTCCAGTTTCTCATGCCTTATGTAAGCTTTAGGTATAACACCTGAAGGTAAGAACAAGATCATAAGTAACAACTGAGCCTACAGACACAATTACAGTTCCTGTATTTTAAATCATTCTTCTCTCACATTACCTTTCCTATAAACTGATAAATTCTTGGACAATAAAACTGAAGTTACATCACATTCGCTTTAGCCAAATACATAGAATGGTCATTACATGTTACTTTGTGAATGTGTTTTATTGGTTGTTTAAGCATCTTTTTTTGATAAGATTTCTGAAAGTTAATTAATATTAGCACATCATATAGTACATAGTTCTGTGGTATGATATATGAAATCTGCTTTCATTCAGCTGACACTATATGAAGATATGTCAATGATACATTTGCAAGACAAAAACATTTAGTATGTGTAGATGTGTGACAGTACTTCTGAGGGAGTGATTACTGTATTGCCAATACATAAGATCCATTGTTTCTTCCATTTCATCACAGGTTCTTCTGACTGTTATTGTTAAATTACATCATGGTGAGAATTCTGAAGCATTATGCAAGAATCTCTTTAGACACCTACCAAACATTGCAAGGGTACGAGCTCTGTAATACCAGAGGCATTATTAATTTATAACACCAGCAACATCTGCTTTGTAAGCAATTAGCAAGTGTACTAAGCTCAAGCCTGCACCACTAGCTAGGGTGCTGAAAAATAAAGTAAATATACAAAAAAGTTCTAAAGAAAAATTAAATGAAAGACTATATACTTACATTGTCTATCTAGAGGTATGGGAGAAAAAGGAAAGGAGAAAACAATCAAACGACACGCATCGCAAGTCTGTCAACCCCATGCTCACACCAAATACAGTTACTAAGGGGCGCCATTTACATGATACGCATATGATAACCCCACATGTTATACCATCATGCATTAATTAATGTTACGTATGTACAAGTAAGTGATCTATCATCTAAACTGTACTGCATGAAATAAGTCATCCTTTTTACTACAGAGTACTTTAAATATAGTTACTACTACTGATGGTAATCCCTCCACTCCCTTCAATGCTGTCTTGTGTTCAATCCAGAAGCTAGCTTCAATCAATTCTTGTTAACACCAAAGTGCAGATGAATACTACCTTTTTTCACTGCAGTATAATTATTACTAGATAATTCATCCATCTGGTGAGTATTATTATTAAAAAGGAATTATCCAGCTTCAAAATCTTCCTTTGACACACTTGCCTCACAAAATTAACACCAGATGGTGCTGAGAAGCTAAAATGGTAATACTATAATAACTAGAAAGTTTGGCATCAAAGTCTTTCATGGTATCCCACGACTTGGCATACTCCCTTAAAATAAACCTTCTTAGTTTGAAGCATATATTGACACTTTACAAGGTCACAGTCACAACGGTCAAGGTCACCAATTTGTTTTAACTTGTCAGATGATTTGGTTGAAACAAATTTGTGTAACAAATTTAAGTAAAATATATGTACTACTTCAAAAGTTATGGGTCTAACAAAATAACCATACTTCCGCAGATTTGATCTTGAAGACCAAGGTCTAGGTCACCTGTTTTTAATTTTTCAGACAACATCCATGAAACCATTTGTGTATCAAAATTGCAGAAAATATATGCAGTACTATTAAAATTATGGATTTCACCGTGATCCTTCATTTGGGCAAATTTGAAATTTAATATGGACTTTGTTCTCTGATCTACATCTATGAATATTTTAAGTTTAAAATAAGATCTGTGACATATTAAGTTATCCAGCTCATAGGCATAACCATAGTATCCCTGACTTTCCATCTGGGGATAAAATAAAGATACTGCTGTCTAATGAAGGTTTAATGGAGGTTTGGATCCAATGATTCTAAACGAGGTGGTATCATGGCCACTAAATGAACATAAGCAAAACTAAACAACCCCTTGAGCAGCATTTAATCTTTGTAAATAATTGAGCTTGGTTTGTATCCAACTGATACACATAAAAAAATAAATAAAAAAGAAATACATGACACAAAGGTTATCATTGGTCCTTTATGCTCTCTGGTATATGAAGAGGAAGGCAGGGTACTGCTCTGTTACACTGGCGGAAAGAGAAACCAAACCCCAGCCCACAGTGGGTATCAGTATGACTTCTGAAAATGCTGGCCTCTATCTGGGCTAACATTATATTAATAAACTACCAGTAACCACCACCAGCTCCTTTAGTTTCTAAAACTTCTTTTTCAAACAAACCTTTATTCCTACTGATGCTGATTATTTACACTGAAAAAAAAACTAAAGAAAGTTACCTTTGACAATGATATGGTTAAATAATAGATTTCCATAACCAAAATCTTCAATACCAACTATTTTCATACAGTTTTCACAAACAGGTCACAGGGTTCTACTGATATTCAGAGAGTCATCAGCTCTGAACACACTCTCTCAGAGTAAATGACCTGGCTAGCTGTGGGACCATGTACTGAAGTAATGTAAATGACAGCAGCAAAGTTTGTGTCATATCCTCAGAAAATAATCAACAATGCGGAACGTGATTCACCTTCTGTAGCCAGTCTTGGTGTCAAACTGTGGCCATGATGACTGTGTATTACTTTAGGTAAGACTTGTGAGATAAAAGGGACAAACAGCTCAAGAAAGTTAGTAATACTTTAAGCAGGGTGCAAAGATCCAAAACTAATCAGTGAAATTTTCCCATATGATGATACTGTAAGAATTATTAACTGTTAAACTAACAAGTTTATTGCATTTTTATCAAGCCTAAAGTGCACCGGCTATGAGTCAGGTTCCTGTCCTGTTGATTTGTAAGAAGTCACCTGAAAAGTAACAAGATCTTTTGCCTCATTCGGGGCCTACAGATGTCTAGTCAATTTCTTCTTGGGTCAGTCAGCTTATATCAGTGGGCTTCAAAGTAAGGGATCACCTGAAAAATAATCCAGTGGTGTTACTCTCATTCTACCACAAGGTGGCGCATCAATCACTGGCCGAGTAAACACAGCACGCGGTGAAGAAGTGGAGGACTGACTGGGTGGTTGACATTTTAGAACGAGCAAGTTCAATAAACTTCCTGACAGATGCAAAGTGGCTGTGACACTCGAGTGGTCACATGGACTGATTGATAATAGGGGTATCTAACTGTTTTAATTCATTTTGATAGTTTTATACATACTGTTACTGGCATGCTACTGTAATATGTATAACATGGTCCTTATCGGCCTAAAACATACAAACATGTAGCTGTAGTGACTTATTTGGTTTGTTTCCTACTTTAATAATTTAACAGTTATATACAAAATTTTGTATCTGTCCAGTCATTGCTGATAAAAATCTTAGTTTTAACTGACATGACAGACGCTGGACGCCACAACAAGGCTATAGTTCACAGCTGAGCAAAACAGAGGCAAAGGTGAAGGGCTGTTTATAGATGTTACATGAGAGTGGTCATTCTGACTTAATGACCAACAGGATAGATACCAAAGGTATTTGGTTTATCTCCTGAAAAAGTTCATTTGACATAAAACAAACTTGCATTTTAAGGAAAAGGTCCCTAGTCTGACTCAAATCTTAGCTTACAAAGTTCTCAACAGATTTAATTAGATGGTCAAAATCAAATTTATTAAAAGTCCTTTGGTAATTCCAGATTCCTGGATCTGAGACTGTTTACAGCCTGTGCACGCTGCTGTAGCAGGGGGCATCCTTGTGTATATATCATGAGGGTTCCTGATCCCGAGTCGGCATCCCATGATAAACCACTGTATTTTCTACTTAGGCATGGGGTGTATCCACAGGATCAACACTTCTATGTGCAGACTTCCCTTTGTTCATTTAAGGATATGCTGGTCTATAGTTGGTAATGCTTACAGATAACAATTCAGATTTTATGATAATTGTCACTATGTTTAGTATTAAGCCTCTTGCTCTTCAAGTTTGAACAAGTTTTATTTTTACAATTTGAATATTTTACCTATTTTTCAAACACTGTTGTTACTTGTACCCATGTATCTGACATCGTTTAGCCATTCGGCAATCTTATGAAGAAAATTTTCTTTCCATTCCTCTGAGCTGCACACAATATCACCTTACATCAGTGAACATTATATTTCAGGTAATCAAAGGTTTATAAGATTATGCCCAAGAAGTCAGAAAGCCTTATCAACACTAGTTGTAGAAGTGTATGTTATATGAAGTCTGGTTGATGGTAAACTGACCTTCTTGTCTATACACTCTCTGTCTTCCAGAACTTTCAGGAAAATATGAGCCACAGTGGCTTTATTTCTGGCAAACAACAAAATGTGTAAGAGCTCGATTTAACATGTTAAACATAACTATACAAGTCATTTAATAAATTTTGCACAATTAAACAATATGGAAAACAACACTGTGGAAATATTCTCACCAATAAACAGTCATGACAGAATAACATGCACAGCTGAACTATTGAAACATCAACACATGCTAAAAGTAAAACTCGAGGACAGTGAACTGTGCACCAATTTGACCAACCGACTTTCCATTCTCTGTGCCCTCACACTGACTAACTCTGTTTCAGTTCCTCACAGAGAACAATATATCTGTATCACTTGTGATAACTGCTGTTTGTTTTGGAAGATTGTTCAAATGAAGCTGAAATGACAGTATACCTGTCAAATGATCCTTGGTCAGAATGTGTCAATGACCCTGACTAGAGTATAGAGATCAAAAAGTTAAGAATGGAAAAGAAATAGCCTAATTAGCTAGTGAATATTTTAACAGATGCAGACAGGCCACTGATTTTGACAATAGTCCGATTAGAAATATTCTGTTCAGAAAATGTGTTTCAGATGATGACTTTCTTAAATGATGTTCCACAGTTAGAAGAATTGCAAAAATCATGCTAATTGAAAAGTAGATTAATCTAATGCTGTGGAATGACTGTGATTAAGTTAGTGAGCATATCTCATCAGACAGGTCAGCTTAGTGTGCTTATTATATTCTATTTACTTAATTATCTTTCTTGCTAAATGGTCTGGTTGAAATTGTGCAGAAAATTACTGAAGGTTAAAAAGAGTCAAGAATAAAAGTTCTGGAGAAAAAATTGTAAATTGGCACACAAAAGCAGGAGGACCAAATATTAAAATAAAAGTCAGTCATTCACAAAGTCAAAAATTCAGACAGTCAAGTTTGTGAAAACCACTCCTGATGACAACCAAATAAAAAATAAAATGACAGCTTAAAAACTAAACAGAAATAAATATGTAAAATAAACATATACCACAGGTAGAGTACAGAGCATTCACCATAACAAGAGCTGATGTAACTCACCCCTGGTCTAGGCAGTGACAGGTACACCTGGCGCGCAGCCTTCCCTTGACACACTTCATTTACGTCTTTCACCAACACAGACAGATCGTTGATCTGACTGACCCAAGCATCCGCAAACACATCCACGTTCTCCTTTGCTATTTTGCTACCAGGGTGCTGTGCCAAAGTCTGGGCAGCCGTTATTAACTGTAACATGAAAATGCCACAATAAATACATAATCTTCATGATTAAATAAAAACATAATATAAATCAAGATGATTCATATTTCTAAGTTAGAGAACAGTTTAAGTGACATCTGGTTAGATATTTCTAATAATACAGCTATAAACATGTTACATGTTATCATCTACATACAAGTAAGTGCTGTGGTCACTTTTGTATTCCAAACTTGTTTCTAAGATAATATTTATGTGCAGTAAATTCTCAATCTTGAGCTATGGCTTGAGTTTGAAACTATTGCTCTAAACCTTATAATTCTCCCTTAATTCACACTCCAGCTTTAAATAGTTAATTCTCTTAAAGTCATCATCATAGTATGGATGTATGTGTGCTTGACAGCTTGACAGGAAACGGACTAAAAGGCTGAGTGGGGTGAACTATATTCTAAATATGATGCATTAAAGGACCTGAAAAATTCTGTCATGTCTAACTTTAATAATTACAATTGATAAATTCTGATGAATAACTCTGAAAGATCAATTCTGGGTGGAACTTTGTCAATATGCCAGCTTGAATGGCTGACTGTCACAGCGATGTTGTGCACAGTTTATCAGCTAATGATGTCAGTTCCCACAAAATTTTGGTATGTATATGGATGTATCATGTTATAAAATATATTACTTGGTGCTTGTTTTTTCTCATCATTTATAAATTCTCTATTAAATAATTTTAATAAAACAATGATGATATAATTTATGATTCACTGACTGTGACTGCAATGTCATGCAGGGTCCAGTGGAACATTTAGGTACGTTTGTGGATGTCTCATTCAATAAAATATATTAATAGTGTGTGTTATTTTGTCATCATTTAAATGTTCTCTTTTAAATAATATTAATAAAGACTGAAAGTATATATTTATTTAATAATATGATTAAGACATCTGTAAACATGTTTGCCTGTGAGCTATGAAGTATTCACAGCTCAGCTTACTACAAATCCACATATTCAAATTTTGTTGAGGGATAATAATTTTACCAAAAATGCATTGATTCTCACAGAAATTACAGGTCTACATTAACCTTGTAGCTGTTGTATTTTCATGCTTGGGCAGATCTTGTGGGGACTTTTTATTGGTTTACTTGCCATGTATTTTAACCAGGACTCTGGGACTGACCTGTGGTGCCAGGTACTTTAACTTTGACTCTGGGACTGACCTGTGGTGCCAGGTATTTTAACCAGGACTCTGGGACTGACCTGTGGTGCCATGTATTTTAACCAGGACTCTGGGACTGACCTGTGGTGCGAGGTATTTTAACCAGGACTCTGGGACTGACCTGTGGTGCCATGTACTTTAATCTGGACTCTGGGACTGACCTGTGGTGCCAGGTATTTTAACCAGGACTCTGAGACTGACCTGTGGTGCCAGGTAGTTTGACCAGGACTCTGGGACTGACCTGTGGTGCCATGTACTTTAATCTGGACTCTGGGACTGACCTGTGGTGCCATGTATTTTAACCAGGACTCTGGGACTGACCTGTGGTGCCAGGTATTTTAACCAGGACTCTGGGACTGACCTGTGGTGCCAGGTATTTCAACCAGGACTCTGGGACCGACCTGTGGTGCCAGGTATTTCAACCAGGACTCTGGGACTGACCTGTGGTGGCAGGTATTTTAAACAAGACTCTGGGACTGACCTGTGGTGCCATGTACTTTCACCTGGACTCTGGGACTGACCTGTGGTGCCATGTATTTTAACCAGGACTCTGGGACTGACCTGTGGTGCCAGGTATTTTAACCAGGACTCTGGGACTGACCTGTGGTGCCAGGTACTTTAACCTAGACTCTGGGACTGACCTGTGGTGCCAGATACTTTAACCAGGACTCTGGGACTGACCTGTGGTGCCATGTATTTTAACCAGGACTCTGGGACTGACCTGTGGTGCAAGGTACTTTAACCAGGACTCTGGGACTGACCTGTGGTGCCTTGTATTTTAACCAGGACTCTGGGACTGACCTGTGGTGCCAGATACTTTAACCAGGACTCTGGGACTGACCTGTTGTGCCATGTACTTTAACCTAGATTCTGGGACTGACCTGTGGTGCCAGATATTTTAACCAGGACTCTGGGACTGACCTGTGGTGCCATGTATTTTAACCAGGACTCTGGGACTGACCTGTGGTGCCTGAAACTTTAACCAGGACTCTGGGACTGACCTGTGGTGCCATGTATTTTAACCAGGACTCTGGGACTGACCTGTGGTGCCAGGTACTTTAACCAGGACTCTGGGACTGACCTGTGGTGCCAGGTATTTTAACCAGGACTCTGGGACTGACCTGTGGTGCCATGTATTTTAACCAGGACTCTGGGACTGACCTGTGGTGCCAGATATTTTAACCAGGACTCTGGGACTGACCTGTGGTGCCAGGTATTTTAACCAGGACTCTGGGACTGACCTGTGGTGCCATGTACTTTAACCTGGACTCTGGGACTGACCTGTGGTGCCAGGTATTTTAACCAGGACTCTGCATACTCTGTTGAGATGATCAATGCCTCTGTGTGAGCCATGTGTCTCAGCAGTTTTGATACCTGTTATTAAATACCCAATAAAACAATATTGAATATACAATTTAATAAAGAGATTTCTCTTTAAAATATAACAATATAAAAACAATATATATACACATAAACTCATAATCCATAACTGCCAAGCAATTTATAAATTATGAAAATCTTGCATTTTAAAAAAACAAAAATCTATTAATAAAATGTTTTTAAATTGTTAAAACATTAAAGGGGCCCAATTACCAATCCTACTTTATAAACTTAAGGTAATCCTTGGAGCTTTTATGAAAATAGGCCAGAAAATGTGAATATCATCGCACACAGGCTGCTTGTTTTGTTTATATCAACATGTTTATAATATATTGGGGCCTGCCAAAATAATCAAAACAAATTCAACAAGGGTGTCTGGCAGCAAGTCAGATAAGCCAGAGCTTTGCAAATGGCGTTTTGCAACATGTGACCTTTCTACCTCTGCATATATTCAACCTACCACCTTAGGTTACATCTTTTTCCCATTTGTCAACATTGCTGTGTTTACAAACATGTTGTTGATAAACAAGTTCATACATCCTTCACAAAGGCCTTTAAAGAAATTTTCACAACCAAAATTACTCGTAGATCATTAATATTTACAAAGAGGAAGCCACAAATCACATATATTTTTTTTCCAAAGGTAGGTGAATGGGCAGCTTTAAATACTTTGATATACAATAACATCTGACAAAGGCAGTAAGTTTACCAGCAAATTATGGTTTTTTGACACATCAGTAAAAAACCTGTTTGATTATAAGATTGAGATTGCCTTCAAATCAAAAATGTATTTCACTTGATTTCAGTTTTTTATGTAATAATATATATACACAGACATAAAATAATTATGGTGACCTTTTGCAATAACAAAATATAATGCGCCTGAAAAATTTATTTTAATGGTTAGTTCATGTGTAAATATATATATATATATATATATATATATATATATATATATATATATATATATATAAAATGCTCAAAATTAAACAATATACAGAGATTTATTTTCTAACACAGAAATATAATGTCACCTCTTGCAGTTGCTCTGAATGTTCTTCAAATTTGATTGACAGTTCATCGACCCGCCCCTTCTCCCCACTCATACCACAAGCTTTGAGGGCAGTGATCAGCTCATGATCTTCATTTGTTCTGAACACATCTGAGGCTTGTTCCATGGCTGTATCTTGTAACTATCAACGAAGCACAGGGCAACATTCACATCACTTTCTAGGGAAATACTACATCTAATAGGGTGACAACTGATCTCCTGTAAGTGCTGCTGGAATCAACGGGTAATGTACCATACTACTGCTTTTAATTCTTTATCTAAGGTCAGCCAACAAAACAGAAAAACAGAAATGGATGCTTTATATTTAAAACAAGGTGTTAAGCAAAGCAAATTACTTCAGTGGAATACAGCTCATACATATAAAGTACAGCACATTTAATAACATGTGACCCATGGGTTATGGTGCTCAACTGACTAACATGATATTATAGCCTAAAATTCAAAAAAGGAATTTATCATATGAAAACCAAATTGAGATTAAGTTCAAATTTGATCTTGACCTTCGTAATTATGATACCAAAGTCAAAAGGGTTCTTTCTTCTGTGCTGGGTCATACATATGTGAATACTGAACTGGTCTATATAGGAAAAAGGGAAAGTTCTCCTGTGGAACAGATCTAGTATATCCCCCACCTGTTGTGGAAATAGCTTGAAAAAAAGTTGTGAATCCCTGTATAAAACCGGAGATGGGTCAATGTCACCCACCAAGATTACCACTGTGACCAGGAAAAGGGGATCAAGGTCATCCAGGTTCGACCTTGACCTAGCCCTTGATAAGGTGCATCAATGATGCAAGTTTGGTGACTGTAACTTAAATTTTTTTTTTTGAGTTATGGCATTAACATCATTTTAGCATTATCACCATTATGACCTTGAAAAATGTGTCAATGTCATCCATGTTCAAACTAGTGGTGGGAGTCGGTTCCTTTCTCATAATTGATCATCGGTTTGAACAAACCGACTGATGATCGATTATTAATCGGTTCAGACAAATATATGCAGTTATCAAAGAAAAATGCAATTATCTGTGAAACTGTACCTGCACTTCCCCCGGCATGCATTTTCCTCTCGCGCACGAGTGTAACGATCTTCCTCGTATATATACACAATCAGACTAATTTTAAGCAAAGTCGGGTAATATCTTTCATTATGGAAATTAATAGCATCTCAGAATGTTAAGCCTATCGAGGTGCTGTTTTTCTAGCACATGAAGGATTTTACGGGCCCAGGTGCGCTTGGGGCAGATCATACCAAAACAAACAAAAAAATGCAGACTAGTCCAAAAAAAATTCCAGCTGAAATCCAAATACTTGACCGGCCGTTATAGCCCCAACAAAGAATTTTTCAAGGACGGCCTAAACAGCGGCACCTGGCATCGATAAGATTATTTCTAAGAGAATCTCGCAAAATTGGCATAGACCTGGAGAATTTATGGAGTATTTTAACGCCTTCCCGCCCATATTTTGCCATGTACATCTCATTAGAAAACTCTCCCCCAATTCTGCAGCTCCCTGCGAGTTTACAGATAAAAAGTTTAATAATAAGTCCTCCGTTCTTGTATCTACTGTGTCATACTCAGTTACATACGGAAGTTATTTGGGAACACAGTCTCATTATATGGAGCTGAATGTGGTAAAAAAATGGAAGAATCTTTTTTGCCTATAACTAAAGGCATTTTGGAAAGAAAACAACCATAATTATGATGAATTCGATATTTGCCATTGGTATTCGAGCGCTTGAAAGTGGAAGCAAACCGACTGACTTTCATTAAAACTCGATAATCAGCCCACCACTAGTTCAAACTTGACCTAGCCCTTGATAAGGTCCTCCAAAGAAGTTTCTAGGTCCAGTGGTTACGATTTGTGCCCTGTTAACTGACAGACAGACAGACGGACTGACGATGGAGCAACAGCTCAGATGACTTTCAGTTAGCTGAGCTAAAAATAATTCTGAAGAACTGGTTTCACCTGTATTGTTTAAATCTTGATGGCTAACTGTGTTATATTTGTAAACTAGAATGGATTTTTTCTTGCACAAACATGCAGATGCTACCCATGGGCCCCCCATTCTGGTTAACTGAGGGGAAAATAGTGATTTCTGCAGACTAAAACTTGAAGATAAAGGTAAAGTTCACCAGTTTTCAAGCTCAACTGAGGTCATGGTTGGAAAAATTTGTGTAACACATTTGATTAAAAAATATACAATAATTCAAACACTATGAAAAGGGCAAACTTTTATGGTGCTAAAAAGCATCTTTAGCTGTGTGTCTCAATGGGACCTAGGTCAATGGGACCTAATTTATGGTGCTAAAAAGTATCTTTAGCTGTGTGTCTCAATGGGACCTAGGTCAATGGGACCTAGTTTGTAGTTTTCAAGGAGATTTCTCCAGGACCTCTCTGGATGTTGAGTTAGAAATTTCTAAGTCATATGGTTATGATTTGTGCCCAGACGGCCATGATGGACACAGACGTGTCGCTATAGCTCAGTATGACTAAAAGTCAGCCGAGCTAAAATACAGGTGTTGCCACCAGCCAAATGGAACTGATAAATATAGTCATGGTCAATAAACATATGAGGCTTAAGGAAACTAATTAAACTATTTTCCTATATTAAATTTTTAATAATCTGGGGTGCACAAACAAGCCCAATAACCTGAAGCATATAGGTTGTAGTTACCACAGAAATGTTTTAAGGACCTCCCAGGATTCTATTAAAAGTTTCTAGGTCCAACAATTATGACTTGTGAAACACTAACAGAAAGACAGACTGCCAGATGTTGGGAAAGGGTGATTGCTATAGCTCAGTATAACTAAAGTTACGCTGAGCTAAAAATAATATAATTTGATAATAGATATTTGACTCATGATATAACAAGTGACCCAGGGGTCATGACGCTCAGCTGACCAGAAAGACATTGACAAAAGTAATTTTATCATCTGAATGTCAAATTTGAATGAAATACTTTTTCCAAACTTGACCTTTTGTATAAAATCATCCAATATTCATTGGGGTACTATGGAGCTCTGTAGCATGAAGGATATGGGTAACAGACACCTATTTTCAAGGTTTACAAGATGACTTTTCAGGGGTCTCCAAGCATGTCAAAAAATAAAATTCTAGGTCCAGTTATTATGATTTGTGCCCTGTTAACAAATTCAAATGTTTATTCTTGGGGGTATTTCAAAGCCGCATAGGATGAAGGATATGGGTAACAGAGATGTAATTTCAGGTGCACAAGGAGACTTTTCAGGGGCCTCCCAGCATATCAAGAAAGGAGATTCTAGGTCAAGTCATTATAATTTGTGCTCTGTTAACAGATGACCAAATTTTTATTCTGGGGGGTACTTCAGAGCCCCATAGCTCACAGAATATGGGTAACAGGGACCTTATTTCGGGTTTCCATGTAGACCTTTTATGGGCTTCCCTGGAGGTGAGGACAGAAGATTCTAGGTCCAGTCATTATGATTTGTGCCCTGTTTACAGATGACCAAATGTTTAAAGATCACAAAAGTAGAGAAAAAAAATCGTAAAAAATAAAAAAAATATAGGTGGCGCCACCAATCTCCAGAAATTGATGAAACACTCCATGATCAATATCCATGCAAAGAATCATGGTGATTAATGATTAGTTGTTCAGATACTTGAGCTTTTGTATTAAATTTTGCATTATTCTGGGGGGTACTTCAGAACCCCATAGCTCGAAGAATATAGGTCACAGTGACCTAATTTCAGGTTTACAAGGAGAATTTCCATAGACCTCCCAGGATTTCAAGTAAGAAGATTCCCGGTCTAGCGGTTACAATTTGTGCCCTGTTAACAGACAGACGCCTGGATGGCCGGACGGACGACAGACAAAAGGTGATCCCTACAGCTCAGATGACTTTCAGTCAGCTGAGCTAAAAATTGAAAAAATACAGGTGGTGCCACCAGAATGCAGAAACTGATGAAACATTTCATGATCAATATCCATGCAAAGAATCATGGTGATCAATATAATAATTGTTCAGATACTTGAGCTTTTGTATCAAATTTTCCATTATTCTGGGGGGTACTTCGGAGCCCCATAGCTCAGTGGTTATGGGTAACAGAGACCTAATTTCAAGTTTTTAAGGAAACTTTTCATGGGCCTCTCAGTATGTCAAGAGAGAAGATTCTAGGTCCAGTTGTTACGATTTGTGCCATGTTAACAGATGACCGCATCTTATGAGGTCTCAAAAATAGAGAAAAAAATTCGTAAAAATAAAAAAAAATACAGGTGGCGCCACCATACTGCAGAAACTGATGACACATTCCATGATCAATAGCCATGCAAAGAATCATGGTGATCACTGCAACAGTTGTTTAGATACTTGAGCTTTTGTATTAAATTGTCCATTATTCTGAGGGATACTTCAGATGACTTACAGTCAGCTGAGCTAAAAACACTTAATGGTCAATATCCATGCAAAGAATCATGATGATCTCCGTATTAGTTGTTCAGATACTTCAGCTTTTGTATCAAATTGTCCATTATTCTGAGGGATACTTCAGAGTCCTATAGCTTGAAGGATATGGGTAACAGAGACCTAATTTCAAGTTTCCACAGGCACTCTTCATGGGCCTCCTTGCATGACAAGAATGAAGTTTCTAGGTCCAGTTGTTGCAATTTGTACCCTCTTGATAGATAACATAGGTGGCGCCACCAGTCTGCAGAAACTGATGGAACATCTCATGATCAATATGTATGCCAAAAATCATGACCATCAGTGATGTAGTTATTGAGATATTGAAGTTTTTGTATGAAATTTTGGACTTTTCTGGGGGGTACTTTGGAGCCCCATAGCTCGAAGGATATGGGTAACAGAGACCTAATTTCTGGTTTCCAAGGAGATTTTTCATGGACCTCCCAGGATGTAAAGTAAGAAGATTCCAGTTCTAGTGGTTACGATTTGTGCCTGGTTAACGGACAGACAGACAGACAGACAGACGGACGACAGACAAAGAGTGATCGCTATAGCTCAGATGACTTTCAGTCAGCTGAGCTAAAAATCCTTCTGCTATTCCTGATATCTATGATTTGACAAATTTATTCCTTTGATTCATGTGATAACGGAGTCTGACCTGTTTTTTAAGTGTTCTGCAGGCATCCTTAGTTTTTATTATCGCGGTCTCTAGCTCCTGGTTTGGTGAAGTGTTCTGTTTCTGGTCCTGTAATACAAACTGAACAAGTGACCATTACAAAGAGGTAATTTATTCAGTACACCTTAATTTAGCAAGTCATGTTAATAAAGTCTTAAAATATATGAGTCCAATATTACTTGTCACTAACATTATCCAAAAGCCTGATTATGTAATATTTCTCAACAAAAAAGATTTTGTTAAATTTTCCTACACTGTCTTATTAATCATAAATATATGCAATTAACTTTGTATAGCATATCCTCACACAAACTTCCACACACAAATATTTAATATATACTTTCAACTGTCTTGTTATCATTTAATGATGATATATGCATGAGTAACTGATCAATGTGAATTGACCATTCATACAAAACAACAGTATAACCATGTTTGTGGCGTTATGAATATTCATGTTTACCAGACTGATCCCGATCCTGAGGAGGATGGTGAGTTCTTGCCGTATTCTATCGCAGAGGTAGAGAATTCTTTCTCGATGCTGGTGGGAGGTATAGGCTGAATCTGTGAAGTCTTGTGTGGTCTCTACCACTGTGTCTAAGGCACCTTTCAACTTCTCCTCTGTGCTAGGACCAACCAGAGTCACCCGAGTCATCTCTACTTGATCCTGAAATATACACAGAGGAATCTCTACTTGATCCTGAATTATACACAGAGGAATCTCTACTTGATCCTGAAATATACACAGAGGAATCTCTACTTGATCCTGAAAATTACAAGAGGAATCTCTACTTGATCCTGAAATATACACAGAGGAAACTCTACTTGATCCTGAAATATACACAGAGGAATCTCTACTTGATCCTGAAATATACACAGAGGAATCTCTACTTGATCCTGAATTATACACATAGGAATCTCTACTTGATCCTGAAATATACACAGAGGAATCTCTACTTGATCCTGAAATATTCACAGAGGAATCTCTACTTGATCCTGAAATATTCACAGAGGAATCTCTACTTGATCCTGAAATATACACAGAGGAATCTCTACTTGATCCTGAAATATACACAGAGGAATCTTTACTTGATCCTGAATAAAATAAAGAGAAATCTCCACTTGATCCTGAATAAAATAAAGATAAATTGCTACTTGATCCTAAATTATTTAAGAGAAATCTCTACTTGATCCGGAATTATATAAAGAGAAACCTCTACTTAATTCTGAAATATATAAAGAGAAATCTCTGCTTGATCCTGAATTATATAAAGAGAAATCTCTACTTGATCCTAAATTATATATAGAGAAAGCTCTACTTGATCCTGAATTATATAAAGAGAAACCTTTACTTGATTCTGAAATAAATACAGGGAAAGCTCCACCTGATCCTGAATATACACAGAGAAATATCTACTTGATTCTGAAACAAATACATTACAGAGAAATCCCCAAGTTTATACAGAGAAATGTTGACTTGATCCTTTAGAAAAGTAATCAGAGTCAAATATGCTGATATTATATCTTTGATATCAGACATTAGTTAAGATTTGATTATAATTAATGTAATAGTAAAAACAAGAAATTTCACACAATTAGCCAATTGAAAAAAAACTATGAAATTAACTAGATACTTCCGGTATGAAGGTATCCCCAGACACAGGGCATACCCCCTTATAAAAAGGCCCTCTCATAATAAGAGGTAATGACCCCATTTTTAATAGGCTTTGTCCTCTCACCCATATCTACCCCCAGCAAACATTATTAAAGATCCGTGAAATATTTTTTGAGTTATTGTGTGTACAATGTTTGTCTACAGCAGCACTGGCACGACTGTCTCTGGGGATACCGTATTTATTCCAATTTGGCAATCCCTCTTATTTCTCGACCCCAAAAATATTTTGAAAGCATAATTTCTAAAATGACTCTAATTTTGCGACTGCCGACGATGTTTTCTGTTGACAATGTTTAGGTGAACTGCCTCCGTCTCTCGCGGGCACCGCAGTTTGTATCTGACTAAATTCTTATTACACTGAGCATCCACATCAAACTTGTTTGCAATAAAAAATTTTTGAAGATTTAAAGATGCGTTTTTCATTATTAATATATAAACATGATGAAGCGTTTAAGTTCCAAATGGGTGTCCGTGACGAAGCAAACTCGTGTACCGTTCCTGGTACGCACGTGCCTCGTGTGCAGTTCATGTGGGGTATTTAGCAATAATTACAAATACGGGTAGGCACACGTGGTGGAACAACTGGGACACAGTTGGAACTGTCATCACAGTTAAGCTTAAACGACCCCGGTTAGTTTTTGGATGGGTGACCACATGTACAAAACAAGGCCCGATCGAGGGCACGGGAGCTAGGACCATTTCCGGTCGTATGTAATTTAACGCGCCTTTACTTTCCTATATTTATTACATATTATACAAATAAAAGTTATCTGATAATAGGCAGCTGTGTGTCCCTTTTCGGCCCGCTAATATCGCCACCTGGTGGGAAAACTTGAAACAAATGGTAGTTACATGAGTTGCCGTCTAAGTCAAGTGATCGTACCTATATGCGAAGTAGTGATCATTTTGTAAAGTGACTGAGCTCAGTTTGATTATTCATTGGCGGACTCCGTATTTTTCATGTGACGGTTGGAAGCCCGTTTGTAGGATATTAACAAAACAAACTTATAAACACCCATATTATCACTCAATCCATATGATGGCTGGAGTGTCAGAGCGGCCTGGGTTCTCTAGGGAAGGTTATCCCACTGCATGCCTCTAAAATCTCGACCACCGCAAATTCTGCAGGAAGATAATTTTCACATATCCTCCATTATCTCGAACTCTGAGAAAATTAATTATTTTTAAGTGGTTGCCAAATTAGAATAAATACGGTACAATTAGTGTCAAGTAAATGTGACAATTATAAAAGGTCTGATACCTCAAACTCCCTTATGGCTTTGCATGCCGCTGGCTGAAGCTGTGCAAGGCTGATTCCTGAATCTCCATTCACCGCCGGTGTGGGTGAGGCTTGCCCGCTGCCACCGTGACTCTCTGTCACCACGCGGTGCACCACATCCATGGCATGCCGCATCTGACTGAACACACTCTCACGATTCCGCCTTGCTGACTGGCACTCTGGATGACGTAAACACGTCTAAAAATAGGAGAAACAAAATTGAACAATTTTAAATGAAACTGTTCTGGGTTCTCATAAAAGGGATATTACCTAAAATAATATTTTGTTATCTGACCATGTGTTTTCTAACTGAACAGTGTGAGCAGTTTATAAACACAATATCTATACTATACCATGATCACTGGTTGCCTCTTTGATAAGTTGATATGTCATATTCAATTTTATACAGTTGCACTACACAATACAACTAATGTCCCCTCAATGGCGAGGGGAATGGTGTGAGTTGCAACACCTCTGCATATACATACAGGATATGAAATTTAATTCAGCAGTGAAAAACAAGGGACCCATGGGTCACTGTTCTCAGCTGAAGTTGACCTAAAATAATATCAAATGGAGATAAAGCCTGAGAAGAAAAGGTGATACAGGCCATGGTTGGTTGAAAAAATTGTTGCAAATAATATTTTGTGATCTGACCACATGTTTCCTAATGATGAAACTGAAGCATGTAAGCAGTTTGTGAATATAAGATATATATTATTACCATAATCACTGGTTGGCTTTTTGATAACCTGTTGACAGTTCAGCAGTTTACACATTTGTCCAAATAGATCCTTTTTTTATTAAACCATTTTTCAAAATATAAAATGTATACATTTGCCATAATGATCTCACTGCAAAGGTGTAACAACTATGTGGTGGATGCTGGGTGATAATGATGGGAGTTACAATACCTTGACCTGTACCTCTGTATATATTTTCTTTAATTAATATATTTTATGCAGTCACAATAAAACTATTGTACCCAGTGCTCAGGAGCAAGCACACAATGGCTGGGGGAGAAAGGAGGGGGGGGGGGGGGATTGGTGGGATTTACAACACCTTTGCACATACATACAGGATATGAAATTTAATTCATCAGTGCTAACAGGAAAATAAGTTTATTCATTATTATTAAATATTTAAAAAAACAAACAGAGAGTTGGAAAAATAAAGGAAATCACTTTAATTCCTGTTCTACTGAGGCAGGAAAATAATGAACAAATATTTGCATTAGATCATCATGTTTTTTTTTATTACATCATTTTTTTTTCAAGTTTATAAATTTTACTTTACATTTACAGTATAACAAATATATCTGAATATTTAAGTTGATTCACAATTCTAAACTGCATCAAAATTTATAGCTAATTTGATCAGGTAACATCACATAATGCACACTGATGTAAAATTTTTAATATATTTGCAACACAAGTTAATAATTTGCAATACAATAAATATCTGAAAATAACACTTGATTCAGAATTCACAATTCCAAATTGCACTTTATTTATCCATGATTTGGCTCATATATGATTAAATTATACCTACTGATGGGTTTAATTATATTTTAATTCACTGAAATTATTTAAAAGGAATTCAATTTCTATAAAAATGCTACATTACCACAACATGGCATCTTCTGAATTACTCTTTGAATTACTATTTCAAGAACATTTTGTACATTGGATTGGAACTTTACAGTTAAAGAAATACAGTTCAAACAATAATAATTATTGCAATACACTTGGGGGGGGGGAGACATGAGAATAACTGTACACCCGTGACAGCAAGGGTGCTAGACAAGTGTTTCATCACTAATTAGGTAACCAAAGCAGGGTTGTAGTGACCAGAAGCCTGGAGCTTGACAATGCAAATGAATACAATAGAGCCTCTGAAAAAAACTTCAATAACTAGCCTAATTTTTGTGTTTTTATTTTCAAATTTCAGAATTTGACAGATTATATCCTTATGCGTACCTGCTGTGAAAATTAAATAAAATGTACCTACAGGAAAAAGATGGTCAAAATTTAAGGTACTGATTTTATATTTATGCTAATAACTTACAAAATTCTGATCTGATTTCTGGTATACAAACAGATTTTTATTTTAAAAAGTTATATCCTTGGGGAAAAAAAGTTTCTAGCTTCAAAGTTATCATGTTAAGAGAGTAAATATTTTTCCTGAGTTTTGACAATGTGCATTATGTTTGAGCCAATAACTTCAAAGATTTACATAATATTGACCTAATTTCTTGCATGTACATAGCTAATTTATGCAGGAATGGTCATATCAAATATAAATATATTAAAACCAGTGGTTTTCAAAGTGGGCAGTTATGAAGTGTGACAATTGTTTTTTTCCTTAATTTCTTAAAGGAATGAAGTCACAGTGACCCAGTGTGAAGTTTGGTAGGGGAACTTAGGGACATCTAACTGTATGCAGAATTTTGGATTCGTAAGTCCAACAATTTCAAAACATGCCCTGTTAACGGACGGCCAGCATGGCGGACAAAGGACCATGCCTATAGCTTGATGACTTATTGTCAGCTGAGCTAAAGTTTAGATGACTGACCTTGGCTGATGTGAGAAGCATCATGGTGGACTTCTCTAGAACCGCTCGGGCTGCTCCCATCTGAGCTCGCTGCTTCTCGCTCTTCAAGTCCTGTCAACAGTCATGTTAAGAATAGATGTTAGTAAATGGTCTAATATAAGAAGAAAGTTCCTTAAATCTTTGGTCATTTGCATTTCTGTTCAGCAATACTTCAAGTATGACCAAACCTCATTTCTGTTTAACAATTGCTGCAAAAAACAATCACAAGGTCACATCTTTGGACTCCAATGCAGAACTGACATTCTTAGAAGTTTGTCATTTTGCAGATATTCCAACATGTATAAAAAAACATCTAGTTTCGAGAGAGCTGTAGACTTGTGTCTTTGTGGAAAAAATACATGATCAGTTATTTCTGTGTGCCAGCTGCAAAGCACTGCTATTTCACATAGTTGAGTGATACAATAATATTTACTGCAGTTCCTAGATGGCAGCACTGCTGGTGTATCATTGTAAAATGATGTAATGGTTCTTCCAAGGAGTTTATAACAGATGGAGTTTCTACTCTAAGAAGGTCTGCCAGGTCTCGAGTGTCAGTTGTGTGTTTATTGCAATTAAGACCTGATAAGCCCATTAACCCTATTGTGCACCTATTGTGCCGCGTTGTCACTGATAACTGTGACCCCTTGCCTGCTGCCTCACTGATGGTGTTATTCTCATATTGTCGCCCATGTTTACCGCAGCCAAGTGATAGCTCAGGTGTCATTAGCCATGACGGCTTCACACAAATAATGGCCTGCCACACAATGTTTATACGATAATATTTTGAGTAATCTAACAATTGTCCAATTTTTACATTAAATACTCAAGGAGATAAATTCTAGGAGAAATGCTTGGGGTCTCTGGGAACTAACAAGCAGTTCCGAAGTCACACAGACGGGGGGGGGGGGGGGGGGGAGGTTCCTGCCCTGTATCAATTAGCGCATGCCTTATCAGCAGCATCTCTCTGTGCCTTTTTGCAACAAGTTTTACGACCCCCATTAGCAACATTTTACACCGCCAGGCTCGCAGTTGTAACTCCATTTGTTATAAACTCCTTGTTTATCCAATAAAAAGATAGCAGGTTCTAGGACCGCCTTGTCTTTTCCCACCTTTGTGATAATACCATTAAATGTAATGCAACAAGATTAAAATTGACAAATAATGCCCATAGAGTTAAAAATATGTTAAACAACATATTATCTCAAAGGAAATGGCAAGAGACCAATTCCCAGAAGAACCAGGTTTACTGAAAAATACTTTTACATTTGACAACTTATGCAGGATTGGCATTTACAATTACATCTGAATAATTTACACTAAAAATTCACATGACATTTCAATGACAATTTTAAAAGTATCATTCTAAGTGATGAGTGATGACAATGAATAATGCTTAATTTACAAACCAGAGCAGAACTCATCTCAATTAATAAAAAATCTATGATAACATACGTAGAACCAATTTATCACAGATCACGCAAAACAAATTTCATTCATTTACTGTTGAATTGAATTCCAAAAATTTAATACATCCACCAGGATGACAGTGTTTCTAGGTTTCTATGTTTGTAATTCTCTGTTATGTCATAAAGAATCATGATTTGATTTGTATTTTGTGTACTGGAACCATTATTGTTTATATTTTGACTGAGCCCTGGTCTACAGGTAAAGAACTCACATTTTGTCGATCACCAGTAAGATGAGCAAGCTCCACCATTTGGTTTCCAAACTGACTGAAGGCCTTGACGAAGTCTGAGAAACCGTTTACGTTCTCCAGCATGTCAAGACTGGTTGCCACCTGGTCAATAAATAACTCATTATAAATGTATTCAGAATCATACAGCTGATAGCTTTACTCCAATGATATATGGTGCTACTGGGGTGATGCCATAGGTAACCAGAGACATGAGGCATACCCCCTTTAAAACAGGTCCCTTTCTTCTGAAGTAAATTTTGACACCTTCCGTATTTTTTAAATTTATGAAATTAAAAGGCTTTGGAAGGTTTGGGATAAAAAGTTTTGCTTAAAATGTGCCAACAAGCTTTTTCAAAGAGGGGGTCCTCCGATTAACCTTTGGGCATATGACCTCAAAAGTCAATACAGCTTTTCCCCAATTTATAGGAAAGCCAGCTATTGAAGATGGAAAGTTTTGGATTAAAAGTTTGGCTGAAAATGCATCAACAAACCTTTTTCAAAAAGGAGATCCTGTTACCTTGACCTTTCACCTTGTGACCCCTAAAGCGTCAAAGTTTTTCATCTTTCGATAGATGAGCTATCTCAAAAAGATTGAAGGTTTGGGATGAAAAGTCTGGCTTAAAATGCATTTTTAAAAAAAAAAAACAACCTTTTTGATGCTGATGAATTTGTCAATGATCAATATGCAAAGCAAGAATCATGGCAATCCATGCATTAATTATTGAGACAACACTTTGTTTCAAATTTTTAATTACAATGGGGTGCACAAATAAACCCCATAACTCAGAGAATATAGGTCACAATGACCCTTTAGAATTTCAGGTTTCCAAGGAGATTTTTCGCGACCTCCCATTTTAGTTCATGATCAGTTCTACCGAAAATTAAAATATAAAGAAGTAAAATTTTATTTTCAATCAGGAAGGTTATAAACATCAGCAGTTTGGTAATCTCCATTTCTACCAGGAAGTTAAACTCTAACATAAATACTTAATTTAGAACTGAAGAACAAAAGTAACAATTTAAAAGAAAACCCCTGGCTAAGACAGTCCACATGAACCCTATGTGTTTCTTGCTTAGTCAAGCACCTATGAGAATCCCTTTAGTGGTCATTACCTTTTCCTTGGCAGCCAGAAGCTGTTTGACGACAATCCGGTCTGCGATGATCAGTACCTTGGTAATGGCTGATAACAGCTGTCGGGCTGCTCGGACCATTGCGGTCTTCTCAGCCTGGGCTTTTTGTGGATTGGCATCATCCACTTTTAAGTCTGTTATTTTCTGTATTGTAGCACCTGCAGCAAATGGAAATACCTTTTATTTTGCTCATTTAGTTTCTTGAGGCACTTTAAAAATAGAATTCAAAATCAGATGCCAAACTGTATACTTGAGTTAGTTCTGTTTTATATACTCATCTTTACCAGTGTATGAAAAGCCTGTGGGCCATGAAGCTCTGCTAAATTTGACATTGAGGCATATAATGTATGCCCAAGAAAATCAGACTGATTCATTCTTAGATATCTTATTTCCTGACTTCTAGAGTAAACAATTATGAAGTTCATGTCTGTCTCAAAGCACTCAACATCCTCTTCATTATTTATAACCACATGGAGACCCACATACTCAACTCAACAGGTATAAGTATGTGTATGCACCCCAGTTGTCGTCAGTCTGCAGGGTCAATAACTGGGAACAAGGGACCCATGGGTCACAGCGCTCATCTGATTGTGATTGGACCATAAATGTTTCTCCATCGTGATACTATATTGATTCGATAAAGCTTATGAATATGATGGACATGTTGGGCTTTTATAAAGGAATGTAATGTAATATGTGAGTAAATAATAAATGAAATAACCTGACTGATGGATTAATAGAGTAAAATATAGTGGTTTATTTTTTATTTATTTAGGAGGGGTTGAAAATTGTGATATATCTGAGCAAATATGATTGCAATGACAGCAGTAATAAGCAGTAGTAGAATGATGAATAGGCTATTTGTTGAAGGATCTATAGTGTATGGAAGTCTGCAAGATTTCAATTTGACAGATATGATGTAATGATTTACCGTAAAATCTCCACTTAAAACCGCACTTCCGATTTTAACCGCACCCAGACTTCGCCGAAATTCCAGGTGAGACACTGAGAGGGGCTCAAATACTAAGAACCTCCCTTTAAAATCGCACCAACTTTCCCTACGGAATGATTTGACAGAAGACACAATCAAGCTATCATCTAGAAATGAACTCGCGTAGGTTGCGACTCGGCCATTCCTGTCCACTTTAAAATTCCTTGGGCATTTTATTTAAAAAACATCATAACACTTTTTTTGCAGGGTCACTCAAGCATGAAGTTTGGGAAGACGTAAGGGCCGGTGAACCTCTGCCTGTTTATACAGATTTTATATTCCGTGCCGTATTCTTGTTTGCTACTGATTTGTTATATTTTGGAAAAATATTCTGCTGATCCATTTCAAGTCACTGTATATTTAAATTCTAAAGGAATATTTTAAAATCTTAATTTCTGATGAAAATTCCATTTTCTGGAATTACTCGGAAGATTCAAATCATTTTCATACCGGTTACTTCGGTATTATCATCGTCAAATCGTACGTTAACATCGCTCCATGTCACAATTTGCTGGTGCGTTTGAAAACATCGCTGGTCAACTAAACTAAATATAAAAGTAACTGAAGTTACCTTGTCGAAATACGCACGCATAGGAAACATGACCCTTGAAAACGAGTGATTTTAAGCTAAAATTAAAGTGGCCAGTCGGGGAAAGCAAGTTTTTTTCCTGAAGAAAATTTCCATGTGGGGAGCCATTTTGTCAAGGCAGTTTTCACGCAAGGCATGCTGGGAAGAAATAGGTGGCTGTTCTGTTTACCACCCACCGCGTACAGCCGTTTAAAATATTCTTAGCAGAATACCAGAGCGTTTCAGCACATGGCGGCACTCAAACTTGATTTTAAAATGATCGTCTGCCATTGTGTGACTCTTTACGATGTCAGATTTTTATTCATTTTGCGTTTTGAACAAATAATCATTGCTAAATAATGCTGCAAATGGGTTTAAAGTAGGCTTTTATTTCAATTTTGCTTGACCATGCCAAACGAAGGTTGCCGCTGTGTGTTACAGCAGGGTTGTTGTAAACGTATTATTTGGTGACAATTACCAAGATTTTATAACAAGTTATATATCACACGAAAACTAATCAGCAACATTTAATTTATAAATAACAAATAATCGTAAATAATACATTTACACACGGCTGCCATGCATGCGAGACTGCTGCTAAGAACGGCCTTCGAAAGTTGCAATATTATCGCCCACTCGCCGGCCGGAAAACGATGTCTGTCAGGAAGATATTCAGGAAACCCTTCTAGTATAAACCGCACAGTGCTTTCAGGAAATCAACCTGATTTCAAGATTTTGAATTTCTTGATTAAACCGTGGTTTTAAGTGGAGATTTTACGGTACTATGCTGATGAGGGGATTTATGAATTTGTTACTGTATGACACAATATCTCTTCAGTCTTGACAATGTACATTATTTTGATGCCCACTATGTCTACATATTACACAATATTAACACAATTTCTGGCATGTACATAGGTACCTATGGAAGAATAGTTATACAAAATATTTAAGTATGAATATATCTAAATCATCTTGTTCTTGTTTACTGAGGCTGACATTGGGATGGGGCTCAGAGAAGGGAACAGTGAGGGCAGCTATGAGGTAGATTTAGAGAGAAAAGGAGAGAGAGAGAGAGAAAGAGAGAAAGAGAGACAGAGAGAGGGGATGGAGCATTCAACAGTACTTAAACACCTAGAAGGTTAAAATCTAAAATATTATGAATAGCAGATAAAGTCTGATCGGAAAAGGTAATCTTGGCCATGGTTGGTTGATATGATTGAAGAAAATGTTGCAAATAATATTTTGAGATCTGACCATGTGTTTCCATTCGTTACCTTTTCGATAAGCTGTTGACAATTCAACAGTTTACAGATTTGTTTAATGAGATCCAATTATTTTAATAAACCTATTTTTTATTTTATCATAAGCCATAAAGTCCCCACTTAACAGGTGGAAGGATTGACAGGGGGGGGGGGGGGGGGGGGGAGTTATGATGGGAGTTAAAACGCCTGTCTTTCTATATATATTATCTTTAATTATTAAATTTTATGGAAAAGCAATAGAACTATTGTTCACAGTGCCAAAGAATTTCAGATTTTAGAAGCTGAAATCCTTACATGTGCATGATATGAAAATTAAACCAACAGTACTTACAGGGAAAAAACGTGCCATGCCCAAATTTGGGCAAAATTTTAGGTACTGATTTCATATTTATGCGAATAATTTATAAAATTTGAAAAATTCAGATCTAATTTTCGTTATACAATTGAATTTTGATTAAATGGAGTTATATCACTGAAAAGAAGTCTCTAGCTTCAGCCATTCTTATGTTAAGTGAGTTAATATATTTCCTGATTTTTTATGAGGTGCATTATGTTCCTGCCCACAACTTCAACAAAAAACGCAATACTGACCTAATTTTTGGTATGTACATAGAAAATGTATGGAATATGCACATTCACTATGATCATAATCAGGTCAGTGGTTTTGATATTAGGCAGTCTTATAGTGTAACAATGGTTTTTTTTTATGGAAAATGGAGGTTTTTCCTTAATATCTCAAAGGAACGAAGTCCTAATGACCCAATTTCGGTATGGTAGGAGATTTTGGGGACATCTAACTGTATGCTGAATTTCGGATTTGTAGGTCTAACGGTTTCAAAACGTACCAGTTTAACGGATGGACGGACAGACAGCCGACGGACAAAGGACCATGACTATAGCTCAGATGACTTATAGTCAGCTGAGCTAAAAACTGAGGACACCTGTTTAGTCAGGCTGAGTTGATTTGGGTCGCATCATCAACATGTATGCTGGGCTTAACACTTTACTCTGACATGCTCATAACCTATATCAATAAAATATTGTTATGTACTAGTGGTGGGAGTTGGTTCCTTTTTCATAATCGATCATTGGTTTGGGTAAACCGATCGATGATCGATTATTAATCGGTTCAGAAAAATATAAAGAAATGTGCAATTATCTGTGAAACTGTACTCTCTTAACCCAGCCGGAGAGTCTTAGTAATGCTACCTGATGAAAAGACGTTTTTGCCTTTTTTATATTTTCCTTATATCACTAAGATATGCTATTCAAAGTTTCATTTTAATTAATTATAGTAATCAAGAATCAAATCACAGTCCAGGAAATCTACTTGCTGGCCCTCACGAATACCGCGTATCATTTTAACTTCACTACCAGGACTTTGATTATTTATATCAATTATGATGAGTGCCGACATGCATACTGGTTTCACAGGCCTGTCAGAAAAATTACAGGCCCATATAACTTTTGGTAAAAATTAAAAAATAGGTAATTAAAGCTAAAAATATAATTACTCATGCGGCAGCGGCACCTGAGATGTTGAGGAGATTACTTCTAAGAGAATCTTGCAAAACTGGCATAGACCTGGAGCATTATGGAGCATTTTAACGCCATACCGCCCATATTTTGCAATGAACATCTCGTTAGAAAACTCTCCGCTTAATCTGCAGCTCCCTGCCAGTTCACAGAATTTAATAAGTCCTCCGTTTTTTCATCTACCGTGTCATACTCAGTTATATACGGAGAGGTTATCTGGGAACACAGACTCATTATATGAAGCGCAGAATGTTGTAAAAAATGGAAGAGTAATTTCTGCCTATAACTTAAAGACATTCTGGTAAAAACAATCATGAGTATGATGTAATCGATAGTTGCCTTTTATAATCAAGTGCTTGAAAGTGGCAGCGAACCAACTGACTTTCGAAAAAACTCGATGATCGGCCCACCACTATTATGTACTAATTTTGAAGTTTATTTAATTATTTTATGAAGGTGATAACTGATCCTTTCTTAGTCCACTGATTTGTACATGTCAGTTTTAGACAGATCAGCTTTACATCTCACCAGCAGCTCTTGCATCTTTACAGGCTTGGCTCAACTCCAGCTGTATCTCTGGATTTTCCTCCGCAATGGATTCTCCGACCGAGACAAACCTCTCTACTGCTAGGTTGACTGCCTGCCCAACCCGTACTAATGCCCGCAGAGTCTTTTCTGATTTGAGTGGTTTGTCCTTGTGGTTGACCAGTGTGGTGATCTGTAACAACCAGGAAATGATGATAAAATGACATAGCAGACATGAGACAAAGCAAAGAAAATGAACATTATATGTGGCAAACACATATTAAGTAAATTGAGACACATTAAACTAGGTAGATAGCAAAGACACATATAAAGTAAATTGAGACTCATAACTGTCATTTGTGACAGATACATTAAACTAGGTAGAAAGCAAGGAGTGTACACCTTCACCAATGTTTGACATTTTATTTAAATCCAACACACACATGGATGACTGTTAAAGTGAAATTAATACATTCATGATATAGACTGGTACCAAATGCCTCACTGTCAGCCAACAGGTTTGTCATTCTGATAAAGCAGACATGTATACGTACCAACAAAACTAAATATGGGGCTATATTTGTTGAATATTTTTTCCTCCAATATACTATACTCAATTCAGTTTTATAGGTACACACTGAAACTGTAGTGAGATCACTGTGCTGGTCCATTAGGAATCGTCATCTACACACTGGGCATGCGTTCAATTATCAATCACTTACTGTACAGCAAGAATCTGAAACCTCAGTAAACTGACAGCCATATCCCCCAATTTATAATGACAATATACACTCAAAAACAGACTGGCTGCTACCTGCACCATTCAGTGACAGAAAATGAATTTAAACACTCTTTCTGTTTCAACAAAGTTTCTGTTTGAACTGACAAAAGTTGAACCTGGGAACAGTTGAATAATTAACACTGGTGGAATTATATTGTACAGGAAATGGACGGATCCCAGACATGCCACAAACGTACCTGATCTGTAATTATTTTAATACAGTGCCCAAATGTACATGTTCTGGTGAAAGGTGAAATGCAGCAATGGCAAACTGCCTTGCACTCGAATAAAGTTGACATTTATAGCTTCATTTGGCTGCATTTAAATTGTAACGGGCTACCCCAGTGATTCAGGCCGGGCTATTGGCTTCCAATATATCTGCTCACCAAATATCCGCTTGCCCAGAAATCAGTGTGTGAGTGTTAATGGTTGAAATTGACCCTGCACAGTTCATACATGCAACTGTCATGGAAAAAGAAGATGAAGGAAGACATCAAGGAACATTTAAATACAGGAGCTACCTGTTTATGAAGAATTTCTGACCAGATCGCGACATTACTGTTGAGGCTGGTGTCCTGAATTGGGTCAACGGATTACCCCATGTGTGCGATCACTGAACCGCGACACTCCAAGTGAACTTGTACATGTGAGGCCATCCCGGCCTCAGTTAAAACACTGCTTTTATTAAACTAGAATACGGGTAGTCGACAAGCGACTACCTGTATCCACCTAAATCAGAGTGGAACGGGTGAAGTGAGGCATGGATTGAGTGGCAAGGGGAAATAGAATGAGGTGTGTTGCATATTAGCATGGATGTCTGCCACTGAAATGTGTATGTAGGTTGCGCCACCTACCAGAAATCCAGAAAGCTGTCCAAGTTGTATACATATGCAAAATTTTAGGCAAAAGGTCAAACCACTACATGTATATGAGTGATTTTATCCCATGGCAGACAAACAGACAGACGCTGTGCAAAAATGGTTGCAGGTGGCCCCTCCAGTTTTGTGTATGATAAAGAGCTATGTGAGATCTAAACACATGCAAATTTTGGCCCAATCGGTCAAACGGTTCCTGAGATACGAGCTTAGATGTCTGCAGCGTAAACTAGAATGTAGGTGGCGCCACCTGTCATAAAATCAAGAAAGCTGTCCAGGATGTATAAACCTGCAAAATTTAACCAGTTATGTCAAACCACTACAGAGATATGAGTGATTTTAGCCCACGGCAGACAAACAGATGGACGCTGTGCAAAAATGGTTGCAGGTGGCCTCTCCAGTTTTGTGTATGATAAAGAGCTATGTGAGAACTATAAAATTGCAAAAGATCTATACACATGCAAAATTTTGGCTCAATCGGTCAAACAGTTCCCGTGATATGAGCTGGGATGTCTGCAGTGTGAATGTGAATGTAGATGATGCCACCTGTCATAAAATCAAGAAAGCTATCCAGGATGTATAGGCATGCCGAATTTCAGGTGAATTAGTCAAACCGCTGCAGAGATATGAGTGATTTTAGCCCACAGAAGACAAACAGATGGACACTGTGCAAACATGGTTGCAGGTGGCGCCACCATTTTTTGTGTATGTTATAAAGCTATCCAAGGGCTACATTTGTACAAAATTGTTTTCCTGATCGGTCAAACGGTTCCCGAGATATGTGGGTTTATGTATGGAAACAGATGCACAAATGGATGCTGGGCAGAGAGGAAAGGTCAGAGGTCAAAACAAAATCGGGGCGCAGCAGTTCACATGTAACCTGAACATAATCCCGGGTTTTGTAAAATTCAACCCAGCGGTTACGGAGGAGTTTTCCAGAATCCTACGCGGCAGCAGCGGCAGCGTGCAACTGAAAACATAGTATCCGCAAAACTCTGTTTTGGCGGATACAACTATTATTTATCTTACGTTTATGTATCAGCTTTATATTCATTCTTGCAGGTTTTTATTAAGTTACCCCGAGCGATTGTTTTTGCATCATTCATGACACATATATGTTGAAGGACGGACAAAAAAACTGGTTTTAAATTTGTTGTCATAAGGGTGATTATAAGAGATTATACATATTCCTTAACAATATATTTTTACCTTAAAGTTAAAATGTTAGCTTGGATGTTTTCATCACATTATTCTGGGGAAACCCCGCTGTGTGATATAATTAAGCTGTTTAGTGCAGTCGAAAACCGCTCCACCGCAAAAGGGTTCTCTTTAAGTGTAATACAAACATAAATGCACCCTTGATCATGTAACCTTGATTAATCATTAAGGCAAGTACACCTGTAATTATCTAAATAAACATTACAACATCTGCATTCTCTCTTTCTCTCTCTCATTATATCTCTCATTCTATCTCTCATTCTCTCTCTCATTCTCTCTCTCATTCTATCTCTCATTCTATCTCTCATTCTCTCTCTTTCTCATTCATTCATTCATTCATTCATTCTTTTCTTTCTTTCTCTCTCCTCATATACATCGTCATCGAACAAAATAAAGTTATTAAATGAAAATTAAACTCATTTATTGATTTTCAACCGTTAATGCTCACTCACGGATATCTGGGCATGCGGATATTTGGTGAGCAGATATTTTGTAAGCAGATAACTGGGAAGCGGATAACCGGGCGGACACCATCCTAGTCTCCTGAGGAAATATAGGAAACCTGAACACTTGAGCAAAAACTAGAATTTCTTAGCACAGCAGGTGCCATAGTATCCCCAGACATTAAACCCCCCCCCCCCCCCCCCACTTTAAGAATGGAAATGTTCCTGATATGACATGACTCAAAATTTGTGGCACCAGTGATACTAATTACTCCTCATATTTGTGCAAATTATCACCAAAAATAGACCTACAGATGGATACACCATGCAAGATTTCAGGCCAAGACACCAATCCACTACTGAGAAAAAAGTGCATCAAGTGCATAAAGTGCATCAATGTATACTATAGAACAGAACAGCAGGTGGCACCACATATCTGGTCTACAACAAAGCTATCCAAGACGGATAATCATGCCATTATTTCAGGCTGATACATCCAGCCACTCCTCAGATATTAGCAATTTTTACCCAAAGCAAACAGACAGATGGCTGCCACACAAAAACATTGCAGACTGCACCACCAGTCCTGAATACAAGATGGAGGTATTCAAGATCTATGGACATGCACAATTTCCAGCCAAAACAGCGAACTGCTCCTGAGAAATGGGGCATTCATGTATTCTATAGAAATGGGAAGATAGGTGGCACCACCTGTCTGGTCTATAAGTAAACTCTCTGCACCCACTGTTAAAATTCACACTTACCAATCACATCACCTATCATTCCTGTATACAGATACCACTAAATGTAGGTTTAACTGAGCATATACAAATCCAGACAGATGCTGACCTATGACATTCATCAAATTTGACCTTTGACCTGTGTGAGATCTGGCTTATGACTTCAGTAGAGATCCACACTGGTACATGCATTAATACCAGACTGTATGGGGCATCATGCCATTTATATGTATGAAGACTGCCAAGCTGAATTTGCCTGACTCTTGTCACATCTCAGACTGGCCTGCAAATATGCCACACCCCCAGAGATATTACTCTCAAAACAAGCTGATGAATGCAGGGTCCTCCAGGCCCATCAGTCTGTACCAGGGCATGTTTATACAAACCAGAGGGCACTTCAAAAACAACCAAATATTCACCACCCTGTCTGTGGGATGTTAATAAAAAAGGCCAGATGCAGCACTAACAGCAGTAATCAAGATCCCCCCCCCTCCTCCAAAAAAAAAAAATTAACATACCACACTCATATCCCTCCTGATTCTGTATCCTGTTCAGCTGATGAGATCTTTGGTGATAGTGATGGTCTGTTACATAGTGTAGGTGCTGCTCTCTTTTATTTAATTAAATACCTCTTATTAAGTTAAGTGTTCCTCCAATGACTACCTATTTTTATCTGAACAAAGCTTGAAATGAAAGTATTAGATATCTCAAAATTTAATTAAACTGAACACAAAAGGGTCATTCTGCTCATCTGACAAACAGAACCTTTGATGACATGAATAAAAATCTTAAATAACTTAAATAAATTCTGATGTTGAGAGACCTGACCTAACAAATTATACCTCATTTTAAAGCCAAGAAAATTATGGTACATATGTGTTTGGTGAACAGCTTAATTGTTAATAAATTAATCAAAATTGTCTGAAAAACAATTAGTTTTACAATACTTATATCTTTTAATGCGTGTGGGCATTCAACCAAAATAGCATTATGATCATTTTCTTAGTTTTTAGCCCAATTTGTAACCATTTGTGTGCACAAAGTCTGTTTGTTAGACCACTGCAGGTATATAAGATTCTGCTAGGGGCACTATAATTGATTTGGAGCCAGTTTTCTGACTATTACCTGTGACCACACTCTGCAAGCTCACAGGGAACCTCTCAGATTTTAAAACACTTATGAGGTAATCTGACATATTATCATTGGAAATTTCTTCCCATGTGATCGGTTCCGCCAATCATCAATCCTGTTTGAATGCCAACAAGAAATTTTACCTTCCAAGTTGGTCAGAATATTGCCTGCCAGGCCCCAAGGTTGGTGAACAATGCCATTAGCTAATTAGCAATATTATTAGACTAATTATTAGTTTCATTGACCCAAGCTTGGTTGGTTGCCTGACGATATCTAAGGCTACCACACTGGTCACAAGAAATTCATTGAAAAACAGTTACCCCTTGCAGGCTGCATATACGCACACTGAAAATTCCATATTTCCTTTATTTTCAATAATCTTCCTCAAGTTTAATATTTTAGAACCCTTTGTTCCTGAGCTTTAAGGTAATGTGTTTTATTTTCTGATACCTCACCACTGCTCAGACTGAGTGACCACAGCTCTCAGGTAGTACAGGCTGAAGTGGAACATTAACCTGACTAATGAACAAGCCACTTCACAGGAGCCTGGAATTTATCCAGGTGCTCTGAACACCCACACACACCAGGCCTGGCCGACCAAATACTAAAGCATCAATAATCATCTAATTGTATTTTTTTCTTCTGTCCACACAAAATAAATTCTGCTAGATATTTACCTGTTTACTAAAGGTTAACTGGAATTTAAATTTATACATTTTCATCCAATTATGTCAGTCTTTCACCATGTCAGCTTGTCTGACTGAGACAAAATGTCTTTCTCTAAGTGTCTGTTTTGCTGTCTGCATACAAGATGTCTGTGTCTGTCTCCCACTCTCTCTGCTTGTCTGTCTCTCACTCTCTCTACTTGTCTGTCTGTGAACAAGAAGTATGTGTCTGTCTCTCACTCTCTCTGCTAGTCTGTCTGTGAACAAGAAGTATGTGTCTGTCTGTCTCTCTCTCTACTTGTCTGTCTGTTAACAAGAAGAATGTGTCAGTGTCTCACTCTCTCTACTTGTCTGTCTGTGAACAAGAAGTACGTGTCTGTCTGTCTCTCTCTCTACTTGTCTGTCTGTCAACAAGAAGAATGTGTCAGTGTCTCACTCTCTCTGCTAGTCTGTCTGTGAACAAGAAGTATGTGTCTGTCTGTCTCTCTCTCTACTTGTCTGTCTGTTAACAAGAAGAATGTGTCAGTGTCTCACTCTCTCTGCTAGTCTGTCTGTGAACAAGAAGTATGTGTGTGTCTGTCTCTCTCTCTACTTGTCTGTCTGTCAACAAGAAGAATGTGTCAGTGTCTCACTCTCTCTGCTAGTCTGTCTGTGAACAAGAAGTATGTGTCTGTCTGTCTCTCTCTCTCTACTTGTCTGTCTGTTAACAAGAAGAATGTGTCAGTGTCTCACTCTCTCTGCTAGTCTGTCTGTGAACAAGAAGTATGTGTCTGTCTGTCTCTCTCTACTTGTCTGTCTCTCACTCTCTCTACTTGTCTGTCTGTGAACAAGAAGAATGTGTCAATGTCCCACTCTCTCTGCTAGTCTGTCTGTGAACAAGAGGTATGTGTCTGTCTGTCTCTCTCTCTACTTGTCTGTCTGTTAACAAGAAGAATGTGTCAGTGTCTCACTCTCTCTGCTAGTCTGTCTGTTAACAAGAAGTATGTGTCTGTCTGTCTCTCTCTCTACTTGTCTGTCTGTGAACAAGAAGAATGTGTCAGTGTCTCACTCTCTCTGCTAGTCTGTCTGTTAACAAGAAGTATGTGTCTGTCTGTCTCTCTCTCTACTTGTCTGTCTGTCAACAAGAAGAATGTGTCAGTGTCTCACTCTCTCTGCTAGTCTGTCTGTGAACAAGAAGTATGTGTCTGTCTGTCTCTCTCATTACTTGTCTGTCTGTTAACAAGAAGAATGTGTCAGTGTCTCACTCTCTCTGCTAGTATGTCTGTGAACAAGAAGTATGTGTCTGTCTGTCTCTCTCTACTTGTCTGTCTGTTAACAAGAAGAATGTGTCAGTGTCTCACTCTCTCTGCTAGTCTGTCTGTTAACAAGAAGTATGTGTCTGTCTCTCACTCTCTCTACTTGTCTGTCTGTTAACAAGAAGAATGTGTCAGTGTCTCACTCTCTCTGCTAGTCTGTCTGTGAACAAGAAGTATGTGCCTGTCTGTCTCTCTCTCTACTTGTCTGTCTGTTAACAAGAAGAATGTGTCAGTGTCTTACTCTCTCTGCTAGTCTGTCTGTGAACAAGAAGTATGTGTCTGTCTGTCTCTCTCTCTACTTGTCTGTCTGTGAACAAGAAGTATGTGTCTGTCTGTCTCTCTCTCTACTTGTCTGTCTGTTAACAAGAAGAATGTGTCAGTGTCTCACTCTCTCTGCTAGTCTGTCTGTGAACAAGAAGTATGTGTCTGTCTGTCTCTCTCTCTACTTGTCTGTCTGTGATCAAGAAGAATGTGTCAGTGTCTCACTCTCTCTGCTAGTCTGTCTGTGAACAAGAAGTATGTGTCTGTCTGTCTCTCTCTCTACTTGTCTGTCTGTTAACAAGAAGAATGTGTCAGTGTCTCACTCTCTCTGCTAGTCTGTCTGTGAACAAGAAGTATGTCTGTCTGTCTTTCTCTACTTGTCTGTCTGTTAACAAGAAGAATGTGTCAGTGTCTCACTCTCTCTGCTAGTCTGTCTGTGAACAAGAAGTATGTGTCTGTCTGTCTCTCTCATTATTTGTCTGTCTGTTAACAAGAAGAATGTGTCAGTGTCTCACTCTCTCTGCTAGTCTGTCTGTTAACAAGAAGTATGTGTCTGTCTCTCACTCTCTCTACTTGTCTGTCTGTGAACAAGAAGAATGTGTCAATGTCCCACTCTCTCTGCTAGTCTGTCTGTGAACAAGAGGTATGTGTCTGTCTGTCTCTCTCTCTACTTGTCTGTCTGTTAACAAGAAGAATGTGTCAGTGTCTCACTCTCTCTGCTAGTCTGTCTGTTAACAAGAAGTATGTGTCTGTCTGTCTCTCTCTCTACTTGTCTGTCTGTGAACAAGAAGAATGTGTCAGTGTCTCACTCTCTCTGCTAGTCTGTCTGTTAACAAGAAGTATGTGTCTGTCTGTCTCTCTCTCTACTTGTCTGTCTGTGAACAAGAAGAATGTGTCAGTGTCTCACTCTCTCTGCTAGTCTGTCTGTGAACAAGAAGTATGTGTCTGTCTGTCTCTCTCATTACTTGTCTGTCTGTTAACAAGAAGAATGTGTCAGTGTCTCACTCTCTCTGCTAGTCTGTCTGTTAACAAGAAGTATGTGTCTGTCTCTCACTCTCTCTACTTGTCTGTCTGTTAACAAGAAGAATGTGTCAGTGTCTCACTCTCTCTGCTAGTCTGTCTGTGAACAAGAAGTATGTGCCTGTCTGTCTCTCTCTCTACTTGTCTGTCTGTTAACAAGAAGAATGTGTCAGTGTCTTACTCTCTCTGCTAGTCTGTCTGTGAACAAGAAGTATGTGTCTGTCTGTCTCTCTCTCTACTTGTCTGTCTGTGAACAAGAAGTATGTGTCTGTCTGTCTCTCTCTCTACTTGTCTGTCTGTTAACAAGAAGAATGTGTCAGTGTCTCACTCTCTCTGCTAGTCTGTCTGTGAACAAGAAGTATGTGTCTGTCTGTCTCTCTCTCTACTTGTCTGTCTGTGATCAAGAAGAATGTGTCAGTGTCTCACTCTCTCTGCTAGTCTGTCTGTGAACAAGAAGTATGTGTCTGTCTGTCTCTCTCTCTACTTGTCTGTCTGTTAACAAGAAGAATGTGTCAGTGTCTCACTCTCTCTGCTAGTCTGTCTGTGAACAAGAAGTATGTCTGTCTGTCTTTCTCTACTTGTCTGTCTGTTAACAAGAAGAATGTGTCAGTGTCTCACTCTCTCTGCTAGTCTGTCTGTGAACAAGAAGTATGTGTCTGTCTGTCTCTCTCATTACTTGTCTGTCTGTTAACAAGAAGAATGTGTCAGTGTCTCACTCTCTCTGCTAGTCTGTCTGTTAACAAGAAGTATGTGTCTGTCTCTCACTCTCTCTACTTGTCTGTCTGTTAACAAGAAGAATGTGTCAGTGTCTCACTCTCTCTGCTAGTCTGTCTGTGAACAAGAAGTATGTGCCTGTCTGTCTCTCTCTCTACTTGTCTGTCTGTTAACAAGAAGAATGTGTCAGTGTCTTACTCTCTCTGCTAGTCTGTCTGTGAACAAGAAGTATGTGTCTGTCTGTCTCTCTCTCTACTTGTCTGTCTGTGAACAAGAAGTATGTGTCTGTCTGTCTCTCTCTCTACTTGTCTGTCTGTTAACAAGAAGAATGTGTCAGTGTCTCACTCTCTCTGCTAGTCTGTCTGTGAACAAGAAGTATGTGTCTGTCTGTCTCTCTCTCTACTTGTCTGTCTGTGATCAAGAAGAATGTGTCAGTGTCTCACTCTCTCTGCTAGTCTGTCTGTGAACAAGAAGTATGTGTCTGTCTGTCTCTCTCTCTACTTGTCTGTCTGTTAACAAGAAGAATGTGTCAGTGTCTCACTCTCTCTGCTAGTCTGTCTGTGAACAAGAAGTATGTGCCTGTCTGTCTCGCTCTCTACTTGTCTGTCTGTTAACAAGAAGTATATAACAGTGTCTCACTCTCTCTGCTAGTCTGTCTGTGAACAAGAGGTATGTGTCTGTCTGTCTCTCTCTCTACTTGTCTGTCTGTGAACAAGAAGTATGTGTCTGTCTGTCTCTCTCTCTACTTGTCTGTCTGTGAACAAGAAGTATGTGTCTGTCTGTCTCTCTCTACTTGTCTGTCTGTTAACAAGAAGAATGTGTCAGTGTCTCACTCTCTCTGCTAGTCTGTCTGTGAACAAGAAGTATGTGTCTGTCTCTCACTCTCTCTACTTGTCTGTCTGTTAACAAGAAGAATGTGTCAGTGTCTCACTCTCTCTGCTAGTCTGTCTGTGAACAAGAAGTATGTCTGTCTGTCTTTCTCTACTTGTCTGTCTGTTAACAAGAAGAATGTGTCAATGTCTCACTCTCTCTGCTAGTCTGTCTGTGAACAAGAGGTATGTGTCTGTCTGTCTGTCTCTCTTCTTGTCTGTCTGTGAACAAGAAGTACCGGTATGTGTCTGTCTCTCTCTACTTGTCTATCTGTTGACAAGAAGTATGTGTCTGTCTTTCACTCTCTTTGTCTGTCTGGGTTAAAGGTATATGTCAACAGAAATTATGGATGGGTTTTCATGTTATTACTGAAGAGAAGGGTCTTAAGATGAATTGCATAGTGGCTTTAGAAATGTTTCGGATCTGAGGATTCTCTGGTTTACCAAGGTGCTAATTTGTACTTTTGCCTCTTATTCGGCACCATATACCTAAGACATTCTGTGCTTGTATCTAAATGTAGCTGGAATAAAGATAAGAGTACTTTGATACTGTTTTACTTTAAAATAACAACCAGGTGCAGCAACAGTTGACAACTGTATGAGCAGTTTAAGGTGCTTAAATGGGCACATTCCTGAAAACTGATTAATTTCACAGTCATCCATTCCTATGGCACTTTTGTTGCTTTGTAAAAGACTTAACAATAAAAGTAGCAAATGTGGGGAAGAGAACTCCTCAGACCACAATATATATACAGTTAAAAAATAGTAGCCAATAACAGGCTTAACAATATCAAAATATTGATTTCTGTACACCCTTCAGTGCACTCCACAAAAAGACAGGCACACAAAACAGGTCCACCAGTTGCCAGGTTTTCCCATGTTGGTCTTACATAACATCCGAGTTGTTTAATGGCTACCTGGCCCAAAGCATTAGGTGGTTCTGTTTTATTCCCAGGCAAACACACCTCAGACAGACCCACACATTATCTAATCAATCAAAATGCTAACTTATTGATTATCCATACTGCTGAGGCACGGTTACAGCAGGTTCACAGACCAATGTCACAGCGCTGCCGGCCGTTACCTGAGTCAGCAGCTGAATGATGGACCATGGGGACACCAGTGCAGAATGGGCATATAGTGGATGAGACACCCCTGCAGCCCTCCAGCAACCAAATGTCTACATCTCCCAGCAAACACCATCTGTCATTGTAATGATTGTCAGCAGGAACAGGATTCCTAGACGTGGTCATCTCACAAGTACTGTGCCGCAAAGCGATTAATGTTCACTTTTACACCCTGAACTAGCATGCTTCATTAGCATATTTAAATGAGATTTGGTGTTTAAAATACACATGCGAGTACTACAATCATTGGGAAATTTCAGCACATGGCTTTTGTTGGACACACAGCCAGTTTAAAAGCTTGATTCTTTGAAATAAATCTAATATAAACAAGTCCTGAATAAATAGCAAGTTTTTATGGACAAACCAGACTGGAAAATGTCAGTGCACCAAAGTGGTGCGAGCGTGTCACAGGCACTACTTCAAACCTGGTTATTTGACAGTTTACCCTATCGTTGCTAAGACAATACGCATATTTTAAATTATAAAGTATGATGCAGGGTACCCATGATCCATATTCCAAGCTTCCATCTCTGTGCTAATCATATAAATTATTCTTCAGGTGTCAATTTGTCCCCGTGTTTTCGCCCCTGAACCACCACTTTGGTGGCCACAGACAGGGTAAACATGCACCCATTGACTCAGGTCGAAGGTCGTAACCATGGAGATGACACACTATGCTGACCCAAATCCCAACTTCTAGGCTGCCAAGCTGTACCCTGTGTAGCTTTTACATGTATTTAAGATCATCGGAAGCCTGCTCTGCACGTGATTTGTAGCTGTCTTGTAGTTTACATTCAGTTTTAACTCATTAAAAAAGTTATATACCTGTTTTCCTGTTTTGTTGATAAAAAAAATTATTAAAATACCGTCACGATAAAAGGGCTTATACAGTCTTTTTGACAACATTTACATGCCAAATGCAAGGCTTGTTCATGAGCGCTCTTGAAAGTCAAGGCTATCGTTTGTTGGTAAAAATATTGTTCTGGTACTGTATGTGGTAGGCTTTACCATCCCAGATAATTTATTTTTAATTTGTTGTTTTTCACATCGTAAAATTCCATCAGTTTCTTTTGTTTTGGCTATTTGTGTTGTTTTTCTTATTTACTTCCATCAGTGTTGACTTCATGACTGACGGTGCTCAACGCTTCGGAACCAGCTGACGCTCACAAAAATCTGCCCACCATGACATTGTGACACCAAATCAGAGGCATCTGTGTTTAAGACAAACACTGCATGGATGATCTGTGCAGTAAACTGCTACAAACATTTCCAATTCATTTCATGTTTATATTTTTTATATTTAATTCAGAATTGACCCCAGGTCTGCAAAACTCACTTTAATAGAGCAATGGTCAGTGTATCATCAGCATGAATTTCCCCAAGCATTTTTCATGGGAGATGACATTGAATTACATTATCCAGTCATTTCAGTCAGAGCCCACTTGTCTAGACTACTCAAGCAGATGCCATGACAAACTTGTGCTATGTATGGATAAAAATCAGATACATCCTTTACTTCAATGTGCCAAATGACAGATCAGGCAGACATGCAAGGTACCAATGAGTAAAGTACATTAAAATAATTTAAGAAATATCCTTTATTCCTCTATTATAAAAGTTCAGTCCTATGACGTGAATAAGTAGCATAGTTGTTCAAATAAATGTTCACACCCTGCATAAAGACTGTCTGACTGAAGATGTTTTTGCTTTGTCCAGCAGCTAAAGGTTGCTGTAGTCAAGACTACAGCCCTGCACACTCCTTAAGTGTTATTTTGATGAGCCAATAGACGTGATGCCACCAAGCCCAGCAGGGACTTGTGAAGGTCCGCCACTGTTTTACCCGCACCGGTGACAGCATCCACATCCACAAAGCCCCGCGTGGGCCATGCACCTTCACCAGCCCTAGCAGCAGAGACCAGCCAATCCAGAGGGCTAACTTGATCATAAAGCAATCGCTAATTTCTTCATAGGCAACATTAAGACATTTATTTTATCAGTATATGGAAAACTGTCATAATTGCAGTCATATATATGTAATGGATACATCAGAATTTCTCGAGAAATGCAAAGGACAGAAGGGCAGACTGGATGTAGAGACGGGCAGCCTATACTGAAAGAAAAGGCAGAACAGGTGGACAGATGGGCAGCCTATACTGAAAAAAAGGCAGACCAGGTGGACAAATAGACAGCCTATATTGGAAGGAGGACAGACCAATTGGAGAGATGGGAAGCTGATATTGAAAGAAAGGCAGACCAGGTGGACAGATGGGCAGCCTATATTGGAAGGAGGACAGACCAGGTGGACAGATGGACAGCCAAAATAAACAGAAGGACAATACATGATGCTGTTACCAAGGTACCATGCATACACCCTTTTGTCTGATATCTGCAGATGCTGCTGCGTTGTTTTCTGTGTTTTGGCTGCATCAGATGTTGTGCTTTTGCTGCAGAAGCAGGAATCATGCTTGAATGAGCATTTTTGCCAGTGGGACATGGAATGCTCCCAGCAGGTACATCAGCTAGGGCCATTAACTGAACCAGTATGCTGGACTCATCTGAACTAATACAATCACAAACCAATTAACTTAATGACGGCCACCAGGGCAACCACAGAGGCAGTCACTGTGGTTACAAGTTAACAGTGTGACACGCCATGGCAGCCAACTCCTACAGGACTGCTGATTCAGGTTTACCTGCCATAACCAAAACTGTCATACTGTGAAATATATATATATATAATTATTTATGTATGTATAATAAAATAAAAGAATCTACTACATAAAAAACAACAAAATTCATCTCCATTACTGCCCCTTTGATAATTATATTATTAACATTCTATAAAATATGATCTCTTGCAGGAATTCTAGCTGAAGATACTTGCTTTTACCAAACCATAAAACACATGTATGCATTTACATTTAAAATAAAATGTTATATTTCAAAATCATAATAATTGCATTAGTATTACATCCACAACATTCTCTTATGCTAGAAATCCATGTACTTCATGGACTGTCTCCCTCTTATTTGAATTGATCTATTTTATTTTTTATATGTCTGTTGTCTGTAGATGAATTAGGATGACTGGTAGATTCTTCACTCGTCAATGCTGACAACAGTGAAAATTCAGTAATAAATTAAATTCCATTTAATTGTCCTTGTAATGGTGTTGTTACAGATTAACTGAAATGAATATTAAAAGTATCATAAGTACAATATAAACAAGTATAAACGTTTCAATAGCTTTAAAAAATAGAGATGTTCCTGAAAGTATATCCTTTAAGCTGTTCTTTCACCCAAAATACATATTAGATCTATTATGTATTCCAAGGCTCACTGGGTACTTTACATTTTCATGTGTTGAACATTAGCAGACATGACAATATTACATATACAAGATGTATCTCACAGTATATAAATCTTTAGTGATCCCTTGTTTGCCTAATACAGCAGTGTGCTCTATTTATTAATTCCTTCTTTTAATCCAAAATATCAGTTATTAGCAATTGAATATGATATGTCAACTAGATATTTCCTGGGACCACAGGTGCCATAGTATCCCCAGACAATTACCCCCACCCCCCTCCCAGCCTCGAAGAATAGGATCCCATCTTGAATTCAGATGGAGAGACTGACCCTTGGCAAGCCACCACGGTTTCTTATAAGTATGGGCATATTTAAGGTAAAGGTCACTCTCCTAGGAGAGGTCATGATCCAAACTGAAATATATCTCATTCCGTAACCCATGTCTATATACATGATATGAAAAAAATCTGTCCATTAGTTTTCAACTTATCATGCTCACAGTGCTATGAAGTGGCAATGGTGGGGTATTACAAGGTATGAAAGCAAGAAAACGACACAAGGTGGCGCCACCTGTATTAGCATAATCGCTGCTGTGACCTTGAAACAAGGAAACCATGGGTCACGGCGCCCAGCTTAAGTTTGAAATTTTTGCAAATGCAAAATATGCAAAATATTCTATTGTAATGTTTTTCATTTATATAAGCATATCAGAACCTAAGAGGAAAGGGGCCCTCCTACTTGGTTATATTAAAGTTCTAAATATATGATTGCATACTAATACTCTGACAAGACTGTCATGAAGAAAAATAGTATAAGTTTGGACATACTGTGATGGATATAAAAAATTAACAGATGGATAGGCAAGTGGACAGAATGGACTTATACCTTTATTTCACTATCAAGGGAATAATGCATTTAAGTTTATATATAAGCCTATTTTTTTAGCATATCCACTTTTTCCATTATTAGTTTTTATCTGATTCATTTTTTTTATTTACAAGTTTTATAAATTTGTAATAAAAAAACTTAAGTTAAAATATTAGAATTCTATACATATATTTGATTATTTTTAAATCACAAATGTTTAAACTGAATTTAAAAGAAAATAATGCCACAACATGGCATCTACAAGATTATTCCTTGAATCACTATTTAAAAGTTTTGCACATTGGAGTTTTTAGTACATGCTTAATTTTATTCAACAAAGTAAAATAAAAGATTCAGTAAATTTGATAAAACTAGATGTGTCGGAACAACACGAATGCCCCCGCCTTGGGCAAATTAGAAACATTTGTAAAATTTGGAAAATTTTTTAAGTTCAGGAGGTGTCGTATGGTCAAAAGTAGGTCAACAAGGGCAAAATGCAAACTCGATCTGTAACGGGTCATTATCAAGCAACACACCAAAAATCATGCCAGTATATGCAGGCATTGTGAAAAAAAGTCCATACATGTGCATTTTCCATAAAAATTTCTGTCTTTCATGAAATTTTCTATGTTTAGGAGCCGTAAAACAATCAAAAGTAGGTCAACCGGGATGAAACGCAAACTCGATCTGTAACTGTCATTATCAGTACAAAAAAGTCAGTACATATGCATTTGTTATGAAAATTTATATTTTTCATGAAACTTTCTATGTTCAGGAGCAGTCAAATGGTCAAAAGTAGGTCAACTGAGACAAAACAAGAACTCGATTTGTAACTGGTCATTATCTGCCTACACACCAAAAATCAGGCTAATATCTACAGGTATTGTGAAGAAAAGTCTGTACAAGTGTATTTGTCATGAAAATATATATTTTACATGAAATTTTTTATGTTCAGGAGCCGTAAAACAGTCAAAAGTAGGTCAACCGGGACGAAATGCGAACTCCATCTGTAACTGGTCAATATCTGCCAACACCAAAAATCAGGCCAATATCTGCAGGCATTGCCAAAAATGGGCCGTACATGTGTATTTGTCATGAAAATTTCTATTTTTCATGAATTTTTCTAAGTTTAGGAGCTGTAAAACACTCAAAAGTAGGTCAACCGGGAGGAAACGCGAACTCGATCTGTAAGTGGTCATTATCTGCTCACACACCAAAAATCAGGCCAATATCTGCAGGCACTGCGAAAAAAAGTCCGTACATGTGTATTTGTCATGAAAATTTCTATTTTACATGAAATTTTCTAAGTTTAGGAGCCGTAAAATGGTCAAAAGTAGGTCAACCGGGACGAAACGTGAACTCAATCTGTAACTGGTCTATATCTGCCCACACACCAAAAATCAGGCCAATATCTTCAGGCATTGCGAAAAAAAATTCTGTACATGTGTATCTGTCATGAATATTTCTATTTTTCATGAAAATTTCTAAGTTTAGGAGCCGTTAAACGGTCAAAAGTAGGTCAACCAGGACGAAATGCGAACTCGATCTGTAACTGGTCTATATCTGTCCACCCACAAAAAATCAGGCCAACATCTGTAGGCACTGCGAAAAAAAGTCCGTACATGTGTATTTGTCATGAAATTTCATATTTTTCATGAAAATTTCTAAGTTTAGGAGCCGTAAAACTGCATTATATATGGGTCCATAACTTCAAAATTATACCCAATACTGACCTAATTTTTTATATGTTCATAGAAAATTTATGGATGAATATGAATACTAAATATGATCAAAAACAGATCAGTAGTTTTGATATTAGGCAGCCTTAAAAAGTAACAATGGCTTTTTTATGGAAAACGAAGGTTTTTCCTTAATATCTCGAAGGAACGGAGTCCTGATGACCCAATTTTCGGTATGGTAGGAGATTTTGGGGACATCTAATGGAATGCGAAATTTTGGATTCGTAGATCCAACGGTTTTAAAACGTGCCCTGTTAACGGACGGCAGGCCGGCCGGACGACGGACCACAACTATAGCTCAGATGACCTACAGTCAGCTGAGCTAAAAATGCATCAAGGTCATCCATGTTCAAACTTGACCTAGCCATTGATAAGATGCATCAAACCTGTGGGTTTGGTGACTGTACTTCAAATTGTTACAAAGTTATTGTGTTAACATCATTTTAACAAGAAAACAACACAAGGTGGCGCCACCTGTCTTCTGCAAAAGACAAAGCTATCCAAGATCTTTGGTCAATTTGATTTTTGGATCATTCCATCTATCCCTTACTGGGATATTTAAGATTTTGTGTGAATTTCACCAAATATGGGAATATTCAAGGTCAAGGCCACTCTCATAGGAAAGGTCATGACCCAATTTAAAAAAAAAAATCATTTCATAACCCATATCTATGTATATGCATAATATAAAAGAAATCTGTCCATTAGTTTTTGACTAATAATGCTCACAGTACTGTCAAGTGGCAATTTAGGGGGTATTAAAAGGCAAGAAAACAAGTAAAGAATAATAGGTGGTGCCACCAGTTTCTGGAACATGACAACCCTATCCATGATCTTCGATCAACTTGATATTGGGATCAATCCATGCAAGATTTCTCGAGATATTTAAGAATTTGTGATTTTCCCCAAAATTGGACCTATTCAAGGTCAAGGACACTCTCCTAGTAAAGGTCATGACCTCATTTTATATAGGCTTTGTCCTCTCATATTTATCTATACATATACCAAGTTTGGTAAAGATCCGTGAAATATTTTTTGAGTTATCGCGCTAACAAGATTTATATGGGGCGGCGGTTGGACCGCCATGAAAACATAGTATCCCCCGACTTTGTCTGAGGATACAATAAATGTTAAGATTTACCCTGACCATTTACAGGAAACTTACCAAAATTATTTGATCACTACATCTTACTTCAGCATGGAGCATAACAAAGTTCTATGACTGTACTTTACTATACCACGCAGTATGCAGGACTGACCTGCTGACCAAAATTAATACCCTTTAAAGCTGTATAAGGCTGTATAAGGCAAATGAGAGAAAGGCCATAAATCATGTTAAACATGTTTTTCAATGTTTAACCAAAACAAGTATATAACAAGGAAAATTCTCTACACTACACATGCAAAATAAACTAATAAATACAATCACATGATAAATGAATATCTTGATATGTAACACTGACCATGTGATAAGAGTGACATCTAAATTTCAGAATTTACCTGTACAAGGAAAGGAGTTAAGCCACAGCCTGTAACTTTAAGACAGCATGAACCTCTCAGGTCCCATTACACTAAGCCATGTGAACTTCTCAGGTACCATTACACTAAGCCGTGTGAACTTCTCAGGTACCATTACAGTAAGCCGTGTGAACCTCTAGGTTCCACTGCATTATTTCTCTCACTTTTTCCATCACATAGATACTGTTGGGGGATTAAACTAGGTATCTTAAGCTCAGTGTCTAACAAAACATGAATATGCTTTCGAGGTCTACATGCATGATTTTTCCGTATATGTTTCCAGCTTTCAAACCAGCAAATCATGTTTCTATCTCAAGGAAACACTGAAGTCACCACAGAATTGTCTTCTTTAATGCTTTCCCTTCTCCTTGAACATGTGGATGTGTAATTCAAGGACTATATGGGTTCCATGGTAACAAAAATTGGAAATATGATTCCATTTTAATAAAGTCATAACTTTGTGTTTAAATCTAGAATCAGAAATAAATATGATTTAAATGTGAGGTTTTTCCCCCCTGTAGATGCGGATTCTTCATAAATTATAAAACAAGAGTCTAGGACCTGAGCAGGCTACTAGAGACATATGCTGACCTTGCTACCAATGAAGTCAGCGCCTGGTCCAGACAGTTCAGCAGGCTCTGTTTACTGGCACAGCCTTGGTTAATAGGTTGTAGTCTCTGGCCAAGCAAATCACCCATTTCATCTCCAAGTTAGGTCAGCCTACCACAGTTAATGTAACTGAAGAGTAATCACCTGCTGTTGGTGTGTGTGTGTGTGTGTGTGTGTGTGTGTGTGTGTGTGCATGCACGGGTGGTGGGGGTGTTCAGTCTTCATGTACATATAGAGCCCACAAAAACCCTGTTAACAATTCTCTTGTATCAACTGATATATATTTGCCCCTGCATTTTTTCAGGGTAGACTACAGTATGCATGTTATAGTAAATGCCATCACTTGGCCTCCAGGTGTCATTTTTGAGTGAATGAAGTTGATGATATAAATTTATGATGATATATTTGATTTATAAATAACTAATTTCTGTCACTGGAATAAAAACATCATCTAGAGCAGACCTTTGCTACCGTAAAAGTCGTTGCAGAAGTCGCATCCTTATTACAAGTCGCACCCTGACTTTAAGGATCCCCCTGGGGAATAGCCGTTCAAGTTTAGTTTCAGGAAAAGTCCATAACATAGGTCGCACCAAGACTTCGGAGGCGTCCCAACCACCAGATACTTTTGGAATTTGAGTATCATTCCTTACGATGCAAGACTACAACCAATGTCCCCGTAGTACTTTTGTGGTTTATAAACTAGATAAACCATTTAAACGTAAAAATAATTGGACAGCTTTAATGCAATTCTTATATTTAAGGAATAACAACAGAATCTTAACATATAAAGTCGGGGTTCAATTGTCAGGTAAGATTTATACAGTGCCAAAGTCAGCTGCGTCGGATAACATTTTGTTCTGTGAAACGATGTCATTGTTGCCGTTTCTTACTAGGTTAAGTAACTTTAGAATGCAAATATCAAGTTAAATGACTGTATTAATAAACTAAAAGAGTCTGAGGCAAAATACTATCACAATCGAGCAACTCTTTAAATTGTTAAAGATCGTCAAACGTAGGGTTGATTCATTAGACTATGATTAGTTTGCGTACGCGTGACGAGTCCCAATCCGTCGCATTGGGCATGATTTGAACTGACTTAAGACAACTGAAAGATGGAAATAATAAATCAGTTTGAATTTATTCACCTAATTTCTTAAATGGGCTCTAAAACTGAATTTAGTAACCCTTCAATTTAGTGTTACAACTTACCATCTAGGCGCGGCACATGCGAGGTATTACTGAAATCACTGAAATATATGTCAGTCAACAGCGGGATAATGAACGCTTTATTGACCGGTCAGTTAACGTAAAATAAACATAATTGAATTTACAGATATTATATTTACTTGGACTTATGATTTATTTTTCTTTGATAATATCTGGAAAACCCAATTCCCATCGTTATCAGTGATTATATTCAAGTAGCTTGGATGTATGGCAAACTCAGCCGTGTTGAACCAGATCCGTCATGACACCAAACGGTGCCGGTTCCCGTGGAATTTAGGTGCGTATGTGGCATTTTAAGTAAATAAAACATATAACTAAATGGTGTTTGTTATTTCATTGTATTGATTAATGTGTCTTCATTAAAATATCACGAATACGTCAACGCACGATTGACCGTAATGCATGCTTGCCGCCATATTGTTGGGCATACGATCGTCCTGAAAGAGACACGGGTAACACTCGAAGCAAATTGTATATTTGTAGCTCACGTGAAACGTTATAACATTGTTATCCAAAACGCTTGAGAACCACGAGATGGTGACAGTGACCTAATGGTTCTTAATATGAGAGTTTATAATTGTGGATATCAGTCACGGAAGACTTAGTTGACATGGGGATGTAAAGGTCATTGCACGGGTGACCCGGGGCTTGAACTTCCGCTACACGGCTTCAAAGGTCAGCTGGTATTCAGCGATCAACTGGGCAGGCAAAAGAATTCACGACGTATGTGTAATGGATCAAGCTTGAATGTGACGCAACTTAACATGCATAAACGGATATGGAACCACGAGTTTTTCATTATGGAAAGCATACCCATATAGTTAAACGGAAAGAAAATGTACATCAAAGACCGGCAGACTGGCATATGCGTCAAATTGACTCATGATATAATAGTAACGCAGATTAGGAAGTGTCACTTGAATGACGACTTGTCAGAAAGGGTAGGTCTTGAACTGGGCAAATTTAAAATTTGCATTTAATGTTAATAAAATGAAAATTTCGTCAGTTCACAAAATATAAAGCATAAGAGATGGTTGAAAGTGTAAATTATTGGGGAAAGACGTTTCACAAAGCACTGGTTAAAGGTTTTGCCGATTATCGCTCAACTAACGTCGTTCCATGTAACGGGAAAGCTGACAGAAACGGGATAAGTACGTATTACAAGTCGCACCCCGACTTTGCTAGAAAATTCTAGTTTTTAGAATTCGATTTCCTAGTACAAGTCGCGACTTCTGCAACGACTTTTACGGTAATATAAAACATCTAAAAAGCCAAGAGGAAGACTTCAAACAGGATTGTACCTGTTTGCTACTGTTTAATATGAATCATATTATATTATATTATATGATTCTAGTCTCCAGTTACACTTATACCCTCTTGTCTTGGTCTAGGTACACCAGAAAGCTGTGAATGGTACTGGCCATAAACTGGAGGGATCATGTAACCACAAAATACCTGTACAAAACATCCCCTGGACCTACAAAACAGCAGCCTGTATGAAACTCCAATACACTACTGACACAATTCCTTTCTATGCAAAGATTTTTTGTGTATATCCAACACATGAAGAGGCTGGGCCTAGGCACTTTACTCTTCCAATGGTAATGCCAAGCTAGGTCAAACTGGAAAACTTGGGGCAGGTTGCAGTGCTATGAGAAAACCAGTTCAACTCCAACATAGTTGAAGTTATTATCTGCCCCCTCCCTATCCACCCATACCTTGCTATTCAAGATGACAACCCAACCCATTCTTTCATGTGGCACATCACTGAAATAGTCCTTTATAAGAGTAACCCTGTGCCAAGGTTCATTTGACATTTCCACAAAAAAAAATTAAGAAATTCCTCTAAAAATGTTAGGCATATAAATTAAATGGAGAGTAGGTAGGTAAAAATTTAAAATGAAAACATGCAGAACCCAAGAGACATTTAAATTTTGTCAAATACTTCACATTTCTGCTTCTATTCATGTTCTCCTTTAAATATGCATTTACTTATACCTACCCCTAATTAACAAGAAGACAAATTACTTGGATACGGATAGTTTGCCAAGTATCACAAACATTTAAAAATATCATAATTAGATAATTCATTTTGTTTGTAGCAACAAATTTTAGTTTTCATAATTTCCTTAAAATCTAGACCCAACAAGCACCTTAAAACAGATCTAAGAACATAAGGCCTTAACAAAGACATGGGTATTCCTGGGGGTATATGGACGTTTCGGACATAGACAGTTTGGACTAGGACATTGGAGCCAACTAAATATTATATCAATTAGCATATATTTCATATTATTATATAAATATATTTTAAAAGGTTATCTTATGGCAATAATATTGATCTGTCCGAAACATCCTCCCTGGCAAAAAGGCTTGTCTGAAATGTCCTAGTCTGGAACATCCATGTCTGAACATCCTACATTCCTTCCTGGAACACGGAATGCACAGTGTTTTCACTGGAACATATGGTCTGCTTTCCACATATAGGCTGGACATGCCTAGAACAGGCCTGGACCTTGGTAAGTGTGTGTCTCCAGTTACTTAACACATACCAGCTTAGCATCTGGCTGCAAGCTGGGCTAGCTGATCCGGTTTCAATACCAGGGATACAGTACTGTCTGGGATTTTTTACCTGCTGTTCATCCTGATATACCTTCATAGTTCATAAATCTCCCACTTCATTATGTCAACCATTCCCTGTTGTTCATTCTATGCTGTCCAATATTGGACTATCTGTATGTTTTGTATATATACCAGAATACGGTTCATATATCTCTTTCAAACTTTCAACATTTCCTAGTTTTCCTACTCAGACTTTACAAGATCAAACTGTCTATATATGATTTATCTATGGTAACGGATACTGTTTTTGTATCTCCCTCAAATCATAAATTGTTTTCCTTACCTAGCATGACATTATAATGACAACATCTTAGTAGACCAAAAAGTTTTGTCTAAATATAAACCGGTATTTATGCATAACACTGTAAATCGAGTACAAAAATTTGACTTAAAAAATTATGGGGTTCACAAAATTCCTAGATTTCTGCAAATTTGACCTTTAAAACCAAGGTCAAGGTCATGTCTTTAAAATTTCTGAGATATTTGTGGAGGCATTTTTGTGTCGAATTTGAGGAAAAGATATTCAGTACTTAAAAAGGAAATGCCAGATAGCATTTATTTGATCTTACACTTTGTCAAAGGCTGTCATTATACATATATATATATATGGTCAAGGCCCAGATTGCCATCTGGACGGATCTTAGATCTGTCCAACCCAAATTGCGATCGCAGTTCAGGCCGGCCCAAATTGCGATCGCAATCCAGGCTGGCCAGATCTTACATCTGTCCAGCCCAGATTGTGATCGCAGTTTAGTCCGGCCAGATTGCGATCCTGTCTTTCTTGTTTCAGGATCACAATCTAGGCTGGACAGATCTTAGATCTGTCAAGGCAAGATTGCAATCCTAAACTTGACCAGCCCATATTGCGATCCATGCTTTTACTCTCACAGGAGTGAAACATTGAATGTTTTACCAACTCATTTAGTATTGCCTGGTTCCTTTTACCCATAATAAATACAATTATACTACACATGGGCAGTTAATAGTAGTTGGTTGGCACCAATCTGTTCAGCCTTGAAAATGGCGGTTGCACCAGTGCTTGAAGTGTGCTCCATCAACACATTTTACCCCTTTGGAAGTCTGCAATGGCAGCAATAAACAATATGGATCTCTGTACATGTTTCTCTGCTAAAAATTTTATGTTTTAAAAATTAACACTGTGAGTCCACTTCTTACAGAGCTGGATGATAACAAACATCTCAAGAAAAAGAACTTATTTTTTAAGCATTTTCAATAAGGGCATAATAAAAGTAGCATAAAAATGCTGTGCTATTGCCAGACCTATAGAGATAAAAGTGGATCTTGAATACTGTTTATTCATGTTACAAGGGGTTGCACTAAACAAAGTGGTATACAAGGTATCAAACAGTATCTCAATGATAAGAGTTTGAAATATGACTTCTGTCATTAAAGATCATGAAATGCTCTACAACCCTTCAAGAGTACGTTACAAAATTGGGCCACTTTGTTGCATGTAACCCAGTTACTGAATGTTATCCAATGCACTCATAAAATTACATGGTTATGCACTTATTATGTTTTTCATGATTATAGTGGACAAATTTTGTGAAAGGTATTATAAAAACATGAATCAAGAACACAACAATTTATGTTTTAATATATAGCTTGCTATAGTTATTAATCATATCAGTCAGTTTATTTAAGCACATGGAAAGATCACAGGATTCCAGGCACCATTAATAGGTAACTAATTAATCAGACCAAATCCAATGAGTAAAGAAGAACAACTACTGGTAACAAATATATATAATACATACTATTAAGGTTTATAAAAATATTGACTTTTTAAAAGATACATGATGGATGAAAGTATAATATTTAGATGATAGCCTCAAGGTTAATTTCAAAATAATTACTTTGGATTGCATGATGACTTACATGGGCTTTAACTGCCTAAAATTGTTTCTTTTTTTTACCTTTTTCAACAAGCAGCATTTTTTGCATGAACCTTTTTGTATTAGGCCTATAATTGTATTTAATATGGAGAAATGGTACCATGCAAAACTAAAATAAGTTGGTAAAACATCCCATGTTTCACTCCTGTGATAGAAAAGAGTGAAAAGTGCCTTTTTGTATTATAAGTGTATTTATTATTTGGAAATGGTACCATGCAATACCAAATAAGTTGGTAAAACATCTAATGTTTCACTCCTGTGATAGTAATTGCAATATGGGCTAGTCAAGTTTAGGATTGTAATCTAGGCTGGACAGATCTAAGATATGTCCAGCCCAGATTGCGATCCTGAAGCAAGAAAGACATGATCACAATCTGGCCGGACTAAACTGCAATTGCAATCTGGGCTGGACAGATCTGAGATCTGTCCAGATCGCGATCTGGGCCTTGACATATATATATATATTTATATATATATATATATATATATATATATATATATATATATATATATATATATACATTATTTTATTTATGAGACCATAGAAATATAAAAAGAACTTGCACAAATAATCTGCAGCTTTTACTATATTTCTTAATGGTCAGGACCGTAAGTGCTGAATCAATTATACACATTCTTAATTAAATTTCTTTTATTTTTAAATATGACAGATTCTTCAGAAGTATAATCTGATAGCATTCAAAGTCATCTGCAGCTTATACTAAATTTCTTATCTATCAGTCAGGACCATGACCAGTAGGAGACACTGTTTAACAAACCAAGACAAGTAGATCTATAACCACATCAGAAAGTATCAGATCAAAGGAATATTCTGGATTACAAGTAAACTATGTAGCCTGCCAGGTTAAGCCATATCATGTGTGCTCTATCATTTATACTCAGGCTTTATTAAATTTCTTTTTTTTTTTTAATTTTTACAGATTCTTAAGGAATATTATCTGAGAGCATTCTGAATCTGAGATTAATTTTGTGGGACCAGTAAAAAGTGTCTTCTTTCATGTAACATTACCAACAAGCATCAAAATCATGACAGATTCAAAACAGATCACAAGGTTTCAAATTCTCTTGCATTTTGCCAATTTCTACTTCAGGTGAGAATCCTGAGATCAAACATATGCAGCTTCAAAGTCAACAGAAACAAGCTGTCAAATTGCATCATTAGAATGAGAATCAGTGTGCAGTTGGAGCTGTCTCTGATGTTGGGACCTGTCAACCTCTTGGTCAATCATCTGCCAGTGATTGGTTCAATCACATTGCGACAGAAGGCAGCCAGCCTATAACAGGACCACATGGAATAAATATTCTCTTCCAGACCAGATCTTTCATCGGCTCAAGATGTTCCCGCAGAGCAAAATGACCGTAAAGTCCAAGCAGGGACTATGAGGGGCTTGGTATGAAGGGCTTTGATAAAATGGGACATGGCAGCCTTGTCTCAACCATAATTCTTTCGACTCTTTTTGAAAGCATGAAGATAGTTATAGGCCACCCACCCAGGCAAGACCTAAGCTCACTGTCACTCCAGCACCCAGACAAGACCTAGGCTCACTGTCAGTCCAGCATACAGACATGACCTGGGCTCACTGTCAGTCCAGCATCCAGATACGACATGGGCTCACTGTCAGTCCATCACCCAGACATGACCTAGGCTCACTATCAGTCCAGCATCCAGACAAGACCTAGGCTCACTGTCAGTCCAGCATCCAGATAAGACCTGGGCTGACTGTCAATCCAGCATCCAGACAAGACCTAGACTCACTGTCAGTCCAGCATCCAGATAAGACCTAGGCTCACTGTCAGTCCAGCATCAAGATAAGACCTAGGCCCACTGTCAGTCCAGCATCCAGACAAGACCTAGGCTCACTGTCAGTCCAGCATCCAGACAAGACCTAGGCTGACTGTCAGTCCAGCATCCAGACAAGACCTAGGCTCACTGTCAGTCTAGCATCCAGACAAGACCTAGGCACACTGTCAGTCCAGCATCCAGACAAAGACCTAGGCTCACTGTCAGTCCAGCATCCAGACAAGACCTAGGCTCACTGTCAGTCCAGCATCCAGACCAGACCTAGGCTCACTGTCAGTCCAGCATCCAGACAAGACCCAGGCTCACTGTCAGTCCAGCATCCAGACAAGACCTAGGCTCACTGTCAGTCCAGCATCCAGTCAAGACCTAGGCTCACTGTCAGTCCAGCATCCAGACAAGACCTAGGCTCACTGTCAGTCCAGCATCCAGACAAGACCTAGGCCCACTGTCAGTCCAGCATCCTGACAAGACCTAGACTCACTGTCAGTCCAGCATCCAGACAAGAACTAGGCTCACTGTCAGTCCAGCATCCAGACAAGACCTAGGCTCACTGTCAGTCTAGCATCCAGACAAGACCTAGGCTCACTGTCAGTCCAGCGTCCAGACAAAACCTAGGCTCACTGTCAGTCCAGCATCCAGACAAGACCCAGGCTCACTGTCAGTCCAGCATCCAGACAAGACCTAGACTCACTGTCAGTCCAGCATCCAGACAAGACCTAGGCTCACTGTCAGTCCAGCATCCAGACAAGACCTAGGCTCACTGTCAGTCCAGCATCCAGATACGACATGGGCTCACTGTCAGTCCATCACCCAGACATGACCTAGGCTCACTATCAGTCCTGCATCCAGACAAGACCTAGGCTCACTGTCAGTCCAGCATCCAGATAAGACCTGGGCTGACTGTCAATCCAGCATCCAGACAAGACCTAGGCTCACTGTCAGTCCAGCATCCAGACAAGACCTAGGCTGACTGTCAGTCCAGCATCCAGTTAAGACCTACGCTTACTGTCAGTCCATCACCTGAACTCCCTTCAGTACTGATTGCACTTGTTTTTAGTTTTCTGCCATTGACGGGTCAGCAAGCTAAAGGAACAACCCAGCTTCTCATATTATCCCTGTCCTATGTTATATAAATCTTCCTCCCTGAGCTAGAGCCTGAATACACCTTGTAAGTCCTGTGTATTTTTTATATATCACAGACTAGTTGGGATAGAGACAAACTTTTACTTTCGTTGCAAAAAAGACCAATGTCTATGGTGATAATTTTTTCTGCTTAGTTAAAATAAATGATCTAGTGCTTTGGGATGTACCAAGAGCCAGGGATACCAGCCCAACAAAACCCTAAATATTTCCCTTTATAATACACTAAATGTATGGTGGCATGAAAACAGTGCTTGATGTCCACTCGGGTCTTCTCAACTGCCTTGAAACAGAGCTTAATGTTTACTGAGACTTTATTTACAGAACCTTGATACAGAGTCTAATGTAAACTGAATCTGTGTCTACTGTGCTTTGAAATATTATGATCAATGCAACTACATGGTGAATATGATGACCAATTACTACTAGATGGTGAATATTATGACCAATGCAACTAGATGGTTTTACAGATTCGATAAAGATCTGTGAAATATTTTATCTTGCTTGCAAGAAAACTCTTGGGATACAACTATTTTTCATGTAAGAATAAGTGATATTAGGCCAGAGCAGGTGTTCTGTGACTGTGTGTGGGGCCCAAGCAGCTAGGTGTGGGTCCAGCAGTATCGATTAATGAGTACAATCAATGGCGGTCTCTCATACTGAGGAAGCAAACATAACAGCACCTACCCTGTGTATTCAAGCCTCACACTAATCCCATCCCTGGAGAATATGTCAATCCACAGCAACAAACAGGCAATATTACCTTCATATAATATTATTATTGTGGCCACACAAAGCTTAAGAAATTCATTACACAGCTTTTACATGACTGAACTGGTGTGTGATTCGGTGTTACCATTTCAGGAAAGTAAGTGGCCATGAGGGTCTGATGCTGTCAGAGGTTCTGCCCGGACCACACACACTCATCGTCCCTGGTGATCAAGAATTTATTTACATCACTACTGATATCTTTTATTTTGTGAAGAATCTATTCTTCCATGATTTTGTTAAACTGCCTATGTGAAACAGTATTGATAATTATTTTATTAACAGCATTATTTTCAAGTCCTATATCATTACCTAAATCCCTGTTTAATGTTTCACACAAATTTAATAATATTATCTTTTTAATGTGAGCATTTCTTTAAATGTCTAATCTGCAAAGCTTTCTTCAAGTTAAGTTTTTTTACAGCCACACACACACTGAATGTTTATCAAATATTTGGAGGACATTTGTTGGAGTACTTGGAGGTCAAGTATTGTTGTAATAAGACTAATTGCAGGCATCACCTCAGAGCTGGCTCCCGGAGGCAGTAACACATGGGATTTACCATCTCCCTGATCCACTGTTTAGATACAAACAAGTGGAGAGCAGATTTGTTTGGTTTTGGACCTGATCTGTTTATATGAGGGTAACGCTGCCTCCCCCCTGGGTTTATCTATGGGGGATCAGAGTGAGGTTTACCAAACATAAAGCAACCCTGTGGTGGATACTTTATGATAGTGTGGGATTATTTACGGGTACAGTCAGTCAGTACTCCACCTTACTTCGCTTGACGTTCTCACTTCATCCTCCATACATACATATTTCAGGGTGGATGGGTATCAGAGCATGATTATTTTGTCACTTTGTTAGGAGACCTTAGCCAGTTAACAAAATCTAGAGAAAGATGTGAGTCATTGGGTGCTGAAGATTATTGGAACTGTAATTAGATCAGACAAGTGACAGATAGGTCCTGATATCCAAACCTGTCACATCAAACACTACAAAGTACTATTATTATTATTAGTATTATTGTAAACCATACAGAATTTAATATCCAATGGCTCCACATACCTAGCAAACTCAGGACCTCCTGTTTGGTTTAAATCAGGTTATTTGAACCAAATACTATTCATTAATTGCTCCATGGTGTTATGTTCCACTCTGAAGTGATTTAATGGAACAATCTTTTAATACATGAAGAGCTACCAGCACCATTCTTGAATAAAAGTATTGTAATTTGTATTTATAGATGGTACATTATAAATCATCAGACAAATATGTCATGGGATATATTCAACCTTTATCTTTTATAAACATGAACCATGTGTCTGATGTCTGAAATCTCGATACCAAGTTAAGCCTACACTGGAGTCAAAAGGCCTTAACCAACCCACCATCCTCGGACAGTTAAACGCACAATGACAAAGACAGTATGCAGTTAAACATGTGATAACCTCTGATATGCTCCCAAAATTTGTTTCAATTGTATTGAATTTACGACATGAGTGTTGGTAATGCAAAAAGTTCATTTTATATTTATAATGCTTTCTTGGTTATACAACATACAGGCCTAATCAATATGCCTGTATATGGAATACTGGCCATGAATGGCTGTGTTATACTCCATTATCTAGTGTTTTTAACAGACTTATTTAAGATAAACAGAATAAGGTCTGAGAAGGTCCGACTTACACCTGCTTTGAAAACTCATATTTATCATTTGACATCAATTTCTAAAAGTTTCTACCCATAACTGGGCCTTGGAATGATGCAATAGTAAATAGATTAACAGGAAAACAACCATTTTAAGATTTTCCAACGATGCAATTTTCAAACCTTAAGAACTCTGAGAGTCCTTTTTAATTGGTCAGACACCCACAATGCTAATTATTATCCATATTCTGACTCCCATATTTGGCAAATATGGTATAATATGGTCTGCAAAGTAGTATCTTACTCAATTTTAGTGACAGATCTAACTAATCTCAGCAAATACATTTTATGCCAATTAGGATCCAAATATTGACGCATTTCAAATGCTTGCATGCTGTATGCTAGATTTTCGAACAAATGCCTTCAGTGGGACCAATATCGGTGCCATTAGATCCTTGCACCTGTTTAATGCTGGGTGTTAGCTGGTCATATCTAGGTGTTATACCAGAAATACACCACAAAATAACAGCACATGTGGTACAGCAGCTAGGAGCTTAGGCCGAGCTGCATTCCTGTCATGTCTGGTGCTGCTCCTGTAAGTGCTGGTGTTTTTACAGCCAGAGGTTGTTTACTACAGTTGGTGTATGTGTGGGACTTTTTGCTCATTCAATCCAAGTTTCTCTATTAATAAACAGTCTGCACGAGGGAACAAATTCAGATGAACCATGGCACTGGTAGTATGTAGATGTGCTGAGAGACCAGTATTGTATGAGGCTACAGCTGTTACTGTGTGTGGGACACTCACCAGCAGTCAGTAACACCTTCTGTCCAATAAAAAAAGTTCCCTTACCTGGCAAGTTTCAAAGTCCATATATTAAGCATGTGTTGGTGTGTTCAATGTAAAGGCCTTCTAGTACTTAAATTTATACAAATGCAGATCTAGTTGTGAGCTGAAGAACCAGCAGTTTTGGCCACGTTACTATCAAGATACGTCTGACCAAGATATATCAGAACACTGTGTATGTTCTCTGTGCTGATTCACAGAAAATGCTGTATTTTTATGAAATGATAATTCATCTCCATTATTGATTTTTCTTTGATTATGAAAAAGGAGAAGACTGGAACTGGCTTTCACAATACAGTCAGACGCTTTTTATCTAGCATGATCTGATAATGTGACATTTGGTGTAATAAGGCACATTCCTTGAAATGGAATTACATTTTATTATCTATTCCTGCATTTTGTGTTATCTGGCTCTAGCATGAAAACCAACATCCCTTAATGATTAACAGCATGCACATAATCGGGTACACCTAAGTGACCTCCAAGCCATCAAACATAAACGTGCTCAGTGTTGGTCATGCACCAGTCCCATGCCCAGCAGTAGGCATATACAATTATTTATCTGTCATAATGGATGAACAGTTGGTCTGCTGGCCCCAACCTTCATCAAAGATGAAATCGACTCCCTCAGTGAGTACAAACATAAACACCTTGTCACTGTTGAAAAGTTTTAATTGCAAAATGCAATTTAATTTTTACACAATTTTGAAATTTGATGTTAACTGTACAACAATCTTTGTCTGATTTATCATGGGTACTTGTTGTACTAAGGCATGACTGCGTAATCTGGCAAAATTCTTAATCCTTGACAGTGCCAGATGAAAGGGGTCTGACTGTAACAGAATTTGGACAACACGCTTTAATATTATCATAGCAGTAATTAATGGCAGGGAAAAGGAAAATCCCTGTAGACTAACTGACCATGCAGGTATTTCAAGGTCTGTGAGTTTCCATTTACTAGTAAAACAACACCTTTTCCCTTTCAATTATTGCCAAAGCCACATACATCAATTGTATTATTGCATGGTAAGTTTGTTATCATGATGGGTTTATACATAGGAAAAGGTCAACCATATTCTTGTCTCAGACATTTGCTGTTTTTTTCTACCTCTGTGTGGTGTACACAGAAATTTATAGTTTAAGGAATTAGGTTAAATTACATTTTTCTGTATTTACTGTGCAAATATAATCATTATTTATAAGTACAGAATGTAGTTAACCTCCAGCCTGACAGGTAAAGCTCACCAACGAACAATCTTCACCAACAACTAATCAACTTTTGTCATTTTTGCCTGAGATCTAGAAGATGACGCCACATCCTACTCACAATACCAGTACAGCTTCATCAGTTTTTACTTTTTAATTCTTGAACATTTTATCTACCACACTACTTCCTGGAAAACAAGGAGCAAGGAGTAATGCAAACTTTACTTCAAATCTGAGAATTATTAACTAATTCAAAGAAAGTAATTTTCATCAATATAATTACCTTTTCATCACTGAACAATGCCAAGCCAAAAGGATGAAATTCTGACAAAGCTTAACAGATGAGTTTTGTATAGCTGACAGGTTATGACAAAGCTTAACAGCTGACAGGTTATGACTTCTGAATTAAGCCCTACATATGGAACCTGTCAGTACAAAACACTTAAAATCATTATGAAATAACATTCATATTATAACAATCCTTCAACACCACTAGTTACCAACTTGTGTATTATGACAAAGAGGACCTTCTTCCTTCTCGGGTTCTCAGTGTACAATCTGTGATCACCGCAGACACTGCTACAGATTCTGTTTATTTAAAGTTATGAACTGGACAACAAATCTTTGCATCTAGCTTTATAAATTCTTTTTTTTATGATTTCCAACACAAAAGGCAAACCGTTTGATCGATTCTCAGTTGAGTTTTTATCGCTCTCAGTAGAGTTTGCACTGACCTGCTGCTCGGGACAACTTCCTGTAGAAGTTAAATTGTCTTATCAACAAAACCATAACTTACGGTGGAGCAGCAGGACAGCAGGCTGAGGTGGATTTTGCCAGCCTGTTGTACAGCTTTGTCCAGAACTAAACAATACGGGGTCTGGAGGATTTGTGAAGGTTACATTTGTTATTGGTTGGTCTGGGAGAGCTTGATTTATTTGATCAAATAAGTTGCCCTGGTCCCTGGTATTCTGGTTGATTTTTGTGATATTCTAGCATGCTATGTCGGGGGTTCAGGTCACAGCTTACTGGATAACACATAGAAGTGACTCTGAATCAATACAGTAAGTAGGGTATTCCTTGAATGTAATACACTCAGACTTATAGATACAACAGTTGGCCTTCCATGCAAACAAACAATTTCAGTTATTCTGCTGGTTAGGCCTGTGAAATTTGGGGGCCCTCAAACTCGATTAATTTCTCATTTCTTTACCTTCAATTCTCTATTCGATCCTTACTTTATTATACATGTAGTAAGTTTCAGACTATTTAAAAAATTTTAAATAAAAGCAATTTTCCCAAAATGGATGTTAGTAAATTTCTGCAAATAAAAGAAAAAGGTAGCTCCCAGTCTGTTTGGTGCCGCCATATATGTTTCCATGTGGGTGGAGTGGTCTACAAGCTGAAAGTACTAAGGGCACATGTGGGATGAAGACCTTCAACATAGCAAACTGCTACATGAAAATTTGAGAACTTTGGGATTGTACATAAAACAGGGGACCTGTGGGTCACTGCACTCAGCTGAAATTGATTATGAGAATATTTTTATAATCAGTTGAACTTGCCTATAAGGATATGCTTATGAGCTTTTTCAAAATGTGGGTCCTGTGATCATGTTTGAAGCCCATCTGTCCACCCAAACAGGAGTTATCATCCATTACCGAATTTGTGAATGGATGTGCCCTGTGACCTTGTGACCCCAAAGTCCATATATTTCTTCCGATATTGAAAGGGGAGTAAAATGGGGAAAATGGAAGGTTTGGGATGATAAGTATGGCTTAAAAGCATCCAAAATCTTTTTAAAGTGGGTCCTGTGACCTTGACCTTTGACCTAATGAACCACAAATCAAAAGGTTTCTTACTTTAGTGGTGGACCATATATTACTCAAGTTTGAAACCAATATTAAATATTTAAATTCAACCTGGAGTAATCATCTGGAAACAAACAAGCGGACAGTTGACCCCTGTGACCTTGACCTTTGACCCCAAAATACAAGTGATACATGGGTCATGACGCTCAGCTGCCAAGCATGACCTGCGACATCATGGGCTGCGATTCACAACTTCTAGTAAAATTGTTGCAGAACCTATATGCCAATTTTGTTTAAACTTTCTACATTGCCATAAATTCTTATCATATATGTCTGGTTAAAACATAGGGAATGATGGTCTGAGGCAAAATGTATGGTTGCTGAGCTATCAGGAACTTATCCCACAGCTTGCTCGATACCTGTCAGTCTCAAAAGGAATTCCACACAGGCCACATATAAGATCAAAATATAGCAAAAGATCAAGTAAATCCATGCAAGAATTATTGTGAAACGGGTGCTTCCATATTAATTTTTATTCAATACAAGCCAACTGTACTGAGCTTTCATAAATGATGGTCATATTTATTAAGAAATCTTTGACCCAATGCAAGATTACATTAATATACATCCGACTGCATTCACTTTAATAGTTCTTGAGATAATATGTTCTAAAGGAATTTAAAGATGGCGTCCTGGTGGCCATATTGGATTTCTGACAGGTCAGAAATTGAACAACAAACATCCTCTAAAAGGGACCAAACATCATAAAAAAATCACAGAAACTGTCCTGGCAAAAGGATTTCTAAAATGGCTACCTGGCAGACATAATGGTTTTCTGACAAGTCACACATCCTCCAATAAGACACTTAACTTGTAGCAATTGCTTCAAAGAATGTAACAGTTATGAATGTCCAAAACAATTCAAAAGGCATGATCAGGTTGGAGAGCTCTCATATCAGATTTATGAACATGCAAATGTAAAAAGTGCAAGTCCAATTTGTTTTAATTATCAGCTTGCTATTCAATGGGGTCAGCAGGGTAGGTAAACTGCAAAACCTAAAAGAAAAGAAATGCAGAAAGCATCACTAAGATGCTTGTAATCAAATAAAGCCATCCTAAATCCAGGTACAGACCCACATATTATCAGAACAAACACTTGCTAGTATATCTGATGATTTGTATAATAATATTCAGATATCTTGAAAACTAAGTTTATTGCTATGATTCCATGATATAAACTGCAAAATGTTCCCATCATTTTATAAATCAGTAGCTAAACTTAACACTTAACTCTCATAGTCTTAATGCCTGGTCAAAGCATTCCGGCAACAGTGTTTTTGTTATGCACTAATGATATATCCTTATCACTCCATGAGCTGATACAAAAGGGAGTCATATATCACAAGTGTCACTGACAATTATGGGAACATAGTGAGATGTACCAGTTATGAGTGCCATATGGTTATATATACAAGAAAACAAGAAAAACAGAGATGGTCTACAAAATAAGTTATTGTGAACATCCCTGACCTATGACCTTGGCCTTTTGCCCACATATCAACTGGATTCTTTCTAAATGATGGGTAACTACTAACCACTTACATCTGGCCGGGTGTAATTACTTGGCAACCAATGAGTGAATAACTTAGACCTGCAACCTTTAACCTCCTGACCAGCTGACCTCAAAATCAATTAGTTATTTCTTCATGCAAAAAGACCCATAAATATGAAGTTTGAATCAAATTCAGTGATGCATAGATGAGGCATATGTGAAATACTGAAGGTTTGGGTTGAACAGTTTCACTTGAAATATGTTCACAAGCATTTAGAACAATATTGTGACCTTGACCTTTGACCTTTTGAACTCAACATCAATAGGCTTCTTCTCTTATTGGTAGATAAGCCATATATGACAAATGGAAAGTATAGATTGAAATGTTTGCTGAAAATGACTCCATGCAAGAAGAGGGTGCTGTGAACTTGACCTTTGACCTCAAAATCAACAGGTCTTTTCCCCTGTTGGCAGAGAAGCGATATCAGTGCTGAAAGGTTTGGAATGAAAGGTCTAGCTTGAAATGTGTCCACAACCTTTTCAAAGAAGTGGATTCTGTGACCCTGACCTTTGACCTTGTGACCTCAACATCTATAGGATTCTTCTCCCACTTAGTAGGTGAGCTATATATGAAAGATCAAAGAATTGGGATGAAAGGTTTGACTTAAAATGCATCCTGAGGCTTTTCAAAGAAGTTGGTTCTGTGACCTTGTGACCTCAAAATAATTATGGTTCTTCCCCTGTTGGCAGTGAGCTGTATGTGAAAGATGGAAGGTTTGGGATGAAAATTTTGGCTAAAAGAATTATTTCTGGGGGGTGCAAACACACCCCATAACTTCGAGAATATAGGTCGCAGTGACCTAATTTCAGGTTTGCAAGGAGATCTTTTTAGAACCTCTAAGACTGCATAGGGTTCATGGCCCTAGCCCCTATGGTTACGATTTGTGCCCTGCTATCGGACCGACGGCCAGACGGCCGGACAGACGGAAGGACGCCGGACAAAGACCCATCGCTATAGCCCAGCATGACTGAAAGTCAGCTGAGCTAAAAAAGGGTTCTTACTTTATTGGTGGGCCATTATAAATCAATTTTGAAACCAATATGTTGATCCAAACTGAAGATATCATTCAGAAACAAATATGTGGACAGATGGCCACTGTGACCTTGACCTATGACCTTGTGACCCCAAAATTAATCAGGTTCATCTCCTTTCTGCAGGTCATCTATATGTGCAAGGAGAAAGCTTTGGGATGAAAAGTGACTTGCAGTCAGCTGAGCTAAAAATCAAATAGATTCAGGGGTTAATAATCTATTACAAATTAATTGAGGGCTTGCAATTCAATTCCTCAATTCTTCAATCCACTGTTACACCCCTACTAGCAGTGGCAGTTCAACAACAAACTGTCTGAGAAGCACAGATGTTGAAAAGACACAGGATGGTGATTTAAAACTCAACTGAGTGGGATGAATCAATCATGTTTTGTTAGGACACCCGCTTCTACAGAATGGTCTGAAATCAATTTTTTTTATATATGCATTCAGATTCAAAGAGGACTCGCTTGATTGCATATCCTTGGCTTAAGCAGCATAACCAAAGAGGAATCTGACACAGCTGATACTTTATCACTGATTAGTGTTCAGTAAAGCTCAGGTCATGTTAGTGTAAACTTCCTATTTAGCCTCTGTGTCGATGCAGACTGATGCATTTGCGGAATAAATGTAACATTCTCTAGTGATCAACATGAATGAAACTGTTATATTTTTGTATGCATTAACTGATCCTGTTTCACTCTTCATACACAATTAGCAATAATGCTGATGACTGTATAATAAACAAAAAGAATTTTAGGGTCAATAAAACCATACAGTAAATCATCATACTTTACAAATATTTATATTATAATGTATAACACAATTTTTTAACTATACAGTAATTAAAACTGGCATTAATTTGAAAACCTGGTATGTTACAATTTGACAGAAATATCAAGTCTGTACAGAAAATTGTATGTTAATGAGAGTCAGATGAAGTGTTCCTTTCTGAAGTGCAAAAACTAATTAAACAAAGAACTTTCAAGGGTTTGTAACAACAAAGTTAACCAGGGCTCCTTGTAAAACATATATTGTAAGAAGATGAAGACCAGTGGGAATTCTAAGTTTTGCACACACATACATAATTCAGACTGACAAAAATAACGCTGCGATTCCACCTGCTTCCCAAAACAGTCTGTCCTAATGTCACCCGCCACCTGTGGCAGTCAGAGACAGGGAGCTGGGGAGGGAAATGAAGTACCATTAACAATTAGATGATGAGGAGGGAAATGAAGTACCATTAACAATCAGATGATGAATGTCATGAGTACAGCTCAGGCTGCACCAGTCTGCTGCAGCTTCTGGTTAATGATACAGCTGAAAAGTAAGCCCTAGCACTGTCCTGACACTGAAGAGCTGGCCTAGAAATCACAGCAATCCAGGAGGAGAGAGATAGCTCTACAAGGTGCAAAGCTCTCACAGCAACATGTCAAATCATTTATTGTATCCGCCAAAACAGAGTTTTGCGAATACTATGTTTTCAGCCCACCACCGCCGCCGCGGCCACGTAGGTGTCCGGAGAACTACTCCGTAACCGCTGGGCGGGTCTCATTTGAACTGCTGCGCCCTGATTTTGTTTTGACCTCTGACCTTTCCTCTGCGCTCTGCGTCCGTTTGTGCATCTGTTTCCACACATAAACCGACATATCTCGGGAACCGTTTGACCAATCAGGAAAATTTTTTTGCACAAATGTAGCCCTTGGAGAGCTTTATAACATACACAAAAATGGTGGCGCCACCTGCAACCATGTTTGCACAGTGTCCATCTGTTCGTCTGCCTTGGGTTAAAATCACTCATATCTTTGCAGTGGTTTGACTAATTCACCTGCAATTCGGCATGCGTATACATCCTGGATAGCTTTTCATATTTCATGACAGGTGGCGCCACCTACATTCACGTTTACACTGCAGACATCCAAGCTTATATCTCGGGAACCGTTTGACCGATTGGGCCAAAAGTTTGTATGTGTATAGATCTCACATAGCTCTTTATCATACGCAAAACTGGTGGCGCCACCTGCAGCCATTTTTGCACAGCTCCTGTCTGTTTGTCTGCCATGGGATATAATCACTCGTATCTCGGCAGTGGTTTGACATATCTGCCTACAATTTTGCAGGTTTATACATCCTGGACAGCTCTCTTGATTTTATGACAGGTGGCGTCACCTACATTCTAGTTTATGCAGCAGACATCCAAGCTCATATCTTGGGAACCGTTTGACTGATTGGGCCGAAGTTTTGCAATTTTATAGTTCTCACATAGCTCTTTATCATACGCAAAACTGGTGGCGCCACCTGCAACCATTTTTGCACAGCGTCCATCTGTTTGTCTGCTGTGGGATAAAATCACTCATATATATGTAGTGGTTTGACTTATCTGCCTTAAATTTTGCATATGTATACAACTTGGACGGCTTTCTGGATTTTGTAGTAGGTGGCGCAACCTACATACACAATTTGGCTGCAGACATCCATGCTAATATGCAACACTTCACTCTATTTCCCCTTGCTACTCAATCCATGCCTCACTTCACCCGTTCCACTCTGATTTAGGCGGATACACGTAGTCACTTGTCGACTACCCGTATTCCAGTTTAATTTTGTTGTCCAGCACTTATTTTCATTTCATCATTTATTTTTACCTATATCACAGACAAACATGGTGTGTATATTTGTTCTGTCTGTGCAAACGATGTAGTACTTTAAACAAGTTATTATTATATTTATTTTAGCTCCACCAGTTTATTAAAACTGTAAACCATGGTAAAGCAGTTACACTAAGAAAGATATATTCTGTGTATTAAATTTGCACTTGAAATAGTGCTGCACATTTATATTTACAGTTTAATAGATATACCATTTATTTAAAATATACTATTTATTCAAATTTATAATTTTGGGCAACATGTTTTCAATGTTTTTTTCATAAATAAATGCTGCAATGCTGAATACAAATACTAGGAATACAAATATGAATAATGAATATGTATTAATTACTCGTAGGTCAATAATTTAAAAGAAAAGCTGCCATGACTTTTGTTACAAAGATGAAACAGTGAAAATATGACAAATAAATTACAGATCTGGGAAAAATTCATTTGTATACAAAATATGAAACATATGAGAGGGTCCTCCTCTGCATCTGTACATGAGATGAAGTTTAATCTTCTACAGATATCCCTGATTTAGTATATTTCATGTACCGGTAATTCCTTGTAAGCAGCTGGCTGACATTTAGATGTAGCTGCACACAATAAACCTGGGGAGGTTCCTCTTCATATACTCAGGAAATACATAAGAAACTAGAATACGGGTAGTCGACAAGCGACTACTTGTATCCGCCTAAATCAGAGTGGAACGGGTGAAGTGTTGCATATTAGCATGGATGTCTGCAGCCAAATTGTGTATGTAGGTTGTGCTTCCTACGAAAAAATTCAGAAAGCTCTATACACATGCAAAACTTTGGCCCAATCGGTCAAACGGTTCCCAAGATATGAGCTTGGATATCTGCTGCATAAACTAGAATGCAGGTGGCGCCACCTGTCATAAAATCAAGAGAGCTGTCGGGGATGTATAAACTTGCAAAATTTTAGGCAGATATGTCAAACCACTGCCGAGATATGAGTGATTTTATCCCATGGCAGACAAACAGATGGGAGCTGTGCAAACATGGCTGCAGGTGGCGCCACCAGTTTTGCATATGATAGAGAGCTATGTGAGATTTATACACATGCAAAATTTTGGCCCAATCGGTCAAACGGTTCCCTAGATATGAGCTTGGATGTCTGCAGCGTAAACTTGATTGTAGGTGGCGCCACCTGTCATAAAATCAGAAAAGCTATCCAGGATGTATAAGCATGCCGAATTTCAGGTGAATTAGTCAAACCACTGCAGAGATATGAGTGATTTTAACCCAAGGCAGACGAACAGATGGACACTGTGCAAACATGGTTGCAGGTGGTGCCACCATTTTTGGTGTATGTTATAAAGCTCTCCAAGGGCTACATTTGTGCAAAAAGATTTTCCTGATCGGTCAAACAGTTCCCGAGATATGAGCTTGGATGTCTGCAGCGTAAACGTGAATGTTGGTGGCGCCACCTGTCATAAAATCAGAAAAGCTATCCAGGATGTATACGCATGCCAAATTTCAGGTGAATTAGTCAAGTCACTGCAGAGATATGAGTGATTTTAACCAAAGGCAGACAAACAGATGGACACTGTGCAAACATGGTTGCAGGTAGCGCCACCATTTTTGGTGTATGTTATAAAGCTCTCCAAGGGCTACATTTGTGCAAAAGAATTTTCCTGATCGGTCAAACAGTTCCCAAGATATGAGCTTGGATGTCTGCAGCTTAAACGTGAATGTAGGTGGCGCCACCTGTCATAAAATCAGAAAAGCTATCCAGGATGTATACGCATGCCCAATTTCAGGTGAATTAGTCAAGTCACTGCAGAGATATGAGTGATTTTAACCCAAGGCAGACGAACAGATGGACACTGTGCAAACATGGTTGCAGGTGGCGCCACCATTTTTGGTGTATGTTATAAAGCTCTCCGAGGGCTACATTTTTGCAAAAGAATTTTCCTGATCGGTCAAACGGTTCCCGAGATATGAGCTTGGATGTCTGCAGCGTAAACGTGAATGTAGGTGGCGCCACCTGTCATAAAATCAGAAAAGCTATCCAGGATGTTTACGCATGCCGAATTTCAAGTGAATTAGTCAAGTCACTGCAGAGATATGAGTGATTTTAACCCAAGGCAGACGAACAGATGGACACTGTGCAAACATGGTTGCAGTTGGCGCCACCATTTTTGGTGTATGTTATAAAGCTCTCCGAGGGCTACATTCGTGCAAAAAAATTTTCCTGATCGGTCAAACGGTTCCCGAGATATGTGGGTTTATGTGTGGAAACAGACGCACAAACGGACGCAGAGTGCAAAGGAAAGGTCAGAGGTCAAAACAAAATCGGGGCGCAGCAGTTCACATGTGACCCAAACATAATCCCGGGTTTCGGAAAATTCCGCCCAGCGGTTACGGAGGAGTTCTCCGGACACCTACGCGGCGGCGGCGGCGTCCAGCTGAAAACATAGTATCCGCAAAACTCTGTTTTGGCGGATACAATAACTCAATAGTAACCAGCTGTTACTACAAGGACCTGTTTTAGCAGGTCTGAGCTCTTTTTGAGATGGTCTGGTGGCAAGCTTAGATACAGCGGCCCAGGAATGATGGATCTTTTATAATAAGGTGCAGGTAACATGACTGTCAGATGTCTAGCAGCGTGTAGACCAGTCTGTGATTAAGAATACCTCGCTCACCAACCCAATTATCTGATTCTGTATAATGTACACTAATCCCTTTTCATATATATATTTGATTGCTTAAAGTAGACTGGTCTCCTGTCTTATTAATGCACTTAATTACAAAAGACCACATCTATTATTAAGTTTAAGGTTATGATTTTACATTTACGCAAATAACTTAAAGAATTTACCAAGTTTTGACTTAAATCCTGATACACTTTCAAATCTTAATTGGATATAGTCATATGCTTGAAAAGGCTCTCTAGCTTGAACAGTTATGTGAGCAAATAATTTTCATGATTTTTGTTTATGTTTTGGCCCATTATTATAGCAAATTATGCAATATTGACCTATTTACATAGGAAATATATGGAGGAATAGTTTAATATGCCAAATAGTGGTTTGCAAAGTGAGCAGTCCTGAAGTGTAACAATATGTTTTTATTGGAAAATGGAAGTTTTTCTATATGTCTCTGAAAGAATCAAAGTCACAATGACCAAGTTTTCGGTTTGAAAGGAAAACTTCTACACATTTAACTGCATATGTATCAAATTTGAATTCATAGGTCCAACAGTTTAAAAAAGTGCCAGTTTAAAGGGACATAATCGGGAGCAATATTATGCATATTCTTTCACAGTCATATTAGTTTTGCATTATACAAAATTTTCCGAACAAAACTCTCCCAGCACTTTGTCTTAGTATCTTGCATACAGTTGTTTAACACCTTGTTGTGGCTCTGCATGTTTGCATGTTTACCATAACAAGGCCACGTGACCTAAGGTCCGATTGTGAGCCACAACATGTGGTGTTTCAGCCAGCGGGAACATGTATTAAAATTTTTGGCCAAGTTAATCAGGCCATCTCCTGATTGATGCATGTGGTGGCTCCACAAAGCGCATGGCCCCACACGCTGTGTTATGTTAACACCCTGTCCACTGTTTTGAACACTCTTTTACAGGAATAAGCACATGGTTTCAAGGTTGAGTTTTGGCAGGTACAGATTAATACTTAAGGGGAGATGCTATTTTTGTGGTAATCAAACATGCTTTATGCCCCTTTAATAGATGGATGGGTAGAAAGACAGCTGACAACAAAAAGACAATACAGACTTATAGCCAGCTGTGTTTAAAACCTATTTCTCATTGAATAAAAAATGGCCATAAGTTTTCATGAGCATCATATGATCTGGCAGCCTGTATCAATAATGATTAGGCTATAAATTTCTGCTTGCACTCACAGACTGCTCCTCCTATGACTCAATTAAGGCTGCATTTATAAATGTGTCAAATATATGTCACCTGAAATCTGCACCAGGTCAAATCATTTTTCACAAAAAATTAAATTACAAGCTGCTTAAATGGACCAGTCAACAAATATGCAGCAACATAAGCTAAATAACACATGCCGAAAACAGTCTTGTTGCTGAAGTAGATAACAAGCAAACTGGCCTGGGCTTAAACTTGTTACAATCTTATTTCTACTCTATACCCTCAGTGTTTATATCTTTAATGATCCCAGGTTCCATGCCAAATATTTCCCATAATAACTTTATGATCCTGAGACAATTAATCATGATGCTATGATATTTTTACAGTGGTAAAAACTAGTGAGTGAGAAGCCTGTCTCAAAAGTTATTTATAAATGTATTTTGATCTTTATGCATTACATCAGTGGGTCTGGCTAATGCAAGGTCCTGTTCCAATCAACAAACTTGTGTCTGGTGAGTTGAGACCAGTCATACCATGGTCACACAGTGCTGTCCTAGGCCAAACCAGCAGATGAGTGGACTGATCTTGACTTGGTCTGTCACTGGCCCTGGTGGATGAGATGCGTCACCATTGATCACAGTTTATACATAATCATCAAGGAGTCACAGAACCAGTACAGTATGATGTGATTACAGCAATTCCCTACACTAGAAATCAATGTCTGAGCTGGCCCTCTCCTTTCTCAGTGCTGCCCTGACTGGCCCCTCAGCACCTACCAGCCAGCACCTCACAGCCCTGTATGACTGGCCAGGCTTTCATCCTCACACCATGTCAGGTCTCATCCAGGCAAATGCAGGACTGGAACACCTAAAAGTGCAGCTCTCACACATGCTGAAACCTCTTTCAACAGTTCTAGGATAAACTGTCTGGACAATATCTGTTTCAGGTACAATGTTTAAGAACTGTCATCTTCAGAATAGACACACATTCCATTCAAATAATAATGTCATTCATTGTGTTTAAATTTGGTAAGGGATTGGGAGGGGGAGTGAGGGGAGAAGTTTCTCCACCACAATAGAACCCCTGGCCTTAAGATGTAATATATTATAAATTTACAACAAAACCAATTACTTCCAATGGTTTTCAGAACATATTTTAGGAGCAATTATTTTTTATTTGTTAAACTTTGATTCCATTTTTTATGCTCTTATGTGCAAGCTTATATATTTATGGAAAATTAATACAAATTTACTTTTTTACTCATTTTAAACTAAGAATACTGATATTTTTATATTCATCATTCTGAAAAAAAAAGGTTTGAAAGATAGAAAGCAAGACTTGTCTTCTGGGCCAGTGACATTTTTACAGCTAGTGTTCTGAGGTCAATCTGATTTGTAAACTTATTTAACAATTTAATTTTGTAGAGCATTTATGCACATAATGTTTCTCCTGTCATATGCATTATCTTTTACTAAATGTAGAAAAAAGGAAACTTTAGTTCATTTTTTAACCTTTCAACAGTTAAAGATAAACACTGATGCATACAGAGAACAAAAGTTCAAGTGAATTTTCTTAAATCTGCTTTTACTGTTGGCAGATATGAGCTGGGTAAGGTTTTGCATTCCAACAACATAGTTGTTGACCTAGGATGGTCTAACATGCATAAAAACAGAGTTCCTACCTGGTTAAGTAAAAAGTGGACCTGTCCAAATAATAAATGCAATCCAAAATGTTTTGATGTTCTTATGCTTGCCATGTTCACTGTATATATTTCTGTCAAGCACTCACCCTGCGGGAGATGCAATATATATATATATGTAAGCGGTCACAAAATAGTCTGGTTCATAGCCCATCTCAGCAGAAAGATGCACACTCGACAGGACAGGCTCAGCTACCAGCTGTCTGATGTGCTGTTTCCTCTATTACAGGATGATTGCTCTGATATCTATTGAACATTTGTGAATTTGACTACACGGATTTATCTACTTTTGATATTATTCATCTAACAGCATTGAATAATCCTGGAGTTTAAAATTTTATCTGAAAGTAAAATATGTTTTTACATCATTTGTAAAATAAATGTGGGGTAACCTGAGGTAATCACTTTTTCTTGATACCTTGCTTACAACCATGTTGACCAGATGATATGATAATCAAGATCACCAAGGTTGTTTACCCAGACCACACCTGATTTTGCGCTTAACAACCATATATCAGAATTTTTTGTGACTGCGCCTTTAGTCACATAAAAAGTTCATCAATCATTGTTAACTGAGGCATGCATTGCAGGAACTAGGTATGTTGGACGTCAAACCAAGGTATGTTGGATGTCAAATTGGAAGAGTTCAGTACGGACAAAAATGATCATAAAGAGATATGACTGATAACTATGTGTAATTTGCTACAGATCTGATTATATCTGAATAGTTTATCCTACAAGATCACAAGATCAAACAAATCTGACAGCCAGCTTATAAGTAATCAAGATACAGCAGGCTTTGAACCATAACTGTAGTGACTGTTCCATTCAACTGGCTGACCTGTAAAACAGGATTATTAACAGCTGACAATGCTGTTGATACAGTTAAGGTATTAGCTTTTTCATCTAGCTTTAGGGAGCAATAACACCCTGATCTGTTAGTGCTGTAAACCCTGTTATCAGTCCTGGATCAGCTTGTGTTAGGCTGCAGGTCTATCACACACAACTCTATAAAGGGCTGGCAGGGGTGGGCAGAAACACAAAGTTATTAATGTATCATAACACCCACCTCTGGGTGTTGTTAGACATCTCTCTCACAAACCTCTATCAGCACCTGATTATCAGAGCCAGTGTTGGCACAGAAACCTGGCTACTATCAACTCAACAAGTCAATTGTTCAATCATAATCAACATTATGAAGCAATCATTATAAATACCTAACTTTTATTATCAACTTCAGCACTGTATATTATATATATATATATGCAATATTTTTTGTTCTTTTCCTTGTAATGTAAGTTGATATCATTTTTGACTCACTACTGAAGGTTAATCAACATCTGACTGTCTGGCTGCCATGCAAACCAACTGAAGGGGCTGTTTCATTATGCATTTTTCAAGAAGGGCAAGGCGAAGGCATGGCAAACTTTCAGAAAGAATTTAAAAACAATGATCAGGAATCATCATATTCATCATGTGTTATCATTAAATTCATGTCACTTTAATGATCACTACTGTCCTTTATATATACGTCTCTACTTCCTTACAGCAGTCCTAATGTGAACCAAAGTTCTGTGTTTTAATAACAAAGGTATTTTATTCATCACTTTCATCATGAAGAACATCATCACCCACAATAACATACTACTGGATCAGTAGCACCATTATCATTACACTGCTTTATACTACAACATGTCATCACCACACATTTCCTTAAATATGGTAAATACAGTGCAACCTTGTAACCCATTTGATGACAACACCAGGCTACAGACACTGCTATAAAAATTCTGTATAATCTAAGACCAATATTCAGCATCTTGTCACACCCAGATTAACACACCAGCATAATGGATCACCTTTGTTGAGGGAATAAATCCCAGAGCTAGGTGCTTTTAATAATACATCACTGCTGTATGACAGGAGCTATCATATCATGCACTAGTTAATGTTACTGAACTACCAATAATATTCTATCATACATGGGGATAAAAATGAAAAATTATAGGAAACAACTTGCATAAACCTCTCATTTACTGAAAGAATGGATTCATTGTGAAAAATTATTACTTGTATTAATTTTACTGAGGTAAAGTCCCCACAAAAATAAATCAGTGTGTCATGTTTCTCAGGCACTGCCTACATTGCTTAAGTTAAAACATCATGTAAATAAGACATATATACCTGACTGTCAATAAGTTTTTTATCAATCAGCTGATATGATAAATCTATCAGATATGATAAATAATAAAGGGACAGTATACAAAACTGTTAGGAGAAACAGAAAATAAGTAATTGTTAAAATATAGTTTTTACAAAATGATCCTTAACAGAGATGAGTTATGGTGATGTTTTAAATGTTTGTTAACATTTAAATGTTTGATAATTAGCAGTGACTTGGATATACAAAGTAGAATTATGGTCCTTGAGCCAAAAATAACCATGATATTTTAAAATTGATTTGACCAAGATGTTTTTTCATCATTTTACTTTTAATTCCACAAGCATACAGGGCTAACATTCAGGCTTAGGCTATGTATCATCAGCTCTCTTATATCTAGAATTATCTTGATGGAGGAACTAAACTGAGTCAGAAGAACAAAAAAGTACTTTTACTTTCAATCAATTAGAAAATGAGGCAAGCTAAAATACAAAACAGTTTTTGAAAAATAAAAAAACAACAACGCATAAAGATTACTGAATCAGGTGAGCAGAAAAATAAGGTTCACTACAATCACTTGCCAGATAATACTTGGTTGTGGCCATGAAGGAAAAATTTAAATAACAGTTGCACCTTGACCCTGACACTTGAGGAAAAATAAACAGATTCATTGTGGACCTGCAGCAACATGAAAAAGGCAAAGCTGAGCATTAAATGTAGACTGCTGGTCCCAAGATCCAGGTACCTAATAAAAATGCTCTTTTCATTACATTAAAAATTTAATACATTTTTTTTATCACTAGCACATAAAGGTATGAGAAACTTGTTCACCTGGGCTACAAACTCATTTGCTAATGCACTTGCTTTTGCTGGGGTTCACACAATTTTATAACATATACTGAAAGTCATGGAACATCCACTGAATGAGTAAACCTTCCCCTTTCAATCCAGGGTTTAAAAATAAATTATTGAGATGACACATCATCATAAAATTCACTTTCTTTATTCCTATAGCGCCTAGATACATCAGATGCAGAGATTCATAAAAATTATGAACATCACTTAAAACGCCTGATATTCATAAGGCATATTCAGAAGAATGAGGTAAGGGAATTGGTTGGGATTACCAGAACTTCTTGCTTGGTACTGTGCATATCAAATTTAGTGATGCACTGTGATGAAAAATATACCTGTCAATGTGTCGTGATCATCATCATTAATTTTAAATAATAATTGAAAAGAAAATGGTTCCTGAAACATAGATTAATATGATTCTTGTACCTAAATCATGAAAAAAACTATGTAACCAAAGTACACAGGTGCACTTGGCTAATCTTACTGACATCTGAAGGGCATTTAATCTCTTTTGTCTTCCTGCAAGTAATTCCTTTCAGATCCAACTCTGATTTAATAATTATCTTCTGTTCATCTTATTTGATATAGGTACTCTGATGTGAATTCAAGACCATCAGGTGATATCCTGATCTGGTTGAATCATGTAGATCTGTTTCAATAATGATGGCATATGCCTGACTGGGTGATGGTCACTTTGTCATTCATAAACTTGCACTAGTATTTGCCACCTGGATTAAACCTTCTGTTAATTACTTACAAACCTAATTTCTAAACTGAGAAGGTCTGTTTTCTTAGTTCTAGTCATGTTCTTTACTTGAAATTTTTGTTTGTAGCTGTGACTTCTTGTTCTATCACTGAATTTTTTGTTAAAATTTTAGGGTTATTGAACCAGTATAATCAGCCAGGGTATCCTTCCCTGTTCCAAATGAACAGTCTAGTCTGTCTATATATATATATTTTTCCATTAATTAGTATGTACTATGAAGTATGGGACGGTTGTTCCCCACATGTATACAAGTTTCATTCCCAAACGAGTGTACCTTTCAGGGTTCCTGGTGTTATGACCCAGAAATAGGCAAGATTACACATGACATCTAGGACCCCTAGGTGAGGTACTCAGAACCTGCTGTATGCCAGGATTATCCTGTATCAGCCCTACCATGTTATCAACCAGGTTTGCAATGACACAATCATCAGAGAGGGAAGGAACACAAGCATTTAATTAACAAAAAAAACTAGCAATAGGCATTATGGAAGTAGATGATTTGGGCATGAACCCAAAACACTGTTGAAACTGATCTGTCTCAGTCTCAATGTGTGAGCCATAGTGTCATGGTTACTGTTCTCAGTTTGTCAGGTTTATTTATTATATTCTATCAGTCTAATTTAGTGTGTAACTAATGAATAACAATGTTAAAAATGAATTATTGTTCATTATTTGATATAATTTAGTGATTCTCTGTTATGTATGTTTCTATTTTTAATGGCAGGCCTTATTTCCACTCCCCGGGAGTGGAAATAAGGAATGCTTATTTCCACTCCCCCTAATGGTAAATGCTGGTGCAATGTATGTGTTCTGTATAGGTGTTCAAAATGTTTTTCAGTCTATTTCAGTTATAAATAAGCAAGTCTATACCAGTAATTCTTGTTCAAAGATTTTCAGCGAATGTGCATTATACTCTATAATATTGATACATTAGGGGTGCATATATATATATATATATATATATATATATATATATATATATATATATATATATATATATATATACATACATATATAGTTTTACATGTGTGAAGGTTGAAGTTTTTACACTGAAATGCATTTCAAAGTGAAATTGTTACAGTATTAAACATAATTTTAAACATATATATTTCACTTGAGTAAAACTTGCAGTTAACTTACATTCAAATTCCTGGCCAGATTTTTAAAGACATATAAAATGTACATTTTTCTGCAAATAGTTACATTTTGTCAATTAGTTTGTTTCATAGATGTATAGGTTTATATATTAGGCATGGGTACAAGCTTTCAGTAGCTCATATAGGGCTGGAATGTTTTGACAACACTTGTTTCCTGGCTCAATCCTTATCAGTTGATGGTTAGCACCTCATTAGTAGGGCCAGTCACAGTAGAGTCTGTGTTTCCATTTGCCTAGACTAGTGCTGTCAGGTCTTGGCTAAGTGTACAGGTAAAGTCTAGACAGTTGCACAGGATGATACACTCTGGTTTGCAACTTCATTAATTTATCCCACCACTAGTTGATTTTATCCAAAACAATTTCAGTGGCATGACTGTGGTGTCAAAATAAGTGAACTTTTTCATAAAGAAAGACTAGAACTACAAGGAAACATAGGATGCATACATGTAGGAGTAATAATAAGACTGTTGTCACCAGTATTGGACGTAAAAGGTAAGACAAATAACCATCTTCTATTAGATCTATATTCTATACAGCCTAAATGGCTGATGAAAGTGAATTTCTTAACTTACAAACATTTAATGTTTCTTTTATATATATAGGGTGTGGAAATAAGTATTCTTTATTTAAACTTCCAGGGGGAGTGGAAATAAGCATCCCTTATTTCCACTCCCTTGGGGAGTGGAAATAAGCACTTCCATTTTGAATACAAGTTTGTAGAAAATGACAAATGTTTCTTCCTCAACTTCAAGAATTTCCCTTGGAAGGAAAGAAATATCTATCTTCCCAGAACTGGCAGAAAAATTCCAACCCTGATTGTCCAAAACTGGAATGGACTTCCTCAGATGTACATAGTACTTAAATAAGAGAGCATTAAAAAATGAGATACTTCCACAAAAGAAAACATGAATATTTCTGAAAACATTCACTAAGCTAATCTGTTACCTGTAGTGCCCACAAATAAAACAATTAAACTGCTTTAGCGCCCACAAAAAAAGTAAACTGCTTTAACTTAAAGTACATTGAATCCGAGAAGCACGATTTTAATTTCCAGATACTAGTTACTACAGTGTCACCAACCATTTCAGTTAGTAGGTGTAACACTAACAAGTAACACTTACAGTACTAACCTGCTAACACTAACATAAACATTGTTATGGGTTCATAACTGAAATGAGATTGAATATGGAGCCCGGGTCACCTGGTGTGTAATTCTCAGCCTTGCACCAAGGCAAACATAAACAATGCAAGTGGATGTACACATTACTATGTCATTAGTCATTATTTATTAAATCATCATCAGGTCAATGATCATTATATTCATACCAGTTTATACATTATTATTAAAAATATAAATTACTTAACATTAATTAATTAAAATTCTGAAAAATTGTTAAAATAAAGGCACGATATTTTAGCATAACTTGTGGGGGAAACAGTAAGACTGCATAACATTTACGATGAGACAGTGAACCACTTAATTCATTTGGTGGCAAAGGCTAATCCCTGGTTTGACAGCTGCCGAAAGCAGAACAGCATTCAGATGCAATTGGTCCGTTTTCACCAGAGAAAATTCCATGCAACGAGTGCTTACCTACTTATACAGAAATATATAACCTTACCTGAGTAACGAGAGGTACCAGCGTTTGTTCAATAGATTTAGTTCGTATTTCCAATGACAATTTCGAGTCGGTGCGCAGCGCCGATGCTGCCATTTTCCTTTCGGGCACTGTAGACAAGCCTCGATTTAGATAAGGGGTCGTGACCTTTATCAACACTCTCCATTCGTATACCGATTATTCATTCTTTCCTGCATAAGTTAATTTTTTACATTATTGACATAATGTGTGCTAGAATCTAGCAAAATTGAAATGTGTTTATTCATTTTGTGTAGCTGGACCTTGTTCATTGTGCATTTAAGCAAAATCGATGCCTATATCAACTTTTCAAATCTGCCTGGAGATTACCAACATTTTATCATTATCTAAGAAACCCTTTACCATTGTATATTTTTGAGAACGTAAAGAATTAAACGATAATACATTATCCAGCTATGAAACATGTGTACCTTCTGTTGGAAACTTATATTTGCATAATTCTACGTAGCTCGCAGTTCGGCATTCTCATATTCTTCTTGATGTGGGCGGCCGTAAAAAGGTCAAACGTCAAAGGTTATGTCAAGTGTAGTCATAGGCAGAAACAATCGTGGCACACATACCCTGTTTTTCTCACCAGAAACGGGCCAGAAATGTATTGACACTTTGCCAAATGGATTGAGGATGCCATAGCAGGTCTTTGGCGCTGAACCCCAGGTTTTAAATGGATGGGGCAAAACCACCAAAACGGCGAAAGCCAAAGAAGAAAAAGGTTAGTTTTCGCAAGTTGACAGTAAGAACCTGGTTTGAGTTGACGTTCCTGACCGTGTCGTTACAGTAGTGAGATCAAGTTGGGAGCTGGTTCAATGAGTACAACACCACCCCCCGGCCAACAGTTAACTAACAAGTAACTTATACTTTTTAAGTTATAGGCTGCTGTTGTACTCAGAGCAGATAATTCACAAATAGAATATTGCAGTCACTAACTCACCGGCAATTTCACACAACTTTATTTTTATTAGATTTTTCATGTTACATAACATAATCAATATTATATTACTTATAATATTAGTTATAATAACATTAATTTGGCAAATCTATTCTTAGACTTATTTGTCAAAATGAGAATTGTCACAAATATTTGCTGAGGTCAGTTAAACTTTTAAAGGGACCAGATATGTGTTAATGGCTAAATCCAAGCCATTGCAATTGAAATAAATACAGCTTATTACAGTCTGCAGTACAGTAGTCTTGATCAGTACTTAAGTGAATAAAGGCTGCTTGTCTTGGAAAAAGCATTCAATCATTTTCCAATGTGATCTAAATTTTCATTGAAAAAGTGACAAAAGGGTGTAAATGGATATTTTTTAAAAAGTTCACCAAGAAAATGATACTTGCCAGGATATCTGAAACTGTTTACAGTCTTTATTTTACAACCCACAATAGGCTTCTCAGATCTCGTTCCTCCTGCTTGCCATTCTTTTGGCACGCCACTTTCTTATTGTAAAGGGTCTTGCAACAAGCTGCCTCATTTGAATGGATAATGATGACAACAAATGGACGTTTCCAAAAACGCGGGAGTTTACCAGGTTACTTGATAAACAAAGGTCAGATCATTGCTGTAAATTTTGAATAAAGTGATCTTACTGATAAAAGCTTGTTATAGCACACCAATCAGTTCACTGAAAACTTTCAATGATGAAAATTAAACTGTAAACATATTTAAGATAAACACTAACTTTTAGGCTGAAGCTGTCTTTGCCTAGTGTGAAAAGGTCATTCTGCTTAATTACATGCATGCATGATGCAGGATGGTTGACAGCCATCAGTCAACAAATGGATAGTCATTCAGTGAGTTTAGGAAGAATCAAGTCGAGTAATTATTTTTTTGTCTAAAACTGTTGAAGTAAACATCCTTAAACCATTTGAGAATATAATTTATGTGCATTTGCAGTTATTTAGCTGTTTTTCTGTTATTATCAGTTATTATTGACCCACCATTGATCGCTTCCTTCATATGTAACACAATGTTTATTTGAAATATTTAATAAAAATAAAAATTGATGAAATAACAGTACACCTGTTTAACAGGTAATAAATAGCATATATGTCACTCTTGAAACTCTTGCTTGACTCAATTCATTTTACCTACAATGTTGGCAAGACAGTGCTATGCAGATAAACAGAGAACTCAAAGTTGTAGATCAGTGAGATAATTATAATTATTAAATGTCATAATGATAATGTTTGTACACATATTTTAATTATTATATTGCAATTGATATTATCATATTATATATTTATAACCATTAATTTAACATTTGTGCCCCTTCTGCAACAGAGTTTAAACTTATTATCATGAGACATGTTCAGTATTGGGTGGCCATGGGTGCTACTAATGGGATTTGCCTTACCCTGTGTAGATGACAAGGGGTGGTCAATGCTGGGGTCCTGTGAGATAAGGGGTGGTCCATGCTGGGGGCCTGTGATCAAGGCCACTAGAGATCTAATTATCACACCTCTGACTCTCTGGTCAGATGTTATCTCTGTGTATTGTTATCATCACCCAGCCTTGCCTAATTGACCGGAGTATAAGGGTTGATTGGAGTATTAGGGTTTCATATTAAAAACAGACATTGCTATCAACTGATACTACAACCACTTCCATTATCTAGTTTTATAACACTTAAATTTAATATTGTATCTATTTGTAAATTAACATTAATACTAATATTGCAGATCTGAATTCTTTCAGCATATTTAATTCTGTCCATTTATGTTTTGAAATTTTAATGAACAATATAAATTTATATATTTAACATCTATCATTTAATAGATCTGTTCATGTACCAAATATGAAGTATAAAACCATTTCAATGGTTCAGCATGCTTTTTCATTGGATAATTACCATACCAATATTATATGAAGCATAGTACCAAAATCGTATTCCTTGCATATGAATTAATAAGTCAGTGTTTCTATTGGACTTTCCATCATAGTGTCCAGGAAGACTGGGAGCACATTGCCTGGTCTTAACCAGACATAAAAGTGTATTTTACATGATACGTTTTGTGATTCGATCCATTACACTGAACAGCTTGTGTGCTGACAGAGAGGTGGTACACTTTACAGATGTAGCATCACTGCTTATGTTCCTGGGGTCCTGCTCACAGCAATACTCCTTGTTTTACCCATTCATCAGATGTGATTATGTTCTAAGTCTGACAGTCTATATCCAAAGATTAAAAATTGATTAAAAAAAATAAATGAAGATAATTGAAGGTGCTTAAAGGAAGTCTGCAAGATCAGGACTATAAATGACAGGCATAATATAATATAAAGCATGTGGACATGTGTACAACTGACTAGATAATACCAGGTCTCTCTGTATGAGTTCATACAAATGCTTGAAGTGTAAGGTCTAGAATGACATAAGTCTAGGTGGCAGGCACGGTGAATCCCAGGCACTGTTGGCTGCAGATTAATGGAGTCTGTGGTTGCCTATATACACTTCCTAGTATATAATTTTACTCTTTTGGTTGTAAAATTATAATAAATTAAATATAATATAATTAAATATAAAGCTCTTTAAAAATTAGTATTTTAAGACTTTGTGAATATTCTTAACACAGTTATCAAGAAAAAAACGTGCAGATAAGGCCCTGTACATGTACTTGTATGAAAAGTAAAAGAGTGAACAGTGCAGTTAATAATGTTTGAAGATGAAGAGAATGTATCAAGTGTAGTAATTACAAAAATATTAATTTACTTTATAATTAGTGTGTAATGTCATTGAGTTTTAAATTTCTCCAGGTCATACCATCACGGATGACAGCTTTGGGAATATTATTGTCTATATCTTTAGACTTGTAGTGCACTCTTACATCAGTAATCATATGTCAGTGGGACATTCAAGGCCTCCAGTGTAAATATAGTACCCTAATGCTTGACTAACCATGCAGTAATAATATATACACTTGTATGGGCATCTTCAAAACATGGCATGTTTGTGGGGCAGATGTACTGTGTATATTTATGTTGTGGTACCAGTTTGTGTATGTAACACTTTTTGAGAGACTAGTTAAACTTAGCGCCATATCAGCCCTCTGACATTATGACCCGATTACTTACTGTCAGAGTGCCTTTACATCTAGATGTGAGGAATGCATTATAAGGCCCCAAGAGGATATTTTCGTCATTTTTGACAATGCCTCATTGCCTACAGGTACACTGTCAATTGACATAAACCAGACTAATCGTTAGCATTTTTTGTGTACTTTCTAACAACACCAAACATGAGTGAGAAAAGTTCTGTTTTAACTCAGCATATTTTAAAACCCCTCTGCATGTTTGTTGAATTTCTTAGTTGAGGTTTTTCATTTCTATTAATAAGTCAGCAGGTTTGCAAAATTATAGATGATCAGATTAATAACTTAGACAGGTGTTACCAGTTTCAAATTTGATATTTCACTACATTCGCATAATTTGTGTTCAACAGAATTTGGAACTTAAAACAGTTGTTTATAGTATAGTAAACCTCAGCCTGATGAGACCCCCAATAAAATGACCACATGACAAGACCAAGGGTGGATCCAGGATTTAGGAAAAGGAAGGGGGGGGGGGGGGTTCCAACCAAGGAGGACTCATGAAAAACCTAAATAAAAAAGTCTTGGATTTCTAAAAAGGGGTCTAGGCTGTAAAATTTTGTTGGAAAAAAAGGTTGTTGTGACAAAAAAGGGGTGGGTAGTGGGGGAGGGGGGTCTGGACCGTCTGAACCCCCCCCCCCCCCCGATCAACTTCTGCATGACACCCACTGGTTTCACAGTTCACATGTCACATCCACTATTATCACAGTCCATGGATAAACATTTACAAGCTTTTTAAAACCGTATCCAAAGTGACCACCCACTACCTCCGTCATTTCAGTGGTATTGAACCTGGACCTGTTTAACTGTTAGCTCAATTTTCTAGTACACCAAGTAAATACACTGTAACAGTCAGCAGATGATGAGTTATTATAGGTAATGTCATGGCATTACGATTGTCAACTGGGTCAGTAGTTTATCTGATTTGAAGCTAGTTATCTGAAACCATCGTGTTGGACACTGGTCCATTTACATAGATAAATCTATCAGTTGGTAATATGCCAGATATTATATATAGTCAAAAATTGGATCAGGGATCTATTTAAGTGAAACACATGCTGGAATACTTTTATACTAGAATAGTACTGTGAAATCATTGTTTCTTATAATGTGTTGCTGGACATAGTTACAGACTACACAGTGTGATGCTATCAAAGTCTGAGTATCCTGAGGAAGTTATTACAGTTAGTTCAATCTGTGTAGGTGTTATTGATGCCAGTGACAGGACAGGACCCACCCAGGTGACAGGAGTCATGTTAAGAGCTTTCTGTTATCATTTGATCAGAGATGGTATCTATGTTCCATGTTTGTATTTGTATGACTATGATTGTTTTAAATAATATAATTTTCTGATATATGAATGGAAAAAAAGAGTATTATTATAAATGCATAAGCAGTGCATTAAATAAAACATTTTAAAATATGTTGATGTAATGTCCTAAAAAAATATGATGTTTTCTAAGTTAAAACAGACCATTTGAAAAAAAAAATCAAACAGAAATGTTGGAGGATCTCTTGAGCATACAAAGTCATAAAGACTTTTTGAAAGAATACAGGGATGTAGAAATTTCAGTTCTGTTGACACATGATCATTTGGCCAGAGTCAGAAAATCCAGATGACACAATAACATGTCATCTTGACTTCTTACTGTATCTGGGGATTTCTATTCTCATTTTTAAAACAGGGCAGTTGGAGACTAGGGTCCTAACTTGAGTAAATTGTTTTTAGGCATGAATTATAATTAATGAATGAATAATTCTGATGGTATATAAGGAATTCCTGTGGGAGGTTGTTAGTGTACTGTAGATGGGAGAGACAGGGTGGGGGTCATGGCCACTGATTTTGTACATCCACACACCTGCTCCTGTATAACCACAGACCTCATGGGTAAGACAGGTGTATAGATCTCTCTGAGATGTTTCATCACAAAATGTGTCCTGTGCATGAGACAAATTCCATGTTACTTAATATAAGATGACCAGAGATGTTTGTCAGAGGTGTATATATATATAATATAGTGTCAGTAAAAAGAGAAAATTTTACTCATATTAAATATATTAATATATATAATATAAAATGTTTTCAACCCATTGTAAATTACCACTGTGCATGGCTTGAGAGAGACATTTATCAAAAGATTTATATATATAAAACAACCTGAAGAATTTACTTTGGTGTTATATCATTGTTAATGGCCTGTGTTTCAAAAAGGGGAAAGTGATTCTGAGAACAAAGAGTGACCAGCATGCATTAACTTAATGTTGTCATGATGATGTTTTAAATAGTCAAAGGGAACCAGTCATTCTGAAGGGTACATATGAATGAAAGGGTCTCTTGAAATGGTGTTGTACCACAGGTAATGACCATGGTAAGGTACAATGATAGAAGTGTATAGGTGTTGCCTGCTGGCTTGGGTTCAGGCTGTTCTCACTTACAATGGTCTTATTCTGACCTGTAAATGTGGGAGCTTCAAGGAGATATAACTTGTGAGGATGAAGGTTTTGGTGTGACAGTCTTATATTCCTGATACAGATAACTTGTGAGGATGATGGGTTTGGTATGACAGTCTTTTATTTATTCAGGCACGGAGATGATTGTGGGGATGTTTTTGATGTGGCTGAGAATGATTCTGCATACCTGAGGTTCATCCATATATATGTTACAGTATTCCTCATTGTCACATATTCTTGCACCTGTTAAGAAGTCCATTGTGTTCATGCATAAATCAATATAACAAGATCTTCAATAACCACTTTCTGGGTTGGCATTGTTTCCAGACTGGGACAGCAGGACAGGTGGTTATGGTATCATATCTGGACCCTCAGGTTGATGTCAGAGAATGATAACTCTTGGTTAAATTCACACTGGTAGAGAATCCATGATGTAACCATCATTGTTCAGACACAGGAGTCATATCTGTTATCAGTACCTGAGATCACCTGTGATTACAGGAGTAGTCCAGGTGGAAGGTGTTTGTTAAATTACCTGACATATAGACTTGGTATTTTTATCAGCATTGTCAATATAAATACATCTTCCACTGTCTTCCTTGTCTTCTTTGAAGGTGAAATAACAGTTATTGATTAATATGTAACTATTAATGGAGATTAAAAATGGTACCAAGACAAATATGTTAACTATTTCCTTTTCCCCGTTTTATTTTTATCGTATCAGGGTCAGTTTCTATGTACTTGTATTTTTTCAACATGATTTCTTGACATTACCTTCCACAACAAAATAATTTGTATCAGTTATCCTACAAACATGCAGACTAAATTTGGCTTATTTCATAATTCATAACAGCAGCAACAGTTAAACGTTGAATGAGAATTATAGCAACAACCTGCTTTGATAAACAAACCTGCATTCAAAACACATTAAATCTACATCCTGATTTGTTTCAGGAATTCCTGCTACAGAGGATTTCACATAAATTCCTGCATCATTCAGATATTATAATCATCAGTAATTGTTTATTTTTTTATCTAGTATGAATTATGAAAAGGTATAGGTTAATTTTCTTTCATCTTGATGGAAAAACATCATCTCTCTTTATCAGTTTTTTATTCAAATTTAAGTCAAGGGTTATTTTCTCCCAGTTCCATAATCAGATCCCTGTATCGCCTACCTGTTTAGCTGACTACCCTCTGGTGTTTGTGTGTAATACCCTACAGGTTACTTTCAGGATTACATGTACACTTGAAAAATACCACAATAAGCGATAATCAAGAGTGTCACACTCTGTGGACCAGCACACATCAAATGGATAAGAAAGAATTATTGGTCCAAGGTAGTGCTTCTGATAATGTGAAGGGTTATATATACTTAACAACAGGCCATATCAGGGACTTTGTAGGTCCAGGGTACTCCAGTGTAGTACATTAGCTCTCCACACCTACTTAATAAATGGTGTTTGTGTTCTTGCGCCCCTTGTTGTTATGCTACAGCATGCTACTGAATATAATAATAAACATTTTAAGTTTCATCTCAGTACCACCAACTATCTTATTTATGCAATTTATGCCCTTTATTGTAAAGCTTGGAGGGTTTTTTATGTATAGTGTCGGGTTTCCACCCGTCCTTGATATGAAAACTGAAAGTATCATAATTAACGGAAATGTGAGGACATGAATATTACAAGGTAAGATTAAAGGTTTTAATTTCCCTTTTTATCTAAGTAGGGAAATGCAAATTTGATTTATGGATATTTTTAAACCCTTAAATAAACATGAATATATGCTTGAGATATTATAACTGATATCTCAAGGTGACTTGTTTGCTGTAATGGCCATCAGATTGACCTGTATGTAATTTATGGCTTAGTCCTTTAGAATCCTGAGCAGATTGTTGAATTAATTTGTGATCAAGTTTTCAGTGGGAACTGTGAGAGTTACAGACACCTCTTTGATGCAATATATCTTTGCTCATCAGATTTTCACAGTAAAATGACTTTATTATTCAGGCACAACCAATAAAAAAAGAACATGCAACTTATTTGTGCCCACACTTTGAGGTATAAACGAGGCATTCGAATGAGAAGACATAATTATAACGCCTTACTCATATGAACTAAAAGACCCTTTATATAGAATCTTGTGTTCACAGATAATTTATAATTTATACACTGTGGGGTCAAGTGAGCATTATTTATTTACTTTGATAAAAGTAGATCTCAGAGTGCTTGAGTTTCTTTAGATCATATAAAAATATTTCAGTTAAGCACTCAATTAAGTATGTTCACAAAGTTGCAATAGGCAAAATTTATGCATGACAAAATATCAAAGCATAGAAATTGTTAATTTTAAATGATCTAGGGAATGACACATCACACCATGGCTTTCATAAGCTTTGTAAAATATAGTCTAATATACAGGATAAACGGGGCACAGGGATTGGTTAAGCCATATTGTTATAGGGGCATATCTAACATTGGAAAAGAGGATGGGGCAACTCAAGAGGACTAATGAGAAAACATTAAAAAGGTCCTTGAGTCCGAAAAAGGGGAACCGAGGGTCCCAGCCACAAGAAATAGTTAGCACCCGGCCCTTAAAACATTTTGCAGTTGCAGAAGGGATGGGCTCAGACCCCCTGGATCCGCCATGTGGGTAACTAAGACAACAAGACAACTAACAGGACATTTTTGCTCAATTATTTCATTGACCATCAGAATGTATTTATACATGGCATATTTTATTTATTTTAACTACTTAAACTGAGGTAAACTTGGCTTGATTTCTTGAGTCCTGTCTAGTGCGAGTCCTTGGAAGAGTGAAGTCTGACTCAGGTACTACATCACCGCACTACACAGAATTAATTTTGAATGGTCAAACCATGGACTATACAAATTTAGTTTTCTGTTGTCTATAGCACGGTCTAGCACAGACCTAGGCCGTCCACTACTGAAAGTACATACAGAAAGTACATTTCTCGTTGAAATGTTAAGTTCAGTGTATCTCAAGTAGGTAATGTCAGATTTGTCTGGAAAAGCCATTGTTCTTAGGTCAATAAGTATTTTCCTGTCTTACATCAATGTGACTGTAGGCTTGATTCATGGTTAACCATTTGATCAGATGGCTTGTTTAGAATGTTAAGTGACAGTAGTTAGTGTATGCTGGATTCTTGGTTTACAACTTGACCAGATGGCTTGTTTAGAATGTAAAGTTCAGAATGCTACACATCATGTGATGAGAGGTTTACTTTCATTTTCTTGCACAAGTTTCTTTCACTATCATACAAGTATTGCATGTTTAAGGCTGGTGTACAGTGATACTGGTACTGCTGAACCTGTTGATGGCACTGGGCTCTGAACTGCCACGCATTGAGCTGTTATCCTCAAGGAATTTTGTGACTTTATTTATTACATATATTCTAAGGTTAAAATAAATAAATATACACATTCAAACATATAGACATGTGAAACCAACAGACTTCATAAATAAACTCTGATCTATAATAACACGGTTGCCACATGCAGTGAGGAGTGATTTGTTATGACCAAAGAAAATATTCAGAATGTACTTTTTCTGATTTGGAAGTAGTTGTGCTATATTGGGAACAAACTCATTTAGTCCTGACTGGAGCCTGCTATAACACAGATAACCAATGTTTACTTTTCTCAGTGTTAAGGATGGCATGTCAGAAAGTTATGGTAGAACAAAGAACATTTGTGATTAATTATAAAACAACTTTGAGCAGAGACTGCAGGCCAGTTTCACAAAACCTTGAGCACGCTGTCACATAGTCCATTACATGTGGATCTACATATACAGACCTTGGATTATGACCTGAAGGTCATATGGATCATGTTATCATACTTGATGTATGTGTGTACATGTGCATGGCAAGATTCACCTGTACAGTAACATAAACTGAAGAACAGTTGATTTGAGGTCAGCATTGTGAAATATATCAGGGTGGAGAATAAATAAGCAGACGTGACCATAGATACAGATATTTGACCCTGTGGTGGGGGGACACAAGGATCATGACCCAGCAGGGATTCCCTTGAATGTAGTGACATCATATCCAGACCATAACATGTCCCCAGGGTGTGCTGACACCAGTGATCATATGATGACCAGTTTTACATGTTAATGAAACTGCAGGCAGCCGTTGTGGTTTGTGTGGGTGAAATCTGATAAATTTTGGAATATATACAATAATAGTGAGACAAAGGCCTCTTTATGAGTAATTAACAGATAACAATGTCTCTGTGTAAATAACTGGGTCAAAATACTCAAATCTGATGAAATTTGCAGTTCCACACACTGCTGTGGAGTGATGATTTTATTGTTGTAAAAACAACAAAGCAAAGGTTGTCATATTAGGATAATGAAAGATAATGTCATCTTATATTATATGATATGATATCATTACATAGAGTTATATTGTGGTTATTCTATTCAGGATGTAACCCTGTGGTTCATGCAGCCATTGTTACATACAGCCTAATAACACACCCCTTGCATTATCACTACTGATATTTTAAGTCATTTTTCTAGTCCTCAGGGATTTTAAATGCTTCATGTTCTCTGTTTATTTTGTTTCATTTCTACTTGTTTCAAATACTAGACTCAAAATGCCTGAGTTACGACTGACTTTTTATTAAACTACCAATTTGTAGAAATGTATTTTCAGATGTACATATCTGTTGTGTGAACTTGTTTTCTCATCATGAAGCTTTCTTCCAAGAGATGGACACATTGAAATCCAATAACAAGATGTCAAGGTCATATTTCTCAGTGTCAAGGTCATGAAGGCTAGCTGAGAGAAATTAGCCTTTATCAGTATGAGCATTATTTTTCAAAGTGAATCATAAAAGAAATCATACATACTTACATAAAAAATATATCCAGCACTTGTTATCTAAAGTAACCTTACTGTATCTTAATTGCTATTTACCAGGGTATTTAGAGAAAATATTGGCTTTGTGTTTTGATATGGCAAATATTCTTTTATTGTGGTTATATATCAACAACATTGCTGTCAAGCTGACAAAGTGAAACTGATTTCCAAGCATCTTGTTGCCAGCCAGGTATTATGGGATATATCTCACCAGCTCCACCAGTGCACCAGGAAGTATTATGAAGCAAGCTCTGGCCAGCTACACACCAACTGGCATGATTTTTCACAGTCTTGCATTTAGCCCAAGTAATAGTTTTATTAAAAAAGAATTATTCTTTGATCAGCACCTGTAGTGTGATTTGCATATGGAAGTACGGGTAAGTAAATTGGGTAGGGGTGCGATGGTAAAAGAGTTCAGAATTGAAGGACCTCCGTTCATTTATACATTAACAAAAGTTATCATATTTCTACAGAATGTTAGAGATTGGCTCAGCTGTCTTAAATACTCTTAATGGTAGGTTCTACTTCAGAGTTTGACTCTAATGTCTACCTTACTTTTCTTTTGGTAAGTTCTTACTTTACAAGTTGGCTTATAATGTCTTAAATACTCTTAAAACCAAATTTTAAGGCTAAATATGCATATATAATATTCCTAATATACATGTCAAGGCCCAGATCTTGATCTTGACCAATCTGTGATTGTCTTGAACCCAGGCTCAACAAGATCGGGATTATACTTCAGAACCAAGAACAGTCATTTCCAAAGCTTTGTGAGTTGCATGACAACAGTCAAGTGTCAGCACCATCAGTTATATTATAATATCTGTAAAGGCCTTGTTCATGATATATACCCATACATAAAACTTTTGCTTAAATGAGTATTAAAGAGGCCCCATTGAGGGCTTAGGCACTAGTAACACGAATTATAGCCTCGTGTTCTGCACTCACAACACGTAAAGGTCCATGGGGACATCTTTTCTGCATGTCCTAATGGTATGAAAGTTGTAAACCAGCCAAATTATGCTTGGTCTAAAATGCATGTTTTGTGCTGCAAGGCTTGATTTTGACTTCCCCAATCACATACTAGCCCAGTTTGAAAATAATGAAATAGCTGTTCAAAATGGCGAAGTTTCTGGTCGATCTTGATCAATGCTGATAATCCTGTTGTACAACCAGTTGTGTTTATACTTTATAGCATACAAGTTGCAATGTCATGACAAATATATTATGTCAGATACATGGTTTTCTAGTGGAGTTAAATAAAATAAGACCCCTTTGATAGGTATGTTCAATTCTACAAGTCGAGAATGATCTTTTAAACATCTCAAAAATGATATCCCCTCATGAACTGCCCAGACAGGATTTGAAATAAACTATCTAGCTGTTGGTCACTCGAAAATCAGGAATAAGAGCCAGTCAAATAAATTCTAATATCAGTTGCATGCAGGCTGAGGGTCTCATTATCAAGTGATCTTTGTGACAGCAGAAGGTAATATTAAGCTGCGCTAGTCATAAATGGTGAATATGACCATGCAAAGCTAAATGTTTATTATCAACAAAACAGCAGAATGGAGTTAAATTTCCATCCTTGGTTAGATCTGCCTCTCACCTCTTTTGTAGTAGGTGGAATATGCTTAAAACTAATTGCCTCATGGCAGCTTTTTTAAAACATTGTTTACCTCAATGTCAAAGACATAATAATACATTACAGCGACATACCTTAGTTGGCAGTGCCTGGTCATAAGTTCTACTTCAGATACTTCTACTGCGTCTTAGATACTTCCTTGTACAGTATGTCAAAACAGGTGTCATCAACATTCATGAGCATTGTGCTGTTTTGATGCAGTTAACTACCCCCCCCCCTTCCTAACACCACCTCCCACCCCATCTCTGGAAGGACCAAGCTGGAATTGTTTCCCTTTCAATAAGTTATTGTGGATAAGTTGGGAAATTAGTTTGGTCTTTGAGAGCAGTTATCACCACTGAAGCCAAGGCTTATCAAAGTCATTTTCAAAACTTGATATATCCTTGTCCCAAGGTTCCACTGAATTTGGAGATAATAGAAAAGAACAAAAGTATTCCAGATTCTGCTCCTTTAAAAATTTTTTACTCAAAGGAACAGATTGTAAAACAGAGGACAGAGATACATAACCTACAGGTTGATGGCGAGAGGAAATTATATCCTGATGCTGTATGATATTAATATGTTGGGGGGTATAGGGAAACATATTGAATCATATTTTAACAGTTTTATTTCTTAAACTTTCCCTTAATCTCTGTGATATAAGTTATGAAAGATGGCAGAAAAAGACAAATAGAAGAAAATTAACTTTAATATTAGATTTACTGGCTGGTCACTGGGAAAGACTCTTTCCTTATCATTGGTTGTATGAACAGGCCACACTGCTAGAGCATTGTCATTTTGTATGAACAGGTCACACTGGTAGAGCGTTCTCATTTTGTATGAACTGGCCATACTGCTAGAGGGTTCTCATATTGTATGAACAGGCAACACTGTTAGGAAGTTCTCATACTGTATGAACAGGCCACACTGCTAGAGCGTTTTCATATTGTATGAACAGGCCACACAGCTAGAGTGTTCTCATACTAGCTTTCCCACGATGGCATCTTTCACCTAGTGCAAGGTTTTGCTTGTGAACCCTGGGAAATGCAGGATGATATTCATTATCATCATTATAAGTAATAGTAGTGATAAAGCTGCTGATGATGATATGTAACACGGCTAGTGATTCATGAACATGCCATCCATAGTAAACACATGCTAGACAGGTAAATCATCTGCCTAGAAATAACATCATGTAATATATCTAATGGTTGAAATGAAGTCAGAATTCACCAGGAATTATATTGTCATATTTTTGTGATAATGTGGGAAGAAAATGTGTATTTAATGGAGACTGGGCATTGTGATGCATGTTTAATTTTGTAACAGCTTGCTTTCTTGTAACCACCTCTTAATACAAAACAAAAAAGTTGACTATTAATTTCTCCATTTAGTTCTGTAAGCACCATTAAAAGAGCAGGTGAAAATACTGAAAAGAAGTATTAAGAATGCAGATTTTCACAAAAACACTGCAAATATTAAGAAACCAGGTTCATATATCTCACTTGAAGTATTCAGGATGATCTGTCTGTCACGATTGTGCATGGTATTTAAAATTATATAAGGGACAAAAGTTGTATGAGAATGACAGATGTGTGAGAGTGTTTTTGTCCTGCATGTCTGCAAAATTAAAGCATGGTTCCTCATCAGAACCTGGATATAACTGTAAAATACAAATAATCTACTGTTGTATGAATAACATAAATGTTCTGCCATGTGGCCAGGGTTTTATGGCTCGGGTTTCACAGATTTTCTCTCTGTAACTACAGCTGAAAAAATAACTTTTCAATGCAGTGAACTGGCAGGGTCACTTGGTTCATTCTGTAACATGAAACCAGTTAGGACAGCAGTTTATCACGCCACTTCATACGGTGTCTTTACGTCCAACCAAATCTAATAAAAAGACATTAAACTTGTCCCAGTGCAGAGTTAAGCATACAAAAAAAAATTAATTTCAGCTTATCAGTTTTGACCTAATTCTCTGCTTCAAGATTACACTTTTGTTCTACACGGGCCTTAATTAAAGGGATTCAATTAAATATGCTCTAGGTTAAGAATTACATTGCATTTGCAGGGGTTATGTGTATTAAAATGAAAAACTGACATCTGAATGGCTGCAGAAAGGATTATTTCCATTATTATTATGAAATTTCACAACATTTTGTCTCATCTGAGTAAAACTTTCTTATGTTAGATCTTATATCTCAACAAAGGCTATTACTTGTCTTGAAATTTGATCTGCATATTATATGGAAATTATCCATTGCCCATGAGTGTTGGAACCAATGTTTTGTATATTTTGTAAAATCTTCCATGTCATGATGCTGAGTTTCAATATATCTGGCCTGAGCAGCTCGTTAAGAATGTTCCTTGACAGCTTTTCCTTTTGCATAAAACTAGTGGTGCCACCTGTGATTATCTTTTTTTCTATAAATGTCAATACAGGCTGCTCACTGGTTGAATTTTGCAAACAGGTAGTTTTCAATGAATGATCTAAAAAATCTCATACACAGGAATCATTCATTCACAGATAGGTACCTAAATCTGTTACTGGACTTGGCTTCATTAATAATATATATCAGTATTTGAGTAATTTTCAAGTTATTCAGGTCAGACTTAGGTTAGATTGGTTATCATTTTGGTATAATAAACAAAAAATAAAAGATGTCATGCAGACTTAAAAATGTATGGATAAACTTGTCATTTTATGCTTCCTGTTGTCTGTATATAGCTCAAGTTCATTGATGCATAATAGTATAAGCTCTACAACTCCTAGAATAGTTTAACCTCTTTAATAATATGTAAAAAAAAAACCTTGTTATCTAAGGAAGACCAAATTTATATAACTATATATCTATATATACAGGTTCAAAGTCGTGTATGTTGAACTTGTTCAAGACACTTCAATGTTCTGTGATTTAGTCCTTTTTTTACTGTGCATATATGTCAGGAGATTATTTTGAATGAAGATACCATTACAATGAAGCAGGGAAACATACAGGAAAATACTTAAAGAGTGCATTCAGCATAGACCTTGATAGAACCTGTTTCAAGATAATTAACTAATGTTTACACTTCAGTGAATACAAGATACCTGGTTGAACTTATGTTGGGGTGAAGCATTTACACCTAGGTACTGGTAATGAGGTGCCTTTGGCCTTGAAATGTAAAAGACCCAGAACCATGTCTGTGAGGCTGTGATGTTGAAAAATGTTGAAAAGTAACACTGGTCAGCCGACAAAAAGAGCATAAATATTCAAATGTGAAAACTATATGCAGATTTTATTTTCAAACAAACTTTGATCAGCAAGGATAGTTTTCTTCTAGAAGAAATGAGAAAAGAGTTAAAGGAAATGAAAATCTTCATTTGTGTTCAAGATGATGACAAAAACATGTCTTCTTGTGTCACAGTAATAGAATAAATTAATAGCTTTAACTGATTATCATATAGTAGTATTCCTTATATTACTAAAATATTCCACTAGATTTTCCCTGCATCGATTATTTGTCTTTCCACTCCATATAAAGAGGTACAGAGTGACGAGTAATGAATCTGTTGTCTGGGCTGTCAGAGGTAGAAATTAATCAACTCTTTTTGTAAGATACAGTCTCAGTCTACCTTCACACAAATTTAATTCCAGTTTTTGCCCTTTTATCCATGAATATCTTATGGTTAGACAAAGAAACAGGAGGGCTGAAAAAATGAGGTGAAAATGTAACCTCCTATCAGATTTTTTGGGTGGCCATAATCACAGAAAGTTGATAAATCAATTGTGTTGACAATGATTTGTTGGAATTTAAAAGTTGTATAATTGACTTGCTTGGCTGTACTTTGGGTCATTTTGTATGGAAGCAGACACACTTCTATAAAGAATAAAAACCTAAAAGCTTTTGGCTACACATAGTAAAAACAAGAATTCTCTGAACAGAACGTGAGTTAGTTGAAGTCCAGGTGCTGCTTGCAACATTTCCAGTGCTTTATGATCATTGTTGTAAGCAGCTGGTGAGGGGATTCATACAAATTACGCTTATCCCGGGCTGTTATTATTTCCTTGTCAGGCCATGTTTAATGGGAATCTCACCATAATGATTTTATAAATAGGGAGCTCGGAAATGCATGTTGCGTGACATGTTTTTACAGCTTAACAGCGGGTTACCTGGGTGACACTGGGATTTACTCGCGTACACATATGATTCCTGGGCATCATTTGTTAAAATTCTGATGACAAAGCATTATGTGGTTTGAGGGAATTTTGTTATCTGCATGAACCAACCTTCTATTTGCAGACAGTAATTTGTGTCAGTGTGTGGGTTTCCTGGAAATTGGAGAAAATTTTGGTATTTACACAATTTATTTCTGGGTAATTTCACTTTTGAAAATATGTTGCTAAATAAAAAAGAGCATATTTTTTCTAACAAAAAACATGAAATAATTTCCTTTCCTTTTTATATGAGGATTTCCAAAATTGAAATGTCAGTCATAGCAGACAGCTCCCTATGATGGTTTCATTTTATTAGGAACTACATTCCACAAAAAAAATCAAAACATCAAAACAGTATTTCTTTCACAAAAACAAACAGAAAACAAACTTTCCAACAATTAATTGATACCATTACCTTAAATATATAATATGGTGTAAATCGCTTTTTTTACTTTGAAATACGTTTTTTCTTTTGTCAAGTAGAAAACCTGCATGTCATAATTTTATATAAATTAATTTGATTAGTATACTGTTATACTGGATTTTGACAATTTTGTGGCTTCAACATTTTTCTTTGTTTTAACAAATTCTTTGTGCCAAGGGGTTAAAAATTTGTGGGTTTAAGAAAATTTTTATTAATCAAATCTAAGGTGAGACAAGGAGCCTTCTATTTAGCTGACCACACACTGGCAGAGAATCTGTTAAATACATATTACAGGATGATGATCGAAGTAAATATGGTGAATGTCCTCAAAAGGCTTAATGAGGTATCAGCATGAGATACACATTCTCTATAAGTAAATGAAGGCAGGTTGGTGTTAATTCAGATCCATCAATCTTTACACATTAAAGTGATTTGCTTTGTTTTTCCATCTCTCTGCCTGTTTCTTTATGCCCATCATATGACGGGAGTATTATGGTATACCTACCATCTGTCCATTAACTTTTAGTGTCCCCGTGATAACTTACTTGGGCTTTGATGGATTTTCATTGAACTCACCATAACAACTAACCAACAGATTATCTAGCTAGAGTTCAAATATGGACAACATCAACACTTATTTAATAAGGTCACAGGTCACTAGGCTACTTTGTGGTGTCTCAGTCACAAAGTCACAGGACCCACTTCTTTAAAACACTTGTACATGCATTTTAAGTGAAACTTTTCATTCAAAACCTTCCATCTTTAAAAGATGTCTCACTTACCAATAGGGAAAGTACCATGTTGAATTTGAGGTCAAAGGTCAAGGTCAAGGTGAAAGATCTGGAATTTTATTGACCATTAAATGTTTGACAAAGGAAGCACAAAACTGCCAACACTAGGGTGTGCAAAATATGCATCAGGTGCCTCACATGTCCCCTCTTTCCCCCTTCATACACACAATAATATTATGTGCACCTCTACCCAAGAAGACGGCCTGAATTCTGATAATCAGTATTTGATAGATTGCGTATTGTATTCTTCTGTATTTCACTCCTGCAACCCCGCAACTCCAGACTGAATTAGTGTCAGCTTAAATTTGATGGAGGCTTTAATAAATGCTCCAGGAGATTTGATAATTAAGGTCAGTTCCCCGGTGGACAGTATATTGCATCCAATACATCATACTTGAACAGAACAGACCTGTACAGTCTGGACACCAGGACAGTCAGTCAAGGTCATCATACTAAGGTCACTGACCTTATCACGTTTAGTTAATTGTGTTATCTGTATGAGATGGCGTATCTCTATGTTAAAGTGTATTCTGTATGTTACAGTGTATTCTGTATGTTACAATGTATTCTGTATGTTACAGTGTATTCTGTATGTTACAGTGTATTCTGTATGTTACAGTGTATCCTGTATGTTACAGTATCTTCCGTATGTTACAGTGTATTCTGTATGTTATAGTGTATTCTGTATGTTACAGTGTATTCTGTATGTTACAGTGTATTCTGTATGTTTCAGTGTATTCTGTAAGATGCCATTGTTTACCAAACACTGCTAAGACCCCAGCATTTGTTTCATAAAGGATCATGTTACAGAAATACCTGACCAAATGCCCAGTGAAAAAAATGCCTTGAACTGGACACTTATCATGCAAATTCACACCATAGGTATTTGCAAGCCATGTTTATATCATTATGTGGGGCCATATACAGGTGTCATGATACTTCATCATGAGGGCTGTAATAAATCATATTATCTGAATTTTTCTGTACTCATGAATATAGTACTTCATGTAAATAATTGTAATCACTGAAGATAGAATAAACAAACTTTGATGATACCCTCTGGACCAATATGATTACCAGCCCTTACACTGTTTCTTGCTGGTAGCATTTAACCAATCTACCAAGCTCTTTCCAGTGACTGATCAGGTTATGTTTAATTTGCCAGTGTAGGGTACCAGTACCTTAGTTGTGTGTGTTTAGATTTTCCGGTTGGTCAGTGCAGTGTGCCAGTGTTCTGTATAAACTAATCTGCACTGTTACAGTTTCCCCAGTACATGTACAGTACTGCTATCCCTATCTGACCTCTTATTAGCTACCACAGCTGGCCTGAGGTCACTTGAGGTCAGATGACAGTCAGTGATAACATCACCCTCCAGCCTCTGAAGCCAGGGAAGTCAGCTGTATCCTTCCCGTGACAGCAGGATCATGCAGGGTCCACAAACGTTCAATGGATATTTAGTGACTCAGGCAGAATGCTCCATTTTACTTTACAGCTCATCAGCTATAGTCAACCAATGCTCAAGTAGGATGTGACTGCCAGTTGTCCAGACTTTTTTGTTAGGGAATTGGGGGGGGGGGGGGGGTGTCTTTAAATTGATTGATGCTGATTTTTCGTGTAAATCAGAAGCAGTCCTTACCTAACAAGCAGTCCTTACCAGTTCAGGGTAAAGGGTCAGCGTATCTGATGACAACTATTTTTAAGTAACTTTAACAATTTGATTCTTTGTTCCTCTGTCACACACACATACACACCAACCCTATCTTAGGCGCGCGCACACACACACAATGAAGTTGCTATCAGAACAGCATTAAACCTCATACAGCATTGTAAAGTCAAACATTTCTATTCTAGTCATCAGTAACAGTGCTCTAGTATCAGTTTAGTGTTATATTTCAGGACATTGTGTGCTTCAGGTGAGGTGGTAGTGTGAGTTTCAGGACATGTTTACAGACTTTTAACTTTTTCAATCAGAAGATGTGGTGGCCAGGACAGACGTCTTTCTATCACTGTGTGCCACTAACCTGATACACCCAAACATTACAAACAAATCCACCAGGAGTCGGCCAGGCTTACATAAATAGTGTGTATATCAACTGTCAGCTGATGTTACCTCATGTCATAAAAGTATATCCATGCGGCAGACTAAAGGAAAATAAAAAAGAGTTCCCAGGTAAACATTGGTACTAGACTACATTATGTATTCAGTGCATGGACAGTCCTTTGTCAAGTGTTAAAATCATGTGATCCTTGCTACCTGAACCATGCTGCAGAGCTGACCTTAATTGACCTGTGTGACCTCTGATGACCCCTCTGTGTATCTGTCTTTGGTTATGACAGCTGACTGGTATATTGCCTGGTGTTGCCATGGTGTGTTGCCTCATTGAACAGCTGCTGAGAATATAACTTCCATTTCTTGACCTTGTAGCCATACTTGTAACTTGAACTTTATTTGAACCAATGTTCAAAAGGAAGTTGAAACAGCAAGAGGACAGCATTATTTCCTTCTGTCTAATGTTAGAATGCTTGAAAGCAAGAACCTGACCTGAGAAAAGGAAAGTCCTTGCTAAAATTCACTTTCCTTTTTGTATGCCCATCTATGACGGGATGTATTATGGTATACACCAGTCCGTCCAAGTGTTGGTTGACTTTTAGTGTTGCAGTGATAACTTACTAGGGCTTTGAATGATTATCACGAAACTCTCCATAACCTCTTGCCAATAGATTATCTTGCCAGAGTTCAAATATTGGCAAAATCCACGCATATTTAACAAGGACAAAGTCACTAGGCTACTGTGGTGTCATTGCAATAACTTTCCAGGATCATAATGGATTTTGATGAACTCAACAGACTTATTAACCAGTTTAATATCTTACCTTATCTTGATTCCCAGCTAAATCCATGCATATTTAATGAGGCCAGAGGTCACCAGACTTTAGTGGCTCCGTGATAATCTGATGTATTTTCATGGAACTCATTATAAGCATTTACAATAGACTTTCTAACCTGAGTTAAATTCTAGACAAAATCCACAAATATTTAATGAGGTCAGAGGTCACCAGACATAAAACACATGTTATTATTTTACTTTTCCATGGAAAGATGGTCACCCAGTGCCTGCATTGGCATACAGTGATACTGTTTACGATTTTAAAGCTTAACTTTGTTTCTGTTTAAGATATTTTCTAACAGAGAGAGGAGTCAGAGTGACAGTATTTTTGTTCTTCCATTATCCTTTTAATTACAGAAAGGTGCACAAGTTTACTCATGTAGACAGGAAAAGAAATATCTGATAGAGGTTTATCGGCATTTTGTTTGGGTGTTGAGAAGACAGTGTCAGCCATGGCAGATGTACAATAACTGACATACTTTTAAAATTTTGTGTGAAGGTTGATGGAGGCATTGGTATGTATATAATTGGAATTTGGATGATTGATACACAACCAGCACATTTTGTGGACCACTCTCAATTTGTGTTCAGGGGTAAGAAAAATTATACGAGAATCACTAGATGTGGACAGGTGATGTCTGAAATCTTCATAATGTGGCCAGGTGTGTGTCATTTGGAACAGTTGTATAAAGGCATATATCTAAGAAAAAGGACATTCAGCACTGATGTGAGGGCCTGGGATCAGTTTCTACTATTTTATAAATTCATTTATGTTATTTAGTTTTTAAATATATGTGAATCTTGTAAATTTCATTTATTCTAAAATATGACATTTTGTAAAACCTGGTTAAGCATTTGCCTAGAAAACAATGGACTACAGAACCTTCAGCAAATATCTTCATAGTTCAGGGAATTTGTTCCTAGTTATTTTTTTTTTTCACTAATTCAGGTTCTGCCATACTGGTATATCTGTTGTCTTGTAGACATTACTAGCTTATAAAAATAAGAACATTTTCAGGTTCTACTGTACTGGTATATCTGTAAGTCTTGTTGACATTACTAGCTTATAAATAGAAACGAACTCGGGTTTTACCATACTGGTATATCCGTAAGTCTTGTAGACATTACTCACTTATAAATAGAAACAAACTCAGGTTTTACCATACCGGTATATCTGTAAGTCTTGTAGACATTACTCACTTATAAATAAGAACATTCTCAGGTTTCACTATTGAACATTGGCCTTTCTGCCATAATAAAAGAAAAGTACTGCAGTCTTTGGTTTCTAAGGAAGTGATGCATACATATACAGGTATACAATCTCTCATGGAGTGTGTTTATAAATTTTGTTTGTTGTGTCTGCTGCTTTCCCCCTCCAGACCAGATAAAGCTGTGTAGTTATTAGAAGGATGTGTTTTATCAGAGAGAGACTATCATGTGTGACAGAGTTGCTATTTATTGGTATTTCCTTATCAATATCACCTTATCCAATTTCTTCCTTATAAAAGTTATTTGTTGTTTTGTCACCCCAGGTAACTATATCAGGCTCTGTTTAAAGTAAGCACAGAACATATCCTTATGACATGATAAACTATTAAAGCTAATCAACAAGTATATAGGATTCTTGCAGTTCTGAAGACATGAAGAATATCACAAAATATTCACATAGGAATGCTCTTCCTGGTCTACCATAAATTAAAGTGGGGTGTAACAAAATAATATTACGGTGTGGTAAAGAATAAGAAACCACTAAGATAAAGAGACAAAATACAGCTACATAGTTCATTGATCAGTAAATGATAACCATAATGGTATTGAGCACTGAAGAATCTGTTCACCCAAACTATGCATGACCAGTTCTGGTAGTGTCATATAGGCTCACGTGTGTTGATTTGATAAGCTCTGTGGGTTAGGATCACTGCTGGGTTACCTGTAACTTAATTGGTAGGTGCCACACTATCATTTGGAAATTTTAATGCCATGGTTAATGGACAGGAGGTAGGATTTGACCTGGTAGTTTTCAGTTAAGTAAAGTCTCAGTTAGAGTGTCTCAGTTTAAATTCCACAAGGGGCATCCAAACCAAGAAAAATAGGAAAAAAGTGTCTGTAGTGGGGATGCGGGTACTGCTCTTTAGAACTTTTTACAATGAAAATCTGTCTGTAAATAGGGCTGTGTGCTGGTTTACTGCCACCTTTCTAAAAGCAGCTCAAAACAGTCTTTAACGTTATTGTTCTAACTGAAGTTAGTAACATCACATACAGTAATTGGGCTAAATAGATAGGTGTATGATCACGCGATATAACAACTAGTAGTAAAAATATGCCACCAAGGACACAGAACTTTGCATCCACCAGGAACATGGGAAGACTGATCAATTGATCCAGGGCTGGCTTTATGTTTGGGATAGCTCCCACTGTCTGGGGACCACACATATACAGTCCTTTAGTACTATCCTGTGTCAGCATTTAGACCAGGTCATGGCTGGGGTCAGTGGTGTTTAATTTCCTGTTAGCAGGTGTATAGATTGACTCCAGGAATTAATACTGTCTGTCCAGGGTTTATATCCGGCGGCCCAGATATTGACCAGCTTGTAGGTTTTTATAGAGGGTGGGGGGTATAAAGGGGGGGGGGGGAGTATAGAGGGTGGGGGGTATAAAGGGTGGGGAGTATAGAGGGTGGGGGGTATAGAAGGTGGGGAGTATAGAGGGTGGGGGGTATAGAAGGTGGGGAGTATAGAGGGTGGGGGGTATAAAGGGTGGGGAGTATAGAGGGTGGGGGGTATAGAAGGTGGGGAGTATAGAGGGTGGGGGGTATAGAAGGTGGGGAGTATAGAGGGTGGGGGCTATAAAGGGTGGGGAGTATAGAGGGTGGGGGGTATAAAGGGTGGGGAGTATAGAGGGTGGGGGGTATAGAAGGTGGGGAGTATAGAGGGTGGGGGGTATAGAGGTTGGGGGGTATAGAGGGTGGAGTGCTGTTATTGAATTGTTGTTATTGAAATATAACAACCTAGTGAATTTAATCAAGCAAAGGCCCTTTAGAAGCAAATGTGTTAGTTAACTAAGGGGGTGTTTGGTACCCCTGCTTCACATGCTGCTTTCTTAACTATTAACATTACTGTTCCCAGGGTGGTGTCACTGCTTGCTTGGTACAAGGTTAGACTTCTCAGCTATGGATTAGCACTAGTGCTGGAATGAGCCTATCATACTATTCTTCTGTGTGACTGATATGTCTAATCAAGGATTACAGTTATTACTTTCCTTTATTAAGATAGACCTGTTGATATAAGAATAAATCAAGTACAATCACAAGAAATCAAGTGAGTAGCCCTAGTTCCTGCATTGTGAATGGTGCATGCTAATAAACTGTAAATAATATATAAGTATATATTAAAGATGGCTAGGTCTGGTTAGATATATTGGGTTCATATCCCTTCAGGTGTTATGAAAAAAAAATACAAGTTGTATGAAACAATGGAATACCCTTAAGTTATACTATGCGTTACATAAAAATAATTAATTTGACCTGAAGTCAGTACTGTACTGAGGACTGTCTGTGTTATCTAGGGCTAGGTGTTCAGTAGAATGTTGTGTTGACTGTTACAACACCAGGTGTTTATATTTCCCTTGAACACCCTGTAAAAACACTTGGAATTGGTTTTAATAATGAGCTGTTAAGACAGCTGTCTGTATTCCTGGATCATGGCTCCCTATGAATACTTTATTCTGTTCAGTGTTCTAAACTTGTTGTCTTTGGTATGTTTAGATCAGTAAAGCTATTGTATATTGGTTTTACTGCATGTCACAGGTTAGGAAAATGATGACTTTACCACATGATGATTATAGTGATTAATGACTAAGGATAACTTCATACTCAACCAGATACTGAAGAGGCAAGACAGTGAAATCTCCAAAGAAGATCAGACTCACTGTAATGTCTCAATGACATTCCTGACCCCATGCATTCAAAACCTGATGTCCAGTATTCTTAATAATAACAAATCATTCTTGTGTGGTAACCTTCGTCCTTATTCAATAGACAGTGGCACCATAGACTGTAGTCCTTGTAAAGGACCTGTGGTAACTTGTGTCTTATTGTTGTGTTAGATCTAGAATTCTGGAGTCTTTGTTTTATGCAGATCTGGGAGAAGTCTACAAATCATAGCCCCTAAATTAGACATTACAGCTGATATCACAAGCCTACTACTGTCACATTTAAATGTGGGGGATCTAGTCAGGTATGAACTTGGGATCTTGTCATTGACCACTTTGTATTACATTGGATCTCCTTCTGTTCAAATTTTCAATTTAATCACTGATACAAAATGTTCTGTTATGAATAAATATATATTTATCATTAAACAGTATGGGATATTTTAAAAATGATTCTTGTAAATGGAGCTATGTTGGTTACATTTTGAACATTGCCATAATAAAATATTTTATGTAACACAAAATTCTATTGATATGTCAGTGGTTGTCTGAGCGGACAGTTATTATTGTCATTATGGTAATAGGGATGAGGTAATTACTGCTATAATTACTACACCAATCAGCCACCTGTGTAATTTGAAAAAAAAGTGCAAGTCATTGCTTCAGTATTGCAACACCACTGTGCTAGGAATCTCCCTCAAAGGTCAACTTAAAATTTTTTATGTTGCATTGTTTCAAAAGCCTAAGCTGCTAGTATAAAAAAGGAAGATTTTTTTTAAACTTGTAATATATTAAAAAAGAAGAATTTTTACACTGGTATTATAAGGTGCCTAATCATAATGGTATGTTGGAGAAAAGACCATGCAAAGTAAGGTAGCCAGACCCTAATATTACATATAAAACTGAAAAGCCTGCCATCAAACTACGATATAAGATATGATAGATGTATGACAGGCTTAGTGTCTCTGGCTGTAAAGGGAGGGCTGAGAATTAAAATCTGTGACCTTCAGTAAAGTTATTTTAGCACTTAGACTCAAAATTGAAGATATCCAAGTTAAAACTGAAGATATAAATTTTTAAACCAATTTTATCTGTCCAATTCAAGCAGATGTAGAGAAACAAGGAAAAAGCTACATTGGCTGACAATCACAAGATCATGCAGCCAGATGAAACCTGAGTGACTGCCATGAGGGCTGTATTATACTTACTTAGTATCTGGGTTTCTGGTTTTGTATGTATAGTTACCATATCGTTACCACTATCTCTGTAAATACAAAATCAGAATTCCAGATGGCTAAAAAGAACATGCATCATAAAATTTTAACTAAAATTATCATCAAAGACTGTTACTAAATTTACAGTGTAAACATCATTTAGATGACTGTGATAACGCACATTTTGGCATAAGAAAACCAAAAAATCTAATTTAGTGTATTTGGGAATTCGAGAATTTTTTTACAGTTTGCTGAAACATATGTACAGTTGTCCATGATCATATATTCATTGCCAGCATATTTCTTCTGTCCAGAGTATGTAGTAATCAGGTTATACCTGTTGTTTGACAGTGACAGGATGAGTCATCAGGTGACATAAAACAAATGAAATGACTGATAATGGATAAAATACAAAGTCCAGTAGGTAATAAAAATAAAAATCTGTATGATATACACGTCTGACAGCTGTGTGGTATTTGTTATAGATGATGTTTATAGAAAGGTTTTAGCATTAGATTTCTTGTCTTGTTGTAATCTTTTTTATTGTTTCTGTCTCTTGTGTATAGTGAAGGAGGCCATACAAAGTTGTCATAATGCTGCCTCTCATAGCACAGGGACACAGTGACTCCACAGCTCAGCTAAATGATCATAGGAGAAATAGAAGGCCCTCACCAGAGCATAATTGTTCGGTACTTCAAGCAAAACTAAACTTTCATCCAAAAATTCACATTAAGGCCCATCTCAGTGATAAGAGGAAAATGCACTGTAAAGATCTGTTATTGTCTAATTTTGGATTAATTACTGTAGTTGTACTTGATGGGGCTTTAACCACATTTGTTTATGAAGTGAAGATAAGGGATTGATAGAGGCCTTTCATGGAGAACCTTTTCCTGTATCCTAGAATGAAGACGGATCAAAACCAAATGTAACTGGTTCTTTCCTTAACATTATTCGTCATTTGATCAAGTTTTCTGAAAAAAAAACATGAATGTATATAATAACATAAGTGTAGGCTGTTGTCAGAATATTTATTTTGATGCTTTGTCATAATATAACTTATGTTTATTGTTCTCTGTATTCCACATGTTATTAGGGGCTGTGTGATCTGTTTTGTTATAAAGTTTGGTGACATTATCAATCAGCAGTTAGCAGTATGACCCTATGTGACAATATATTTTATGCCACAGTTACACATGGAATTTTCACAATAGACTGATACCAGTATATCAGGATATGTTAACAAAATTTGACCATGTTTCTTGTTCTAAACGCATGCTTTAACATAAGACTTTTAGTATTCAGGTATCTTATTTACACTACAAAGCCATATACCTGTTGAATAAATCCCACAAGCAAGTTCCATAGACATCTCAAGTCAGGTCTAAATCCTATCAGAGTTTCTCACACATGAACAGGTATCTGAGGGACAGTTTTCATTTATGAATACAGTTGAACTTTTGGTCAACCTGATTCTAATTACAACTTGTGTGCAACAACTCAGTCAAGAACACACTGAACTCCACTCCAGGCATAACCAAACAAAAGAAACTATGTTCCCTGGCATCAGTTCATGTGTGACTGCATGAAGGTTGACACTGTAGGTTACTCATCCACACTGAAGCCATCAGCATCAAGTGTGAAAACCTGTTGATGTCAGAGTCGCAAATACTTGTTATAATCATGGTGTAATGCACTGTCATGGATACATTTGGTCTTCATGTTTGTGTATGTATATTTATTGATGTCCAGGCACTTTGTAGGGACTGCTTGACATTAAGATCAAAACTTATTTGTCTTTAAGTGGAGATGTGTTTCAATGGCCTTATCTTTAAGAAGTTTAATCACTGTCCACCAGTATTACATGTAATGGATGCTGTTATGACATATTTATGTTTACTATTTTGTGATGCATATCATTCTATTTTTTCACAGCAGTAAGATGATTGTGATGCACTGTACTACCTTATACTGTGAAATGATAAATTAATGTAATGTATTAAAATGAAATGCAGTATATTATTATTTAATATATTTTTATACAATATATGTAATGTAATGCAATATGTTTAAATAGTATTATATATATTGTATGTTATGTTGCTAAATAAATGTATCTGAAAATGAAATATAATATTGATAAAGTAGTAAAATCTAGTTTAATAAATGGTATAATTTAGCTAAGTTTAATAATAATTTTATACAGTTTGCTTTACATAATACAAAATGTAACCATGTATACTATAATCAATCTTGTGATTCCTCGTAAATTGACCAGATATTGTTTAATTGAAATTGTCAAAAATTATAATCATGTAGATTGTTTTAGTAATATTAACTTTATTATGAAGTTTTTTGTCCATGTATGTGGAGATGAGAACAGGGTTACCTTTGTAAGGTTTTGTTCACTGTTCATGGTGCTCCTTCCCGGTAACTAGACCATGGCATGCAGAATGTGCCAGTATCACTAGATAACAGAACGATAGCCAGCAATCACAGGTTTAATATATCTGATGCCTGTATGGTTGTCATTTTGTTGTAGCATGACTTCAAATATCAGCCGACGATTGGAGAGGAACTGGAGGTGGTTGAGCGGGATAAGGTGACATTTACAGACGCAGATGAAAACAAACGCAGACGAGCCCTCTACCTAACACGGCAGAACGGGTCATGGGGATTTACCTTGCAGGTGTGTATATCATGGTCCACAGAAGTTTGAAAACTAATATACAGCTAGGAAGCCACTTAACAGTAACAGTAGCATAGAATTATAACACCATTCACAGAGCTCTCACCTCTCACAGGGCAAAAATTATATAATTTAAACCTAATATTTTATCAATTAACTTGAATTGTTCCTTTCTGAGTGGTAAGAATTCCTCCACCAGTCAAGTAAACACCCCTGATACCAGTGCTGTGACTGCTCATTTTGAGTATATTTCCTACCAGGTAATTATGTGTTGTCAGAGCTATTAATATCGTACCCTATGATGTACTGCTGAGGTTGGCTACAGACTGCCTTATACATTTCAAGGGACTGTTTAAATCATTTATGCAGGACTGCCATACAGTGCATTTTGTGTATCTGTGTACAATATCCATTCTGTTATTAATCCCATTTTTAGTTAATGTTAAGCCTTTCTGTTTGGAATTGTTGTCTTTTTCCCTGCCAATTTTTCCTATAACAACCATTATTCTCTTACATATCTGTCAGTGGTCCAAGGTTGAATCTGACCTGATAAAAATCTATCATAAATATAGGCATATGAAAGTAAAAACATCAAAAGAAGCCACTTTGTCATCTGTTTGTTTTTTTTTAATTTGCCTGTGACATCACTTAGTGTTACTCTTAGAATGTATGCCGAGTTCTTTGTTATAAATTTTTTTGAGACATGTACTGTGAAACACAAACATGAAGTCAGTCACCAGGGAAATTGACAGTTCTACTGAATTTTAGTGCATGTTTCTGCAAAACAGTAACAGTATAACTTTTGTTATTAATATTTTATGATGTAATATAGTCTCAGTTAAGAATGCCATTAGCAAGAATAAATGTAGTTTGTTTACTGTTTACAGAGCTATGGCGTGCACCATAAAACAGCAAGTACTCTGGAGGTCCTGACATACATTGATTATGTGGACCCTGGGGGAGCTGCCTTCATGGCAGGAGTACGAGCAGGTAGGTCAAAGGTCACACTGATAAACTCAACAACACTCGGAGAGCACACACCTCCACCAGTCGTCTGCGCCAGGTCACTTTCACTGAGTTTCAGGCTAACTAATTTTAATCAACACTCCAATCTCTCTGCATGGTTCCATTGAAATTGATCAGTAACTTTCGTGTACATGACAAACTGATCAGTAACTTTTGTGTACATGACAAACTGATCAGTAACTTTCTTGTGCGTGACAAACTGATCAGTAACTTTCTTGTGCGTGACAAACTGATCAGTAACTTTCTTGTGCATGACAAACTGATCAGTAACTTTCGTGTGCATGACAAACTGATCAGTAACTTTCGTGTACATGACAAACTGATCAGTAACTTTGGTGTACATGACAAACTGATCAGTAACTTTCGTGTACATGACAAACTAATCAGTAACTTTCGTGTACATGACAAACTGATCAGTAACTTTCTTGTGCATGAAAAACTGATCAGTAACTTTCGTGTACATGACAAACTGATCAGTAACTTTTGTGTACATGACAAACTGATCAGTAACTTTCTTGTGCGTGACAAACTGATCAGTCACTTTCTTGTGCGTGACAAACTGATCAGTAACTTTCTTGTGCGTGACAAACTGATCAGTAACTTTCTTGTGCATGACAAACTGATCAGTAACTTTCGTGTACATGACAAACTGATCAGTAACTTTTGTGTACATGACAAACTGATCAGTAACTTTTGTGTACATGACAAACTGATCAGCAACTATCTTGTGCATGACAAACTGATCAGTAACTTTCGTGTACATGACAAACTGATCAGTAACTTTTGTGTACATGACAAACTGATCAGTAACTTTCGTGTACATGACAAACTGATCAGCAACTTTCTTGTGCGTGACAAACTGATCAGTAACTTTGTGTGTGACAAACTGATCAGTAACTTTCTTGTGCGTGACAAACTGATCAGTAACTTTCGTGTACATGACAAACTGATCAGTAACTTTCTTGTGCGTGACAAACTGATCAGTAACTTTCTTGTGCGTGACAAACTGATCAGTAACTTTCTTGTGCGTGACAAACTGATCAGCAACTTTCTTGTGCGTGACAAACTGATCAGTAACTTTCTTGTGCGTGACAAACTGATCAGTAACTTTATTGTGTGTGACAAACTGATCAGCAACTTTCTTGTGCGTGACAAACTGATCAGTAACTTTCTTGTGCGTGACAAACTGATCAGTAACTTTCTTGTGCGTGACAAACTGATCAGTAACTTTCGTGTACATGACAAACTGATCAGTAACTTTTGTGTACATGACAAACTGATCAGTAACTTTTGTGTACATGACAAACTGATCAGTAACTTTCATGTACTTGACAAACTGATCAGCAACTTTCTTGTGCGTGACAAACTGATCAGTAACTTTCTTGTGCGTGACAAACTGATCAGTAACTTTCTTGTGCATGACAAACTGATCAGTAACTTTCGTGTACATGACAAACTGATCAGTAACTTTCGTGTACATGACAAACTGATCAGTAACTTTTGTGTACATGACAAACTGATCAGTAACTTTCGTGTACAAACTGATCAGTAACTTTCTTGTGCATGACAAACTGATCAGTAACTTTCTTGTGCGTGACAAACTGATCAGTGACTTTCTTGTGCGTGACAAACTGATCAGTAACTTTCTTGTGCATGACAAACTGATCAGTAACTTTCGTGTACATGACAAACTGATCAGTAACTTTCGTGTACATGACAAACTGATCAGTAACTTTCTTGTGCGTGACAAACTGATCAGTAACTTTCGTGTACATGACAAACTGATCAGCAACTTTCTTGTGCGTGACAAACTGATCAGTAACTTTCTTGTGCATGACAAACTGATCAGTAACTTTCTTGTGCATGACAAACTGATCAGTAACTTTCTTGTGCGTGACAAACTGATCAGTAACTTTTGTGTACATGACAAACTGATCAGTAACTTTCGTGTACATGACAAACTGATCAGTAACTTTCATGTACATGACAAACTGATCAGTAACTTTCGTGTACATGACAAACTGATCAGTAACTTTCGTGTACATGACAAACTGATCAGTAACTCTCGTGTACATGACAAACTGATCAGTAACTTTTGTGTACATGACAAACTGATCAGTTATTTCCATGTATATGACAGACTAATCAGTTACTTTCTTGTACCTGGCACACAGGTCAGTAACATTCCTGTACCCAACAAACTAACAAAACTTATTCCTGATCAGGTCCTGGTTTTGTATCATATTAGAAATTAAAGCTAAATAAACACTTGCATCTGCAAATTTTCTTTGAAGTTCAGCTTTTTCTGTGTCTGATACCCAGATAAAAAGACAGGGTCAGAATAATGATTGAGTGACTCCACAGGTTCTTAAACAAGTATTCTCTGCATATTCAAACATTTTAGAGCTAATACCACTGGAGTACATGTGACAACAGAATGGTTTGTTGTAATGTGTGAATAACAGGAACAAGTTGAATATACAGTAAAAAAAGGAATAAAAATTCATAAGGGAAATAATATATGACAGACAGAAGTTGTATAAATTAATAATGATAACCATCTGACTGAGACAGGGTCAGGAAACATAAAGAGTTACATTCAAGCTTGTGCACACTTGAAACCTTGCTAATATTTTATCCTCAAAGGCAGAGTAGTTTGACCTGCAGAGACTGTGTGTATATTTACAATAAATATGATTATGGACATGCAGTTCCATTCTATTTACATATTATTTATTCAATTGTCCCTCTTGCATATCATAATTTATTTAATGAAGGATTTAGTATATGGTTGTTTTTGGTAACTCAAAACCTCTGACTGTCTCATCTAAGCTGGACTCTCTCTCTCTCTGAGCAATATGTGTATATTTAAATGAAAATTGCCAGTCCACATATTACACTGAAAACAAAGTGAATATTCAAAATTTTATATATTATATTGGAACAACTTTACGTGTGAAACATATTACTCTGATGTAGCTTAATGAATGTCCAGCTACTTGTACATCTCTCTCAATGACATCTGGTGTTGTCTGTGTCAGGGGATGTCATCCTGTCCATCAACGGCACCAACATGGAGGAGGCAGACCATCAGGAACTCGTCAACTACATCAAGACCTGTGGAGAATCCATGAGGTGAGTAGCCACTAGGGGGCACCACTGTAATTAATACAAGGGCTCTGTATTAAAAAAAAAAGCCACGGAGCATTATCTGTTTCAAAGTTCAGGAATGTTTATCGGAGGTAATGATTAATTTATTAAAATGAATGTGTTGTAAGTAAAATTACATAATTTGAAGATATTTTTGAATAGGTATGTCATTTGCCAAACAGCCTCTGATTCAGTTGGATCACTGTTATGCCTTTTGATATGCTTCTCCATTCAGTTATTGCAAATAATCTTATATTCCGAGAGAGTTGTATGTAGTAACTGTTTCCTTCCCAGATGATGTTATTGTGAACATTTTAAGGTACTTGGGCATTCATATTGACCAAGTAATCATTCAATCTTCTCATACAAAGCTGCATGCTAATGCTGCATCAACATCTGTGTAGACATAAGCTAACTGTCCCAGTAAATAATAATGCCTTCTATCCTTTGACATGAGTCAGAAATGAAAAAAGTATGAAATTGACTATAAATGTAATAAGTGAAATTAATAATTTCAGTCCAATTTGATTGATTAATTCATGCTTTCCATTCAACAAAATAAGTTATATACAGTATTATTACATATCTTTTTTTAAAAAACATGTTATTTATTTTGGGAAGATATTGTTTATACATTTCATAATATGGTTAGGACTTGCAGTACACTTACAGAGCTGTACATGTGACTGAGTCTAACATTGCAAAGGTAACACCATTAATGGCTCACACGTTACACAGTTGACACAATACATAAAATTATAGGGATAAACCTGCTAACCTTAAACGATGTGACCTTGACATTGGTGATAACACACAGTCAAGATATGAGTTTATAGATACTTGTGTCCAAGAATCAGGCAGCATTAATATGGTCACATTATGATATAGCCCAAGGCAAGGCGTTAAGATCATAGTTCTTTACTGTGTTTTCCTGTTTTTCTTTGGATTCATGCAGATATAGTTCTTTCTAAATATGGCCATGCACTATAACCACATATTTTGCTGTAAAACCAAATTTGGTTTCAGAATCTTATCAATCAAGAATGTGGTTTGAACAACAAAATATACGTAGCGATATCAAGGCCACTCTGGCTTTGGAATGCCTTTGAATTAATTTTAGAAATGACCAGTAGGTGGTGCTCATTTATAGGAATAGCCAGTAATATTCACAGTACCTTTTCTTTGATGATTTGCATACAATTTTTCTCAGTGTCAGTCACACTGGTCATTTGCTTATTTTCACCCACAATGTCATAAATGCAAAGTTGATTTGCAAATTTTTACCCACAATGCCTAGCACCCATGTGAATGAAGGTAAATTGAGCATGAAGTGAATAACCATATTAGAGTCGGACTTTGTAATTGTCAGCCTGGTGTGTGATTGTGTACAGGTATATGACAGAATGCATGAGTAATTTCTGGTACATTTATTTTGAGTATAAAACTGATTATAGCTTCCGAAGGGATTTCTTTTATAATGCTAGATATTGTACTTTTTGTAGATTTTAATTTTTTAATTATTATATGTGTCTTTTATTATCATCATTAAAAAATGCATAATGTATTTTTGGGTGAAGGCTGTTGATCATTTCTTACAAATTCAAAAATTGCATGTGTGTCTGTCTAAGGGAATGGCTACTGTCTTTGTTGCATCTTTTGTTTTCATTGTCTATCATTTTAAATCATTTGGTATTTTTCATGAGAAATTGGTATCCATTTATTATGCTGATTTAAAATCTTAAAGATCTGAACATTCAACATGCAAGCACTGGTATTGCAGAATATTGTCTTGTTGCTGACAGAAAATACTGTACTTTTGTACATAACACAATTACTTGAATGTAAATGTGCATTAATGATAGTAATGTAAAAAGAGTTTACAGGAAGGGTTTAATATGTTAGTCCATGTCCATTTGTTGCAGAACATATAAGGTGATTGTCTACTGTGTCAGATCACAATTAGGTTTTGACATATTTTTCATATTCTGTAAATAATTATAATTTTTTTATATTGATTACTTGCCACTTAATTGCAAGCATGTGTCATTTAACACAAGACTGTCACATGACTGTCACATGACTATCACATGACCCAAGGTTGGTCATAGTAGCTTCTTAATTTTAAGTTTTCACATCATTCAGTAATGCTTTAGGTTTATGTAACATGTTAAATGGAAGCATGTCCTTTACTTCTGGTACTGGAGTTTTCTGACTCAATCTCAAATATTTAAGTGCTTTAAGCTCAATGAAGATTGGGTTGATGTTGACACTGGGTTAATTAGAGATTCATACGTCTATACATGCATTGTTTGTTCTTACAGAATGGTGGTGCTGTTTGAGGACTGCTGTAAGAAAGTGGAACTGCATCTCAGATTCCTGAAACTGAAGGTAATCTCATCAACAGGCAGGATGTCAGGGAGGGTAAATTATATCCCCCTACCCCCCTCCAGGGGAGACATGTTGTTTTCAGTGCCATCATCTTTTGTTGTTTGCTGTTATCTGCTTGTGATAGCTTGTGAACATGATAACTTTTGAAAGGCTACATATTTTCCTCCAAAATTTAAACACTTATTGTTAATCCCTTAATCCAGGAGAAGTTTGAAACCCAGTGACCTTGACCTTCACTTCAAGGTCAAATCTTCCATAATGTGAAATTCTTGTGAAACTTTTAACTTTTGAAGTATTTATCATTTTGTCTTAAAATTTGATACACCAATTATTCCTACCAAATTCTTGTGAAACTTTTAACTTTTGAAGTATTTATCATTTTGTCTTCAAATTTGGTACACCAATTGTTCCTACCAAATTCTCGAAGGAGTTCATATGTATTTTTGCATATGTATACAACTTAGGCAGGTTTCTGGATTTTGCGGTAGGTGGCATAACCTACATACACGTTTCTGCTGCAGACATCCATGCTAATATGCAACACACCTCACTCTATTTCCCCTTGCCACTCAATCTATGTCTCACTTCACCCGTCCCACTCTGATTTCGGCAGATACAGGTAGTCGTTTGTCGACTACCCGTATTCTAGTTTTAAAATGTTCTAGTCCGAAACTTGCAGGTCTGAAACGTCCATTTTGCTGAAATCATAATGACTCGGGTAGATATGCAGGACGTAAGAGGATCAATATTAAATTTAAAAATAAACCTCCATTCATACTCCCAAACTTTGCATAGGTTCGCATTAGGCCTGTAGGCCTTGTTCTTTAAATTGACACACCAGTTCTTTCTGTCAAAATCTCATTGAAGTTTGAAAAGCAGTGACCTTGACCTTCAAAGTCAAATCTGATGAAATCTAGAATCATTTAATCATATTTCACCCCTAATGTTTTGGGATGGCCCAAAGAGAGGAGACATATATCTGTTTTTGTGCTGCAAAAGCAAAGCCATTCTAGTTACAGCATGCAAATAGTACTTGCTTAATGCATCATGTTGTTGATAAATGTTTATATTTTTTAAATTGAATAAAAATTAAGACATTTACTGAACATTTAATATTTCAACATTATATGTGGAGTGAAACCTGTGTGATAAGATAATCCTATGAGACTGGCCAAAAGTGGTCCTATTAGACAGGTGGTCTTTAGTGAGGTTCCACTGTAATTCTAATATAATCTGAGAAACATTAATAATGTTGAGATTTTATGTCTTCTGTGACATCAGAGTTATCAGAGAGTGTCTAGGACATTACAGTGAATGAAATATCAGTATATATATTTAGTGATCTTTTTCAGAACTAATAATACACAACACCAACATTATATGAAACAATGACTGATGACTTAACAGATTTAATTAGGCAAAACATTTAAAAGTGAATGATTACACAAGCAGTAAAAGTTCACATAATTCCTCAATGGATTTGTATTGAAATTATATGCTTTCTTTATCCACAGAGAGTTCTGGCTGAAAAGCTATTTGAGCTTCGGTCACTCGAGATACAGGAAGGCAGGGTCATGTGTGGTGAGTTTACTGATCTATTTCCACTGGAAAATATTTCTACCTCTTTTAGGTCAGCTGACTGTAAGTCATCTGATCTATAGTGATTACCATTTGTTGGCTGGCAGGAAGTCTTTTAACAGGGCAAAAACCAGTACCATTATAGTTTCAGACATAAAGTTTTGCATACAGCTGTTTATTGGAAAAAACTATTACCATACCTGAAATTAGGTCAGTGTTACCTCTTTCTTTAAGAAATAAGGCAAAAACCTCCCAAGGTTTTCATTTCAAAAACTTATTGTTACACTTCAATATAATATCAAAACCATTGCTTTAATACCATTTGATGAATATTGTTTTTTTCAGGATGTGTTGTGTGTACATGTAAGGAATTAGGTCAATATTGCATGATTTATAGAAGTTACAGGCCTGAACTTAATTAAATCAGAACAGCAGGGAAGAAATTTGCTGGCTTTATTTGTTAAATATTGAAGCTAAAGAGCTATTTTTCCAAAATAATTAGTCTGTTTAATTTATATTTAAGTGAACACCATAAGTTCTAACTGAATTTAAATGTAAAATCTTTACCAAAAATATCACCCCACTTTGATCAAGGCACATTAGGAATCTCACCTTATTAATTTAATCAATAATTTTTATCTGGTTTTCAAATTCCATGTACCTGTTCCACATTCTGTGCATATGGAATCTAAGCTTTGTTATAATTTTTTCAGTAATTTTGTGCTGTTATCATGTAGTAGTTCGTCATCCTACTGGTTTTGGTACAATTTTAACATTCATCGATTGCCTTGCAATGCGTGTAAGGTACAATGTAAAACATCAAAGTCATTTGGGCTATATTTGTCATTAACACTTTCCATCACAAGTCCTACTGATCATAAATATTTTCCCTTTGCTACCTGCATAATTTTGCTTAATTTGACTTGATACTTGTTTCCAGGAAAGTCGAGGTTTGGCAGCAGAAGGAACAGTCTGACCAGTAACAGTTCCATGGACAGCAATTTCGATGACCGGATGAGTTTACTTCCAGAGCTTGATGTGTTTCCACTAAGTCCAACAGCTCAGTCTTCTGTTGAAGATGATGACATATCTATATCATCTCCTCTAGGGGCAGTAGGAGGCACAAATTTTCCATTCCGCAACCGGTTTGAGTTTGATCGATGTAGCCTGCCTGTAGGCTACTCAGGGTCAAGCGGCAGTTTGAATCATTCCCCCAATGGTAGCTCAACATTTGTGCGAGAACGTAGACCAATGAGCATGAGACTACAGTCTCCCTCCTGCTCCAGTGTTGTTGATGTACATCTACCAGTCCCACAGAAATATAACCCGGCATTGCTGCACCATTCTGCTTCCCTCACCAGCTTTGGCAGTATTCGTTCACTTGACAGCAGCTCCCTCTACAGGAATTCTAAAACTGGTAGCAACCTCAGCTTGCGGCGAGCTTCACCAGAAAGGGCAAACAGCAGTTACCTGTACAGGAAAGCTCTGAATACCAGCTCTAGAAGTTTGCGACCAGCAAGCAGTGCACCAGATTACCCGTCATACGAGATGCCTGAGCTTCACACGCATGAAGAATCACTGGAATCCTTGGCAGCGGAGACAGCAACCCCCTCTGGTGGAGCACAAGGAAACCCATCCACCAGCAGCCCAGGTGTAGATCCAAAACAGGAAAGTCCAAGGCTTAGTCCAATATTCTTCACAGCAAAGAGTCATTTTAAACAGAAAATTTCAGCACAGAATTCACCAGTTGATAAAAATGCTAATGAAAAATATCCTTTGGATGAAACACCGAAGCTCTCCATCTATAACACAAACAAGCACAGCCCACAAGTTGACATGCCTAAAGTTATCATAGGACCTATTGGAGAAAGCTCAACTGACAATGTGGCTGAAAATGTGAGTGATGTGGATGCCCATGATTTGAGTTTGGACTCAATTGAAATTTATGGTTTTGATACCAGTTCAGAAGAAGAGGATGTGGAGAGTGTTGCAGAGGAGAAGAAAGAATCTACCACTGACAAGGGAACCCCATCCCAAACTGGCTCATCATCCACACAGAATCCTTCCACTCTTGTGGAAGAGGAAAGAAAAGTTGATCCAAATATGAATTCACAGGATAGAGGCAACATTGACAGAGTTATGGTAGGAGGTCAGACTCAGGGGACAGAGTTAACAAAGAGTAATACCCCTGATAAGTGCACTTCATTCGATGTGAAAGGGAAACAAAAGGATGATTCTAGTGAACATGAAACACTGAAAAAGCAGGTCACATCACCAAAGAAAGTGATGAAAAGCTTTGAGGAGAGCATTCCAGTGATTCTTGACAATTATGATACCAGACAAAGTGAATGTGACCGAGCAAACGGTGGTGGTAAGATTATTGTGAACCCACCTCCTGACGAAAATGAATCAGACAGAAACCATGATGGAGCAGCAAATCAAAATATAAGTGTGTCAGAAGACTCAGTACAAAATTTTGGTAGACATTCTAATAAAAACATTTTAAATGGGACCAATGAACTCAAAACAGGTCATAAAGGTATTTTGGGCACAAAGACTGGAGGGTCATTATGTGAAAATGTGAATTGTAACTTAAAAAATGTTAGTGAATCAAGCATCCCTCAAAATGTTGATGCATCCACAGATAGACACTCACCAAAAGGGAGGGGGAAGACGGCATTCACTACAGTTAGGGACCAGAAAACATTGAGTCTTTCTCATGAACAGTTGTCATTTGTAGAAAATGTCAACCTTGAGGGAGAGTTAGCCACCATGAATGACATATCAGTCACAACCAAGGTGATTCCTAGAGAGTCTTATAATGAAAGCTCTAGTTGTGAAACTGTGGCAGGGAATGAGAGTTCAGATAGCTGCTTGTGTAATCATAATGATTCCCTGAGACGACATAAACCCAAAATAACTCAGAACACCAGTGAGAAGTTGTGTTTGTTTCAGAGCTCTAATTATGGACCAGTTGAGGTCATTCAGCCTCCATCAGAATATGTTAGGCATGACAGCTCAGAGCATGAACCTTGCACTCCCGATATAGAAGTTACAAACATAAAGTTGAATGTGGTGAAGCAGAACTTAGCAGCATCAGTTCACCTTGATCAGCACTCACAGCTGACCAGCTACAAACCCACACAAGACCTGCAGGCTCAGTGTCAAATTTGTGGAGTAGCGCCCTCTGGTGGGAAACCAGACAACAAGTCACTCAGGCATCTTGTAAAATCTGATGGTGTGAGACAGGAGGTGCCACCATTGGTTGTTGAGCAGGAAGTCAGAGGAGCTGATGGCATTCAACAGAACAATGAGACTCATCCTGGCATGGGATCAGTTGCCATGGAGATAATGCCATACCAACAATGTGGCCTCAAATTTGACTATGTGAGTGACAGAGATGAACAGACCTGGCTGTGATGAGAGTGATTGTTGTAATGTTTAGGTCAAGAATTTAAGATATTTACCACCATTGAATATTAAACATAACATATTTACATATGCAAATTAAGCGCTTTAGGAAGATTTTTATTGAAATTTAAACTGTAAGATTATGCAAAAGAGCACAAGAAAAGAACATGAGTATCATCCTACACATGCTATTTACAGGCCTATCATTAGCTTTTTCAGAAGTGTGAATTTAGGGTTTGACCAGGGGGTATTTTGTGGGGCATGGAGCTGTCTTCTATACATTACATTTTCAAGAATGAAATGATCATTTTTTTGCCACAGTCTTTGATCATAAGGATCTTTAGCTCAGCTGACTATAATGACAGAAAGTTACTAGATTTTCACCGGCCTGCACAGTGATACAGATTCTCACTTAAGCTTTAATCCAATGTGTGCGTTCATGTTTGAGCTGGCTGAAAATGGCATTTGTACAGTAAGCCAAAGAATCTAATAGGATATCCACTGGTCACATGCTGCATTTAAGTCATTTTGACTTTAATCCCTAACTTCACAAAACCCTATCAGTCAAAATTGACCCTAACCTCACATGAGTGATTCTTCACACATATATGTGCATGTGGGTTTTAAGTGATTACTTTGCAGTAATAGGAGTGTTAACATTTCACACAGCTAAACATGACCATAATTCTGAACTCTTGACTAAACAGTTACTATGACTGATTCCAAGAATGTGTGACATACACACCTGTGTGCGTGTGTGTGTGTGTGAGTGCAGTGTATGACTATTTAGGAGGTTTATCTATGTCTATATGAACATATCTTTATGCTGTCAGCACACATGTAGTATTTATAAAAAAATATAGCTGTTTTAATATAAATTTATTATGATGGTGTTTAACCTTGTGCCTAATATTAATTAACCAAGCTGTCTCAAACATAACACATGCAGACACAACTGTGTATCAGAGTAACACTGAGTATTTAAGACTTCCAGACTGCACTTAACATGTAGTCACTTGTACATCCTGCAGAAATGCATATTCATATACTTAGTTTTTCATGAACCTGACTTAAATGTAATATATATTACATGGTATGCAACTAACTAAGCAGCGTTCATTTCAGGAACTTACATCACATTGTGCCTACAGTAACTCATTATTATTTTTGTACTATTAATAAAAGGCAGTTGCTGTCACATGCTCTTTTAAATTTCGAATTTTTTTATATTTGTACTCATAAACATGATTCTGTTTCCCTTTGAATGCACTTTTTTAATTTAATTTAATTTTGAAACTTAATTTTATTGATTAAAAAATTGAAAAAGACTTTATGATCATTTTTAAATGACTCTTTTGAGGATTAAAATCACTTCAACAAATAAAATGTAAGACAATGAATTTCATTTATCTGAAATGTTTGTATCCCTAAAACTTATACATACTATAGTTTTAAAATCAAATTTATGTCTCTGTCTACTTCAATGAAGTGTCAAATTCTGTTCAGATGAAAACTCTCACATGATAATTACTAGTCAGTAATATACTATGTTAAAAGAATACAGCAGGAGAATAAGCAGATATGATAAAGTAACCAAGAAACATTGTGTATTTTTAAAAACATGTACATATCTGGATAAAACCTGTCATCCTATGAAGTTTATATTTATGCAAAATTTGATATATCTTGCAATTAAAAAAATCATTTATTAAAATTGCAATTATAATATTCTCCATCTGTTGGCAAAACTTTATATCAACAGATACATATTTAGAATTAGAAAAGAAATATTTTGAACATTTCACAAAATTACCTAATATTTAAAAAATAGATCATATTTTTATATCAGTGAAAAACTGAATAATTGTTACACTTTATATTTTGGTGCTACATAAATTGCAGATAATATGGGACTGAGACAAGTCTGTAAAATGACATTAAAGAGACAGTTTGCCCTGTCTGATTATGTTTCAGTCTTCTGTCACCTGACTTTGATATTTCAAAGGTACCAAGTTGGATATATACGGCATAATGACCAGCATCTCAAATTATCCTGCACATTGTTTTACACATGCTCACAGTACGGGGCAGGCCTGTATATTAAGCTGTTCAATTTAGTGTCATTATTGCACCTGCATTTTGTGCACCTGCACATTCTTGTCTGTGTCTGGTCAAGGTTTGCATATTTTATTTTCCAACTTGAGTGATATATAAGTGCAATATTAAATGTTTTGTTACTAGTGCTAGTATTATTGTATTATTGCTTCTCTATATCTAATATATGTTTATCATCCATGTTTAAATGTATTTTGTCCTGAAATTGATATAACAATTGCATATAAAATTTGTACTGTATATAATAGCTCATATATAAATATATATATATATATATATATATATATATATATATATATATATATATATATATACAGACAGATGTGCATATTTAAATATTGTTACCATCGGATACATGGTACACATCAAGAATAATGACCACCTGAAATTAATATATTCATATATGTAAACGACCAGATGTGATACCATAAATATTTAAATACAATTACCACCGGTTAGATACTGACTGATGTATGTTGTGTTTGTTGTGATGTTTATTATGTAAATATATATGTAAGGATACAACAGATGGTACACTTTACCATTTCGATCCTTTTCAGATGTGATTATTAAAGCATGCACAGTGTTGTCTTGTATACATTTAAAAAAAAATACCATACGTGTAGTTCATACACACCACAGCATCTGTGTGCGCGGACAAAACCATAACATTCATAAGAAATAGCAAAAACTGGATATAAACTGTATGGTTAATATGTTTTATACATGTGAAATATAGGTGAATTCATAATGACATAACGCTACCTAAACATTGGTATATTATGAAAGAGCTGTTGATGTACAAAGAAATAAGAATGATTGTGACAGCTATTTGTTCATGGGTCTCTTAAATAAGTAAATTACCCAGTTGACTGAGATAATTGTCATTCACGGATCATTCCCGAATGGATAAGACACAAATCAATAACTTGGTAAGGTTGAGTCTTGACCTTTGTTTTTTTTACCCCATGCATTTTACCCTGTGACTGTTATCCATACTATTCACCAAACTACTTACAGACAAGTATCAGTAACATATAACAAGATTATGCCTGACAAAAGTACATACAGAACTTGACAGAATGGCTCTGTAATGTGACAATGCTGTGACAGAAGTTACCCCTATACATCGACCGGAATGACTCTGTTGTTGACAGTAGCGGCCCTAACATTGGCAAAATCTACTCTGACACTAACAGAAGTTACTTCATCGTTGACAGAACTTGCATAAATTGACTTGTCTGTTATGTTCAGAGCAAATTACTTGTAGACACATAATGTTTAATGGTCCAAGAAACAAGAAAGCACGATGGCGTCTATATGCATTGGCACGCACCTGTAAAAATGAAATACATTTTGCCATGTTTCCTAAACTGTTGAAATGTACTCTTAAAATATTTATACTCCTATACTCCCTTGCCTGACATCGTCAAATGCATTGGATTGTTACATTTTGGGGGAAATATTACATCAATATGTAACTAATTAAAACTTGCATTTCAGAACACCTACATTTTCAGGCTCCAAACCACACATGCCCAAACACATTTTGTGAGTGAGGGAATTCATTCAACCATTCAGTCTTGGTTAACAGTAACTACTTACCACCCAATGAACGCCTTGCTCAGTGATGGTTGTGATTTGTAACCTGAGATTAAAAGTTCTTATTACCCGCTGCATGTGTACTATTGTGTATATTGGTTGAAACACTAGTTTTCACAATCATTGATTGCATATATATGTCGAGGGAAGAATGAGAATCTGGCAAAATCCAGAATCCTCCCGGGAAAAATCAGAATTCTGATTTTTCCCGGGAAAAATGAGAATCCAGAGAAGGTATGAAGGGATTCCCATTCTTCCCGGGAAAAATGAGAATTCTCATTCTTACTGGGACAAATGAGAATTCCAGTCCCTCCCGGGAAAATTGAGAATTCTCATTTTTCCCGGGAGAGATTGGAATTAAGTTTTGAAATTCAAACCTGGGAAAAATGAGAATTCTCATTCTTCCCGGGAAGAATGGGAATTATTGATGCCAACTTAACTTTTTTTATTATTTTCATACTTATTTCTCTTTTTTAGAAAGAAACTTTGATCATCTTTTTTTTTAGTACACTCACACAAAATAGAAATATGTGAATAAAATATGAAACTGACAAAAAGTGTTATATATATATATACATATATATATATATATATATATATATATATATATATATATATAACAAGTTTGTTCATTTTTTGTTATAATATTATAAATAACCTAGGCTTGTTTTCTGAGATGAGGTTCACAGAGAATTAAAAAAAAATAAATTATGTTTAAAGGGCTTAGGAACAACTACACTTTTTGACACAAAGTATTATGATGCTGTTTGTGTGTTTGTTGAGCTGACCCCTTTGATCAGTAAACATCGATCAGTATTGACTGTGATGCAGTGTGATCAAAGGTTGTAGTGAAAATGTGTTTTCTGTTTTTTTAGCTCAGCTGACTATAAGTCATCTGAGCTATAGTCGTGGTCCATTGTCCGTCGTCCGTCCGTCCGTCCGTCCGTCCGTAGATGTGGCACGTTTTGAAACCGTAAGACCTAGGAATACAAAATTCAGCATAATGTTAGATGTCCCCAAGATCTCCTACCAAGCCGAAAACTGGGTCTTTGCGACTTCGTTCCTTTGAGAAATTAAGGAAAAACCTCAATTTTTTATTAAAATCCTATTTTCACACTTCAGGACTGCCTAATATCAAAACCACTCATCTGTTTTTCCTAATATTTACCATAAATATTCCTCTATATAGTTCCTATGTACATGCCAAAAATAAGTCTGTAAAGTATAAATTCTCTAAGTTATGGGCCCAAACATAATGGACTTTGTAAAAAATCAGGATAAATAATAACTCACTTAACATGAAAAATTTTGAAACTAGAGTCTATTTTCTCAAGTATATAACTATGTTTAATTAAGATTCAATTGTTTACCCAAAATTAGATCTGAATTTTGTAAATTTTTTAAGTTATTAGCATAAAAAAAAATCAGTACCTTAAATTTTGCCCAACTTTGACCATGGCACGTTTTTTTCCTGTAAGCACCATTGATTTAATTTTCACAGCATGTAAACATAAATATTTAGTTTGTCTAAATCTGAAATTTGAAAATAAAAGCTTGAAAATTAAGCTAGTTATTGATTTTTTTTCTGTAGTCACTTGCTTTGATTACAGATGCAGGGTCCCACTCCAGGTCACTGGAAGTCAGCTATGCCAGGGTTTCATATTTGTTACAGTCACTGGGGGAGATCCCCTGCTGTGACAGGTGTACAGTTATTCTCATATCACCACCCCAATCCCTCCCCCCCCCCCGCAAACCCAACCCACCAAGTGTTATGCAGCAATTGTTATTGTTTTCCCTGTATCTCCTTAATTGTAATGCTGTTTCCACTCCGATATGCAAAAACTTTCATTGAAAAAATAATTCAAGGTGGAATCCAGAAGATGCAATGTTGTGTAATGTAGCATTTTTAAAGAAATTAATTTTCTTTTAAATGATTTTAACAAATATAAATGAACCCATCAGTATGCTTAAATTATTATAAAATATGAAGCACATTATGGATAAATAAAGACACAATTAAAAATGGTTAAATCTAAATCAAGTATTATTTTTAGATATTTATTGTTTTGCTGATTTAAAAGATATATTTTTGTGGTAAAAAATAAATAAACATTTGTATGCATGATGTGGTGTTATCTGACAAGATTGAGATTTATGATGATGCAATTGAGAATTATGAATCAACTTTTATATTCAGATATATATGTTAAATTGGAAATGTATAGAAATATAAACTTAAATTAAAAATAATTGATGTGATAAAAAAATCTGGATTTAATACAAACATTTGTTCATTATTTTCCTGCCTCAGCAGAATTTGAGATCAGGCTTTGTTTGGCCTGTTTTATGTTGTTAATTAGCTAAATTTCAACTATACATTTCATAAAAAAATACGTATATATTTAATAATATATATTATACAAAAAATAGATGCAATTGAACAAATGTGTAAACTACTGAAATGTCAACAGTTAATTGAAAAACCAACTAATGATCATGGTAATAGTACATATCATTTGTTCACAAACTGCTCACATGCTTTAGTTTCAACAGTAGGAAACACATGGTCAGGTCACAAAATATTTTTTGCAACAATTTCTTGCTCATCAATACAAACCAATCATATAAACCAACCATGGCCTTTATTACCTCTTCCTCTTACACTTTATCTCCATTAGATATTATTTTAGATTTTTACCTTCAAGGTTAACGTCAGCTGAGCACAGTGACCCATAGGTCCCTTGTTTCATGACAAAAATGTTACTGTTCTTTTAGCAATGATCAGGTAATAACATTAAAGTTTGGTTATAATACCGTAGTAAAATATGCAAACTTAACCCACCTTAACTATTAAAAGGATATCATTTAACAAATTGTAGCTGGCTGGGAAAAATAAGAATTCTGTTTTTTCTTGGGAAAAATCAGAATTCTCATTCTTCCCGGGAAAAATGAGAATCAAATCATAGTATGAAATGATTCTCATTTTTCCCGGGAAGAATGGGAATTCCCATTATTCCTGGGAAAAATCAGAATTCTAATTTTTCCCGGGAAAAAATCAGAATGCTCATTTTTCCCGGGAGGATTCCAGATCTTCCCAGATTCTCATTCTTCCCTCGACATATATATATATATATATATTGCATATATATATATATATATATTGCATATATATATATATATATATATCTCTCTCTCTCTCTCTCTCTCTCTATATATATATATATATATATATATATATATATATATATATATATAAAGAGAGAGAGAATGACCAAATCTCGGCCGAGATTCAGTCCGCTGTAAAACCCAATCAGGATTTGGCCTTGACCAACCATCAACTTGTCTTGACCATTTCCAGATTGGTTTAGACCAAAACCCGATTGCGATTCTGTCCAGTCCGATACGTGATCATGATCTAGTCCAGTCCAAACCCCAATCAGGATCTGGTCAAGTCCAATCATCGACCAGGATCTGGTCCAGTCCAATGATCGACCAGGATCTGGTCCAGTCCAAACCCCGACCAGGATCTGGTCCAGTCCAAACCCCGACCAGGATCTGGTCCAGTCCAAACCCCGACCAGGATCTGGTCCAGTCCAAACCCCGACCAGGATCTGGTCCAGTCCAAACCCCGACCAGTATCTTGTCCAGTCCAAACCCCGACCAGGATCCGGTTCAGCCCAAATCCTGAATCGGATGTGCAAGTGGCCAAATTATTGAATTATGCCTTCAGCACATACTGTTGAATGAAATAAGGACAATTTGACTTCAGGCTACTTATTATCATTTATCTGTAATTGATTCACTACAAAACTTAATTTTTCCCTCATGAAACTCCTAATACATAGTCATTTGAAGACAATGCATAGATCCAAAGAATTAATTCAGCAGGACAGATACCTGAGATAAGAGTTAATGGAATTTATAAGAGAATACTTCTTCCTCTCATGGAACCATAACCACTCTAATATGAAATATTATACTTGATCATTGAATTTATTCTGGCTTGTGTTAAATGAAATGCCTATTTATATGCATTTACCTTTCTATAGATTTATTAAATATATAAAAATTATATTTAATCAGGCAGAATAACCAAGGAACATTGAGAGTCCGTGCATTGTTTGCATATACCACTGAAGTTAAATCAGGTAATAACATTTAACTTAAAAATATCTATATTAATTACTTAATGCTACACTATTTTGCAATTCTGTATGCAACACAAAGAAAATGAAATATTTTTATTAACATTATTTTTTAGCTCACCTGAATGGAAGCCATCTGAGCTATAACGATCACTCTTTGTCCATCAACCGGCCGTCCGATCGTCTGTCCGTAAACATGAAAAAAAATCGAATCCTAGCCGCTGAACCTAGGATCTGGTCACTTGACATCCAGGGAGGTTTATGTAAAATCTCCTTGGAAACCTGAAATAAGGTCTCTGGTACCAATATCCTCCGGGCTATGTGGCTCAGAAATTGCCCCCTGAATAATGAAAATTTGATACATAAACTCCAATATCTGAACAACTAATGCATTGATCACCATGATTCTGTACATGCATATTGATCATGGTGTGTTTCATCAGTTGCTTCAGACTGGTGGCGCCACCTGTTTTTTTTCCGATTTTTACGCGTTTTATTCCATATTTTTGAGACCTGTAAAGATGCGGTCGTCTGTTAAGAGGGCACACATCCTAACCACTGAACCTAGGATCTTCTCACTTAACATGCAAGGAGGTCCATGGAAAGTCTCCTTGGACACCTGAAATTAGGTCTCTGTTTCTTTATCCTCCGAGCCATGGGGCTCAGAATAGTCTCGAGAATAATGGAAAATATGATACAAAAGCTCAAGTATCAAATCAACTATTGCATTAATCACCATGATTATTTGCATGCATATTGATCACGAAGTGGGATCAGTTCCTATAGACTTGTGGTGCCACCTGGATTTTTTTTTTCGAATTTAAACATTTTTTTCTCTATTTTTGAGACCTTCAATGATGTGGTCGTCCGTTAACAGAGCACAAATGGTAAGCATGGGTCTTAGAATTTTAACTTCACAACCACGGATGTCCATGAAAAAATATCCTTGGAAAATGAAATTAGGTCTGTTTCCCCACATGCTCCGAGCTTTCGGGCTTATACCCCCCCCCACCCCACCCCCCCCCCCCACCCCCACCCCACCCCAATATGATTGAACATTTAATATCAAAATAGGACCCAAATAACAACCATTGGACCCTGAATCTTCTTATTTGACATCCAGAGAGGTCCATGAAAAGGTCTCATTGGAAACCTGAAATTAATTTTTTCAATCAAATTCTCCGAGCTATGGGGCTTATAAACATCCCCCAGAATAATTGACTATTTGATACCAAAGCAGGGCACAATTCATAACCATTTGACCAAGAATTTCCTAACTTGACATCATGAGAGTTCCTCAAAAGTCCTCAGAAACCTGAAATTATGTCACTGTGACCTATATTCTGTGAGTTACTTGGCATGTTTGAACTCCCCAGAAATAATGCAAAATACACACAAATTGCCAGTTTCCTCAGGAACGGCTGCATGGATTACCTTCAAATTTGGTGTGTTTATGGGTCTTGATGAACTTAAGCTAATATGCATGAACGATGATGCCACCTTCATTTTCTTAATTAATTGCCTGTGCAAGGTTATATTGTCAACATGTCAGTCGGCTTAGCGTCATGACCCATGGGTCACGTGTCTATAGTTAAAATGGACCGTATGGACATGAAGTTAGCATGGGATTGATCAGGCGTATAGGTGGCCATAACCTTGAATTGATGAGACGGGAAGTCATTCCCTTTGTTATCAATTAAAAATCGAGATTTAGGCCGAAGTGAATCCTGGGCCTTCACAAACACACACATATATGTATTATCCAATTTGTTAATTAGCTTATTAAATTCATCAAAGAATCTGGATTTGCATCAAAGAGCTCTTCGTTCTGTAATTGATGTATCTTGAAGTTTAGAAAAAATGTTTTAACATGAATCGTTGATTCGGTGTGAAGAAAAACGTTTCAAGTACGAATATTTCTGGTATCTCTAAAATCATCACGCATTGACCTAAGTGCACATGTTGTGTTATGGGGATCGCTTGGTTTGTCTTTTTCTGTCTGTGAACGTTTATTGGTATCTGCCACGTTGTGTGGACCTCGTTGAATTTTAAGCAGCGATTTGTACCTAGCTAAACCTGTCTACTTGATGACGTTATCTATGGGCACTATATATAACTCCATACAGGACTTAAACATATTTTCTTTACCTTTCTAGTATGTTTTCGTTTCTCAATTTCTCCTGGAATTCTTTGAATTTAAGTTCTTTGTTGCATTTATCGTTTGTTCCACAGTTGGGTTTCCATTTCAAAATAAATAAAAAATGACTGGTCAGTTTATAAAAAAATACGCTCCATTAAAGGGATAAGACATACGCCTTATCAATATAGAAAGAACTTAACTGTACCTTGTGTCTGTTTTCGTAACGCAATAACGACACTTTTAACAAAAATCAACCCTACCGACACAAGCCAAGGTCACTGGTCACATGCTCAAATAATTACGTTTTAAAAACTGCTGAATAAAAAACTTACAAATATGTGTTAAAAAAAATGTAACTATCAAAGTGCGCCTGGCAACCGATGGCAGACACCATGTCATCTGGTAACAAGATTCAATAGAACCAGAAGGGTGTAAACTATTAACATCGGTTTTGGTCATGAGGTTTTCGTCTCAAACTATGCGTTTAGTCTCTTGTCAGCTTTAGTTTTAAAATCTGTGATCATATTTAGGTTTAAGAGAATCATCATCAAATTTCAGCCGGTGTTGGAACAGTGTCACCTGAGTGCTATGACTTAGGTATTGTGTTACATATTCTAGTAGGGATAATAGCCAGATGATTTTTAGCGAAGCTGTGAGCTTTGGCATCGTCTGTCGTCATTGTTAACCCATACTATTTCGAAAATAACTGAAGCTAGTATCATGAAATTTAATGCAAAAATACTAAAATGACAATCTCAGAAACGGCCGGAGCTATCATCACCAAATTTTATGCCAGTGTTGGTCACATGAGTCATATATGGAATTCAGGTATTGGTTGCGCCACCTGCATTGACCTTTTTTTATACGGGGGTTATTGGTAATCTGTACATTAACCCATAATTTCTCAGGAATAGCAGGAGCTACCATCCCTAGATTTTATGCAATAATCTGTCACATATTAAATGTTGTGGGATTCAGCTTATTTTTTTGCTATCTGCATTTACTTAGATTTTATAGGGAAAAGCTGAAAAACATTCTAAAGACTTTCTTGTAAACGGTTCAGCCAAATTGTTTAATATTTTACAAAAATGATCCCAGAGGCAAGACCTCTCAAGTTTGTTCAAATGGTTTGCATTTGATGCATTTTAGTGGTGTTATACGAGTTTGAACAGTCATTGGGCCAATTAAGCATACTGACATAGTAATCTCAGAAATGACAGAAGCTAGCATTACAAAGTATTGTGCAAATGTTGGTCACATGACCCATATTTGAAGTAGCAGATTTTGTGGTGCCACCTACAATGACCTGTTTTTTATGGACAAAAACCTCATAATTTTAGACGCTTTCAGCTTAAAATGTTTATGATGAAACTGTCAAGTTGAATCGTTAAATTTTTCAAAAGAAATATCCTAGGACATGGTTCTTTCAATCATATCAGAAAAGCTTAAGTTGGTCTTATGGCCATTATTATGTCTATTTCAAACTGAGGAATGCAAAACTGTTCTTCTACAAAATTATTGTTTCAATTATAAGTTCTATATCATTGCAAAAAAATTATTCTTAGGTGGCCTTTGTTCAAGTTTACTTGAATGATTTTTGGCAGAATTATTGGACCTTTAACAATGAAAGAACTGCATCTTTTGTTTTTTTAGATATTTCGATAAAAAGTTTATGAATATGCCAGCTTAAAATAAAAGCATTTTAGCCAAAGTCTTTCGGTATGTGTAAACAGATTTACCAGCAGGCAAAGATTGTGTTTGTATCTTTAAATAGGCTGAGAAAACTGCCAACTGTTTCAGATTTGCAACAGATCAAGAGTTCATTCAGTGCAGCCGGATATAGGTCAAGAGTTCAGTCAGTGCAGCCAAACACAAGGCATGTGATCACCTCATGGGTGACATGTGAACACCTCATGGCCCCCGTGTGATCACCTCATGGGTGTCATGCCCCTCAGAGCTGCATGTGGACTACCAACTGTGTCAGATTATGCAACAGGTCAAGAGTTTCCTCAGTCTAGCCAGGTGCAGGTCATGAGTTCACTTAGTGCAGTAGCCTGAGCCAGCTAGCAAATTTGTCACAGTTCACTCGGGGCAACTGCCTTTCTCACTTAAGCCTGGTCAGCCCCATGCATCAGACTCAAGGTAAGTTTGATGTATTGGCCTGATATTTTGACCTGTATGTGTCTTTGATGGCTTTCTCGTTCACAAGACAGGTGTCGCCACCTACAATGAATTTTGCACAATGTATTTGCCTGCTTTTTTCTACAGAGGAAGTTGATATATCAGCCTGAAATTGGTCATATTTATATATCTCTGATAGCTTCGTTGTATACAAGACTGGTGGTGCTAGCTACAATCATTAGCTCAGCTGACTATAAGTCATCTGAGCTATAGTCGTGGTCCATTGTCCGTCCGGATGTCCGTACGTAAGACTGGCACGTTTCGACACCGTTGGACCTACGAATCTGAAATTCGGCATACAGTAAGATGTCCCCAAAATCTCCTACCATGCCGAAAATTGGGTCAATAGGACTTCGTTCCTTCGAGATATTAAGGAAAAATCTAAATTTTTTATTATGCCCCCGCCACAAAGTGGCCGGGGCATATAGTTTTACCCATGTCCGTCCTTCCGTCATTCCGAAATCAAACATTGGACGGACTTTTTTTCGCAATGCTTGCAGATATTGGCCTGATTTTTGGTGTGTGGGCAGATATGGACCAGTTACAGATCGAGTTCGCGTTTCGCCCTGGTTGACCTACTTTTGACCGTTTTACGGCTTCTAAACTTAGAAAATTTCATGAAAAATAGAAATTTTTATGACAAATACACATGTACGGACTTTTTTTCGCAATGCCTGCAGATATTGGTCTGATTTTTTTGTGTGTGGGCAGATAATGACCAGTTACAGATCGAGTTCAAGTTTTGTCCCGGTTGACCTACTTTTGAACGTTTTACGCCTCTTTAACTGAGAAAATTTCATGAAAAATAGAAATTTTCATGACAAATACACATGTACGGACTTTTTTTCGCAATGCCCGCAGATATTGGCCTGATTTTTGGTGTGTGGGCAGATATAGACCAGTTACAGATCGAGTTCGCGTTTCGTCCCGGTTGACCTACTTTTGACCATTTTACGGCTCCTGAACATAGAAAATTTCATGAAAAATATGAAATTTCATGACAAATACACATGTATGGACTTTTTTTCGCAGTGCCTGCAGATATTGGCCTGATTTTTGGTGTGTGGGCAGATATTGACCAGTTACAGATCGAGTTTGCGTTTCGTCCCAGTTGACCTACTTTTGACTGTTTTACGGCTCCTGAACATAGAAAATTTCATGTAAAATATAAATTTTCATGACAAATACACTTGTACAGACTTTTCTTCGCAATACCTGCAGATACCACCCTGATTTTTTATGTGTGGGCAGATAATGACAGTTACAGATTGAGTTCGCGTTTCGTCCCGGTTGACCTACTTTTGATTGTTTTACGGCTCCTAAACATAGAAAATTTCATGAAAGACAGAAATTTTTATGGAAAATGCACATGTATGGACTTTTTTTTTCACAATTCGTGTCGTTCCGACACATCTAGTTAGAAATATATTTTTACACTTCAGGACTGCCTAATATCAAAACCACTCATCTGGTTTTCTTCATATTTACCATAAATATTCCTCTATATAGTTCCTATGTACATGCCAGATATCAAGTCAGTATTATATAATTTAAAAAAGTTATGGGCCCAAACATAATGGACTTTGTAAAAAAATCAGGAAGATATTTGGTCACTTAAGACCAAAAGTGTTAAAGGTAGGGACTTTTTTCCAGTAATACAACTTTAATTAATCAAAATTTAATCGTATACCAAAAATTAGATCAAAATCTGTTAATTTTTTTTTTAAATATTGGCAAAAATATAAAATTGGTACCTTAAATTTTGCCCAACTTTGGCAACGGCACGTTTTTTTCCTGTAAGTACTGTGGATTTCATTTTCACAGCATGTACACATAAGGATTTAATCTGTTAAAATCCGAAATTTGAAAATAAAAGCTGCAAAATTAGGCTAGTTATTGAATTATTTTGGAGGCTTTTGTTGTATTCCCTTACATTGTCAAGCAGTCCACTTTGATGACTGTAGGTCATTCAGTGCACATCTCTATGCTCCCCAGGCTGTTGGCATAATTTTAGATGTCCCAAAAATCTCCTACCATACCGAAAATTGGGTCATTAGGACTTTGTTCCTTCGAGATATTAAGGAAAAAAACTCCATTTTCCATAAAAAAAAAGCCATTGTTACACTTCAAGGCTGCCTAATATCAAAACCACTGATCTGTTTTTGATTGTATTTAGTATTCACATTCTTTCATACATTTCTATGAACATACCAAAAATTAGGTCAGTATTGGGTATTAGTTTGAAGTTATGGGCCAAAACATAATGCAATTTTTAAAAAAATCAGGAAATATATTTACTCACCTAACATGAGAATTGCTGAACCTAGAGACTTTTTTTCAGGAATATAACTTTATTAAATCAAGATTCAATTGTTTACCCAAAATTAGATTTGAATTTTGCAAATTTTTCAAGTTATTAGCATCAATAAAAAATCAATACCTTAAATTTTGTCTGACTTTGGCACTGTTGATTTAATTTTCACAGCATATATACATAAGGATTTAATCTTTTTAAATCTGAAATTTCAAAGAAATTGATTGGAAAGAATAGCTTTTATTCATGTTTTCATACACCATGTCAAGTGTTGTTTACATCTAGCCCACCCCCCCCCCCCCCCCCCCCGATGGTGCATGAACTAGATGAATGTTATTATTTCCTGTATTTGATTCATTCTTATTCTAGGCTATGCTACATTTTATATTTTGAATTGTACTACCAGGGTAACAATGATTAAAGTGTACATTTAATTGTGTCCACAAAGTGGTGTATTGTTATGAAAGTGTGGATGTTCATCAGATAAGTAATTCCTTACTTCAGAAGTGTAAAACCTTCACCAGGTGTGAAATTGACTATTAATTCCAGTAATAAATTAAAACTGGGATAGTAATTAGCACAATGATATTGTTTGTCCCTCATTCAACCAACAGTGTGTATACTTTATTTGAAAAGATGTTTTATTTTATCAAATTTACTTTTATTTCATTTTGGTGAATAAAATTAAGCATGTAATGAAAACTCCAATGTGCAAAACTTTTTAATAGTGATTCAAGGAATATTCTTGCAGATGCCATGTTGTGGCATTATTTTCTTTTAAATTAAGTTTAAACATTTATGATTAAAAAATAATAAAATATGTGTGTATGCATAATATGACCCAATATGAGCTACACTCTGGATATATGATGATTGCAACTTTTGCAACAATTCTAATATTTTAACTTATAGTTTCAGTTTGTTACTCTGTATATATAATGATTGCAACTTTTGCAACAATTCTAATATTTTAACTTATATTTTCAGGTTTTTTTATTAAAAATTTATAAAACCTGTAAATAAAAAAATGATTCAGATAAAAACTTCTTAATGGAAAAAGTGCATATGCTAAAATAAATAGGATTATATATAAACTTAAATGCATTATTCCCTTGAAAGTGAAATAAAGGTATAAGTCCATTCTGTCCACTTGCCTGTCCATCTGTAAATTTTCATATGCATCACAGTATCTCAAAATTTTACTGTTTTTCTTCATGACAGTCTTGTCAGAGTATTAGTTTGCAATCATATATTTAGAACTTTACTATAACGAAGAAGGAGGGCCCCTTTCCTCTTAGCTTATTCTTATATAAATGAAAAACATTACAATAGAATATTTCTACATCCACCTTCGTGCTGCCCTCACTTTTCCCTTCTCCGAACCCCATCCCAAAGTCAGCCTCAGTAAGCAAGAACAAGATGAATCAGATATATTCATACTTTAATATTTTGTATAACTATACGTCCATAGGTACCTATGTACATGCCAGAAATTATGTCAATATTGTGTAATATGTAGACAGTGGGCATCACAGTAATGTACCTTGTCAAGACTAGAGAGATATTGTGTCATACAGTCACAAATTCATAAATCACTTCATCAGCATAGTTAATCATAACATCATATTTGTCAAATTGAAAGCTTGCAGACTACCATACACTTTAGATCCTTCAACAAATAGCCTTATCATCATTCTACTACTGCTTATTACTGTTGTCATTGCATTCATATTTGCTCAAATATATCACAATTTTCAACCCCTCCTAAATAAATAAAAAATAAACCACTATATTTGACTCTATTAATCCATCAGTCAGGTAATTTCATTTATCATTTACTCACATTTTACATTACATTCCTTTATAATAGTCCAACATGTCAATGATATTCATAAGCTTTATCGACTCATTATAGTATCACAGTGGAGAAACATTTATAGTACAATCACGATCAGCTGAGCGCCGTGCCCCATGGGTCCCTTGTTTTTGTGTTGTGTGCATCCATGCCAGAATTTCAGCAGTGATGTTTGTGTAATTGTTTCTTATTCAAAATGTTTAGTATTTGCATTGTTCATATTCATGAGAAGTAATGGTCCAGCATTGAAGCATTATACCTGGTGTATTTCCCAATGCACAGGTTCGCACTAGGCCTGTAGGCCTTATTTTATTATTAGTTGTGCATTAATTTGGAGTATCATGTTTAGATAACATCGTGAGATAATTGGTTAAAGTACACACTTGTCTCGTTAGATGTTAATTTCAGGGCAGTTTATTCGTTAGAGAGTACACGTGTCTCGTCTGATGTTGATTTCAGTACGGTTTTATTTAGACGGAGCCGCCTCTGTTTTGGCGATCACTGGTGTTTGTTATAGATTTCAAGGGAGTGCACCTTTGTAAGTAGGATTTTCTGAACACTGTTACTAAAGGCGTTTCCTTATTAATATTCGCGCAGGGATTGACGGTCGGCGAAATTTGGAGTAATGATTGGCCGGAGGACAATCAGGAGTTGAGACGTTAGCTTGCAGTGTGGAGTGGGATCCCTACAGCATTCCTGGGACCAGTCTGCCAATGTTACAGTGGAGACAGCTGAGATGTGGTCTACAAGCGTGGATGGTCGGTGTCTGAGGAAGCAACAAGTGATTTCTCTGTAAAGGACTTCAGGGCAAATAACGCATTTTTCCGACGGACTGGTAATCTGGCGGATTGATACTTGTTGTGGGCGCTTCCAGGAATAGACCGAGGACTATATATATACGCAATACCGTAGAGGTACAGGATATTGCTGTGTGGAAGCTTATTCTGGTACCAGGTTTTGATAATTCCAGAAGACACCAGCTGTGAGAGACTGCGATTCATCCCCCAAAAAGAATAGTCTGTGCGCGGAGCGGGGACTATGAAACGTGTATGAACAGAGAGAGATTGAGGGTAATAGAAAAACCGTGAATACAGGACAGTGTTACGGACCTGGTTTTACATATGTGCGCGATAGCAGTTAGTTCTGATGTTAAATAGTCTTTCATAATTGAATGTCTTGGTTGTGCAATGTTATCGTCATAAGATCTATTTGAAAATGACATTTGGTGTAGACGTTCTGTCTTTCAGTTTACCTTGTGTCGGAGTCTGGATGATGTGGACAAATACGTTACGGTACAAATGTAGGAATGTCATCGGACAAACCCGGAGCATATGTATGTCGAAAATCACAGCAATCCGTACGGCGGTAACAGAGGAGATATAGAAAATCATACAAATTGCGTTACGCAATTAATATCTAGATCCATTTATGTATGGTCTTGTGCATAAAAATCTTATCGAAGCCAAGAGATTGACCGGAGAGTTTTTTTTTTGGAGAAGTTGATATGATAAGTGAAAGATTATAGAATAGCTCATGCACCTCCCTGAGGTACAGAACTTTTAACAGAAAACGTTTTTATGTCCAGTTGCTTGCATCTTAATGTTGCAGCTTATTTTTATCTGCCTCTTACTTCTCGATCACATGAATCCTAAACATCATACCGTCCGTCCGTATACACTCATAAACTCGTCGAGACAGTGCATTAGTGATCCTATAGTCGCTCCTCATTTTTATATGAGAATAAATTATCTTGAACATCGCTGTTTAAATTTGCTATTCGAGCCCGTCAATCCGCCAGTAAAGGAACCTAGCTGTTATCTTGCAAGGTAGTACGTACAGTAGCGCTGAGACGTGTTCTCGATAATTGCATTCCCATTACCACACACACACACACACACACAAATACTGAACACTCACATGGTCGGGCAATCCTGCTGCGAAAAAAAGTATGTGGTAGCATAAAAGTATAGGGTACATTTAATGGCTGTATACATTTTATTTTAATATCACGCATTCCCAAAGACCATTCCTATTTGAAAGCTGAGCTAATGTTTTCCAGTGAGACAGAGTCACTGCATTCACTACCGTTCGGGTAATTATGATTCTTTTAAAGATCCCCCTTTTGAGCATTCTCCTCATGCGCGATGTTGTTTATGAGGGGATTCCTATCACACAATAGACCTTTTTTGAAGTGTACGTTAGTATGTGTTCAGCCAGTTTGTTTGATTCTTATATGAACCTGGACGTTCACATTTTTACTTTCGTGACAGATTAGATATTTTATTTCTATATAAAAGCTCCATCAAGCTTACTGAACAAGCTCATATCAGACCTATGCATGAGTGCATTCTATACCACTGGATGGTGTGCCTAGTCCTAAACGAGGCTAAAGATGACCATTTGGGCATGGCATTTAAGTATTGCTGCTTTGTAGGGGACCGTGACCCCCATGCTTCCTTTGTTTCATGCCCTTTACAAGTGTTTCTTTCTTTAGTTTTATCTCTACCTTTACATGAAAATTAAAGATACAGATACAAACAAATTTTTTAAGTATCCAGCTTATCAATTACCAGGCCATAGGTAGACGAAGCTAACTTTAAAGACTGACTCTTAAAGTGCAGTTAAACAGCATCAAACGGCATCAATGGAAATGGCAATTATTGGCCCCCGACTACTTAATTAAACCAAGGAGTTTAAATAAGGTCCTTATTTAAGCAGAATACAAACACAAGGAACGAATAAAACATGACTGACCTGTGTGAAATGTTGCATTTATTTATTCTTTTTATGAAAATATACTGAAGAATACTAGTACTTCCAACTGTATGTATTTTATTATTTGTAGAGTAGCAGTGATTTAACGTGCTTTGATTTGTGTGTATACGCAGGATATCTGACCTTCATGATCACTTTCCCTGTTTCTTGTTTTTTGTTTCCTTTCTTCTTAAATTTGATCAAGGCAAATATAGATTGGCTCTCAACGATGGTTCAATCTCCATAATTTTAATTAAATAAAAAGAACGAGCGAAGTATACGTATGGAAGAAAAGAATGTGTCTTTATTTTCTCCATGATTTCGGTAACTTTACACCTCGATTAAGTTTAAAATTAATTTTTTTAAGAAAAAAAAAAGAAAGGAACGTTGATGAAATTAAGTTTGAGGTATTGATATATATGATTTAATATTAGCCCACCAAAGTTGCTTATTCTTACCCGCGCCTAAAATAATGCACTTTTAAACATTTTATATTTTAAATAGATATTTAATTATTAATTATGAAAATGACTGTGGATGTCACTAGTACACCTACCACCAGAAAGAACAGAAAGAAAATGGTACAAGGTTTAAAAAGATCCTTTTTGATAGGGTCTGATCTGGATATAAAACAAACTTAGGACAGCTGTCTTATCTAGCGCTTGATAACGAGCTTAAGACACAATGTTGCAGCAGAGTAATATAAAGTGCACCCTGGACTATAACTAGAAAGCACGCAAAGAGCTCATTCCCCCGCCAACATCTCCATTCGCGTCCAGGCCCGACAAATTGTAATCAACCCATATCTTGACATTCTACTTTAATTCACTGGAATTCATTGAAAATATTTTATATTAATTATTAACATAAATTGAACAAACGCCTATTTAGCATCCTTGTATAAATCTTATGTAAGTGGAAATCGTTATGAGCGTTTGCATATTTTGTGATTTGAAAAACTAAGAAGCATGTATAGTGTCTGTGGTTATGCACCGTAATAATAATGAGTGTAACGCATGTGAAGTTACTTAGAAGGGGACTGGTGGGTGTCGCTCTGAGCCTGTCGTCCAGCGGCTCCCTAGACTCCACTAAAAACTAAGAGGAAAAAGTCAGGTGAACGAAGTGACCCGGAGAGCATCCACGCCATCCAACAAGGGGGCTCGCCTTGCCAACAGGAATGGCTTTCTTCTCTACATCTGGACTGTTATTATATGGGGAGGTCGGGTGATAGCTTTCTTCTCTACATCTTGACTGTTATTATATAGGGAGGTCGAGTGATAGCTTTCTTCTCTAGATCTTGACTGTTATTATATAGGGAGGTCGAGTGATAGCTTTCTTCTCTAGATCTTGACTGTTATTATATAGGGAGGTCGAGTGATAGCTTTCTTCTCTAGTTCTTGACTCTTATTATATAGGGAGGTCGAGTGATAGCTTTCTTCTCTAGATCTTGACTGATATTATATAGGGAGGTCGAGTGATAGCTTTCTGCTCTAGATCTTGACTGTTATTATATAGGGAGGTCGAGTGACAGCTTTCTTCTCTAGATCTTGACTGTTATTATATAAGGAGGTTGAGTGAAAGCTTTCTTCTCTAGATCTTGACTGTTATTACATAGGGAGGTCGAGTGATAGCTTTCTTCTCTACATCTTGACTTTTATTATATAGGGAGGTCGAGGGATAGCTTTCTTCTCTAGATCTTGACTGTTATTATATAGGGAGGTCGAGTGATAGCTTTCTGCTCTAGATCTTGACTGTTATTATATAGGGAGGTCGAGTGATAGCTTTCTTCTCTAGATCTTGACTCTTATTATATAGGGAGGTCGAGTGATAGCTTTCTTCTCTAGATCTTGACTGATATTATATAGGGAGGTCGAGTGATAGCTTTCTTCTCTAGATCTTGACTGATATTATATAGGGAGGTCGAGTGATAGCTTTCTGCTCTAGATCTTGACTGTTATTATATAGGGAGGTCGAGTGACAGCTTTCTTCTCTAGATCTTGACTGTTATTATATAGGGAGGTCGAGTGATAGGTTTCTTCTCTAGATCTTGACTGTTATTATATAGGGAGGTCGAGTGACAGCTTTCTTCTCTACATCTTGACTGTTATTATATAGGGAGGTCGAGTGATAGCTTTCTTCTCTACATCTTGACTGTTATTATATAGGGAGGTCGAGTGATAGCTTTCTTCTCTAGATCTTGACTGTTATTATATAGGGAGGTCGAGTGAAAGCTTTCTTCTCTAGATCTTGACTGTTATTATATAGGGAGGTCGAGTGATAGCTTTCTTCTCTAGATCTTGACTCTTATTATATAGGGAGGTCGAGTGATAGCTTTCTTCTCTAGATCTTGACTGTTATTATATAGGGAGGTCGAGTGATAGCTTTCTTCTCTAGATCTTGACTGATATTATATAGGGAGGTCGAGTGACAGCTTTCTTCTCTAGATCTTGACTGTTATTATATAGGGAGGTCGAGTGATAGCTTTCTTCTTTACATCTGGACTTTTTTCTTATAGAGAGGTCGAGTGATAGTTTTCTTCTCTACATTGCAGAGCTTGATTGGTAAAGATCCAGTCTAAACTGTTTAAGGATACGTGCTTGCCCTTTTTTCAACAAATTCACCAGAGGGAAAGGGTAAATGACATCGCCATCGATGAAGCTCAGTTAAAGCTTTTAACTGCATGCAGGCAGCGCCAAAGCGGCACACGCAAAACGAGTGAGGGGCAAGGGAATAGTTCTAAGCTTTAGAACGATCGTAGAACCTACTAATCAAAATGGATAATTTACAATTTTCAGATCTAATGTAGGTTTAAACTTATTGAATATCCCAGCCGACGTCGCATATTTAACTTGGTGACTTCGTTTTATAAAAATGTTCTCTCTATTTTTTTTTTATCATCTGGATGATGGTATAGGCCTGTCACAACGGTCGAGCCGCTCAAGGGTTGTCAGCTTGTCATCAAAGCAAAACGCCACCCATTTTCTCCTCTTTGGCTCCATATCTCTTACAAGTGACGACAAGACGATCGTGTTTTAGTAATGTTCTTCTTGACAGTAAAAGTGAGATGATAAATAAGCTGAATACCAGCGAGTTTAAGTAGATGACAAAATTGCCTTTTGGAATAAACTGCTAAAATGTATGGCCAGGCCTGCATACTTTGACTTCGCACCTAAACCTGCTCGATCGAGGACAAGCGATGTATGATTGATACCTCACCAATGTTCATGCGAGTAAACTGCTAAGCTGCTTGGCCTGACATCCTAGCCCAAGCCGACGAACTGTGCTTGCTTGAATACAAACGAGGTATATTTGATCACACAAGTGCTCTCGGATAAACTGCTCAGCCCCTTTCTGGGGGTGTAGGGAGCGTAGCGTTGCGGGACAAGCTGTAGATTATTAATTGCAGTCAGGACCTTTTAATTCGTAATTACAAAAAATCATTTGAGGTATTTACATGCTTGAAAAATATTACGTAAATACGAATACATCTTCGGTTCCCGATTTTAAATTTCGGAAAAACGTATTTCTGAAATTCGGCATTCGGAAAAACGGCGCCCTACTGTATTTTAAATAAAAATAAATACTAACGCCCTGATAGGGCTACTGTACTACTCTCAGACACATACATGTAAAAACTGACTAGATGTAAACGGTAAGTGCGTTGCTGCCCAGAGATTCATGTAAATAAATATAGATATAAATCATATACTTACGAATATTAAGACTATACTTTTTTTCCAGTTGAAAATCATTTCTTTTCTTACATTGCTTCGTTTTTAATGTTTTTTTTTCATATTTGGTGATTTATACTGTTTTATTTTTCATTAAGTTCTTCTCAATGGTGCGTTCAAAACAGTGCCTGTATTCTTCGAAAGCGACACACCATAAAACACAAAATGAACACAAGAAGTATTGTCATGGTAACCAGCACCCCAGCGACGGTGACCTTGAGCGCCCGTCTTCCCATCTGATATGCGCGTGTCCTGTTACCTGACTTCCCCGCACTCCACGACCAATAGGAAAACAGGAGCGCGATACCGCCTGAAATAATACAACCATAACTCATTTTCATTCTTTAATGTGATGTATATTAAATACTGTGTCGGTGAAACACATTTTTAATCTTTGATGAACAAAAAAATTCTAGATACTTCGAGCGAGGGTGTCAACACTAAGGATAGTGTCACGCTAGCTTATGGACAATCCTTTTTCACACAGTGTAGGGTCATTTCGGCCCTCTAACATTAAAGAGTTTGTGATGTATCATAACAGAGAGTCTATGGTCAGTGTACTTGCTCTTAGGTTTACCATGCAGCCCAGTAAAAATGCCTTTAGAGTCGTGAATTCACGGCTACACATGGTGCATGCATATTCCAACCACTACTAATACGAGTCGGGTCAAATATTTTCAGTCATTAAAATTAACAACTTCAATTTATCATTCCATGAGAATCAAATTGTAATATTTCCGAATGAACAATAAAGTCAGAGTAAATATGATAAATTAAGCTGGATTAATTGATTTGTGTTTTGCTATCCGCTGTCCAGAGTTTGTAGCACCCCCCTTAGTAGTCTCTTTGAGGGTCAAGATTAAACCATGGCTTTTTAGCCCGAAACCAATTTTTTAATTGTCAGGTGTGTGTTGATTATTCTGTGAAGGTGTTCATTAAAGTTCATGCTCATACAGGGTATACATGGTAACATGTGAGCCACTAATGAAATATTGTTTTCCCCCTCTGTGATTTTTTTTTTTAAAAACTATGGGATCCCTTCTGGTCACAAAGATGCATTGTGCTTTTTTAATTACATGCATGATATTTTCGATAATTTTAGAAATCAGCGACAAATTTGTAAAGATGATGATTTATCAAAAACACAGTTTAGACAGAAGAAGATGGAAGCGGCAGCGACAGCGGCGTAGTGCGGCGGGGGGAGGCTCGATCTCTGGACAGACCACCCTGACCGGAGGCTGGTCAAACGTCTGTATACCAACGAGTGTGGCTCGTGATGCTGGACAGACCACCCTGCTGGTCAAACGTCTGTACCAACGAGTGTGGCTCGTGATGCTGGACAGACCACCCTGACCGGAGGCTGGTCAAACGTCTGTACCAACGAGTGTGGCTCGTGATGCTGGACGAACGTGGGGGGCTCGTTCTCCTGGACAATGGGCGTCTTCCAGTCACCTCCGTACGCCATTACTGAAAAAAATGCACAATACAGATGAGTTCCACCTTAACAACCATCCAAGTAAATATAAGGGACATTTTCACCATGAACACCGAATATCAACCTCTTAGTAACCACGTGATCAGATGAAATGGACTCCATTTTCGCCGATCAACTATACCACATTTTGGAAAATAGTAATTTCTATTGAAGAAGTCTTAATATTTCACTTATACTTGGTATAAGTCCTCAATTATCAAGCGATGTCATTTTTGGAATGTTTGAAAAAAATATAAAATGAGGTTAGCAGATTTCAAAATTTGCCTTACTTGAACTTACAGTATGACCTTGGGGTAAAAAATGCTAATTTGCATGAGGTATGATGTTACTATATTTGGCTTGATCGCTGGTTGTGATAAAATACAGTCTTATGAATTTCTGAGCCATTTGAGGGGGTCAGGTGACGGACAAGAATATACAGACATCTCAGGATCATATCTCACAGGGTCGTATATCATCACTCGGCTAGCCGTGTGTTTGAAGGACATAGACTGGAATTGAGGAGGGGGGGGGGGTATGGAATGTGGAAAAACCTCCTGGTAACAGGATTAAAACTGTACAAAATTATGGGATTGTGTCAACAACAGGAATTACAGACTTTATAGCAATATAATGGAAGACCTGCCATTACCAGGTTCACTGAAACAACACAGGCACGGACAAACCTCCTGTTAACAGGACTATAACTGTACCAGTTATATTAACTGTACCAGTTATAGTATAGGACTATGACTGTACCAGGTATAGGGATATGACTGTACCAATACAGCGCAAAGAAAGATCAACTGGAGGTCTTGCTATCAACATGGTTATTCAAACAAAAACAACAACAAAACTAGATGTGGTCGGACAATGGTCCTTTGAGGGCCCCGCAGTTAGAATTAGTTCAAATCATATTAAAGAAGATATGTTTGAAATAGCCTAATGTGTGCAATACAAAATCACCAGTTATTTGTGCTCTAGTGGCCATATTGGAATTCCTACAGGTCTGGAGCACTCATAGACAACAATCATCCCTGAAAATCACCGATTATGCCTTGGCAGTCATATTGGAATTCAAACAGGTCTGTTATTCGAGATGTCTTGAGCCCTCAACTATGGGCCCCAAAGATCGCCATGAATTTGAGAAAGCATGATCTTGTTGAGATACTACACGTGAAAAAAAAAATCAATGATTGTGGTTAGGCGTCCATGCTGGAATAGCGATAGGTCTGTTATTCGAAAAAGACGGAGTCCTCATAGGTACCGATCATGCTTGTGAATATGAGAAAGATCACAGAAGCGGATACAGGGGAGTGGGCAAGGGGGTCCGGACCCCCCCCCCCCCTCCCAACACACTTACACCTTTTTTCCCAGACGGGGGACCGGTTTTGTCATTAGTCCTTCTGGGTTGGACCCTTCCTTAACCTGAATTCTGGATCCGCCCCTGGATCAAGCATGTTCTTGTTGAGATGTTGCACGAGAAAGAAAATCACCGAAAGTGCTCTGCCTGCCATATTGGAACTCCGACAGGTCTGTTATTCGAAAGGTCTGGAGCTCTCATAGGTCCCAATAATCCCTGTGAATTCGAGAAAGAATTTCAAGCGGGGCCCTAAAAAAGACACGGGCAAATCTGCTGCTAACAGGACAATAACTGTACTTTTAATGTAACTTAACCATTAAAGCGCACAGATGCATAACCTGGGTTACCTGACAGGAGCGTGTGCTATGATGTTTTTTTTTTCCCCGCAGATCTTTATATACAATAACATACACATGAGGTGTCTGTGTACTTTTAACCACGTATACCGGGTGATATGTGCGTGCTCCCACACTTATACACCCTAGGCAAGAGAGCTATACGAACACACACCCACACACACACACATACAGAGAGAGAGAGAGAGAGAGAGAGAGAGAGAGAGAGAGAAAAATACAGTATATCACTCAGTCGGTAAACAGAGCATAACAAATTCATGATATTGACGGTTGAGCACACTTAGCCATCACATAATATCTACATAGGATTGCAACAAAAACAACAGACACGAGGCCCACCGCTGAAGTATGGAAACCATGTATAGGAACTTACCGTTAATTCGTCAGCAGATATCCAGATGTCTGAAACCAATGCATGAACGCCATAAATACGCGATGGTACAAATATTCTGACCCACTTTTCGCCTGACTGGATGCCAAGCTTCGCGGGCGCTTTGGTACAGCACATTAAAACAGATGTAACCTATAAAATTATACTTGATTCATAATGTGGCACGGTGAGCGATCAGCCTTTGGCGTTTGCGTGCATGATATTACAATCCGCAAAATTGATCCATGAAATCATCCATTAATTTCTTCTGAAATATAACGTTTCAAATTTCAATGTGTTATAATTTGTCAAAATTTAACGTAAACATAACGTTTCGAATTTCAAGTCAAATGTCGTCATGACAGGTAGTGTATTTTTACACTTCGGTCTGTAGATTCAGTGTCGAATATTGACGGCAGAATCCCTTATATTTCGTAGGAAAACGGACATTAAGAGCGTAATGCAAAATATTCTAGGACAAAAAATTCACATATATATATATTATGAGAGAATACCGTGGTTTAACGGAAGTTCAGTCTGTATTATACTTAATGAGATATCTTGTATGCAGTTACGTTTTCTTTGTTTTTTTTTTTAAGAATTTATTCAGTGCCACCTCCTGAATCTTTTTATAATCTTCTTTCATGTTACCTCTGCGAAGAGAGTCCGTGTAAAGGGGTGTTTCCATGTGCGCGTATATGCGTGAAAAATCGCTCATATGATTTTGTAACTCGGGTGCTTCCATGTGCGCGTATATGCGTGAAAAATCGCTCATATGATTTTGTAACTCGGGTGCTTCCATGTGCGCGTATATGCGTGAAAAATCGCTCATATGATTTTGTAACTCGGGTGCTTCCATGTGCGCGTATATGCGTGAAAAATCGCTCATATGATTTTGTAACTCGGGTGCTTCCATGTGCGCGTATATGCGTGAAAAATCGCTCATATGATTTTGTAACTCGGGTGCTTCCATGTGCGCGTATATGCGTGAAAAATCGCTCATATGATTTTGTAACTCGGGTGCTTCCATGTGCGCGTATATGCGTGAAAAATCGCTCATATGATTTTGTAACTCGGGTGCTTCCATGTGCGCGTATATGCGTGAAAAATCGCTCATATGATTTTGTAACTCGGGTGTTTCCATGTGCGCGTATATGCGTGAAAAATCGCTCATATGATTTTGTAACTCGGGTGCTTCCATGTGCGCGTATATGCGTGAAAAATCGCTCATATGATTTTGTAACTCGGGTGTTTCCATGTGCGCGTATATGCGTGAAAAATCGCTCATATGATTTTGTAACTCGGGTGTTTCCATGTGCGCGTATATGCGTGAAAAATCGCTCATATGATTTTGTAACTCGGGTGTTTCCATGTGTACGTCAGCGTATATGCGTGAAAAATCGCTCATATGATTTTGTAACTCGGGTGTTTCCATGTGTACGTCAGCGTATATGCGTATATGTGCGTGAAAATCGCTCACGCATTTAAAAGGGTCTGCGTGAACTCAGGGATTCAGAATAAAATGACGTCACTTGACCAATCTTTTTCTGCAAGGTTTGCTTCATCCACTGTACAAATATATTAGTCTGCCAGTTCACACATAAACGCTTATACGCGCACATGGAAACACACCTATTTTTTCACGCATATATATGCACATACGCATATATGCGTACATGGAAACATCCCTTTTTGCGTTGGCTTGGTTCTTTTGTCTGTTGAAAATTTTACGCAAACATTTACGAACCCAATGTTGATGAAATTTAGTGGAGCATTAAGGGGTGTTTCCATGTGCGCGTATATGCGTGAAAAATCGCTCATATGATTTTGTAACTCGGGTGTTTCCATGTGTACGTCAGCGTATATGCGTATATGTGCGTGAAAATCGCTCACGCATATAAAGGGTCTGCGTGAACTCAGGGGATTAAGGGTAAAATGACGTCACTTCACCAGTCTTTTTCTGGAAGGTTTGCTTCATCCACTGTACAAATATATTAGTCTGCCAGTTCACACATAAACGCATATACGCGCACATGGAAACACACCTATTTTTTCACGCATATATATGTACATACGCATATATGCGTACATGGAATCTCTTTTTGCGCTGGCTTAGTTCTTTTGTCTGTTGAAACTTTTACGCAAACATTTACGAACCCAATGTTGATGAAATTTAGTGGAGCATTAAGGGATGTTTCCATGTGCGCGTATATGCGTATATGCGTGAAAAATCGCTCATATGATTTTGTAACCGGGGCTTTCCCATGTGTCCGTCAGTCGTATATGAGTATAAATATCTGCGTGAAATTCGCCACAGGAGCCATATATAGGGTCTGCGCAAACTCGGGGGTTCTGGGTAAAATGACGTCACTTCAGTATCATTTTGTAGAAGGCCTGCTCGATCCACTGTAAAAATATAGGCCCATTAGTCTGCCAATTCACGCATATACGTGGAAAGGGAAACACGCCTGTTTTTTTCCCTCGTATATACGCCAAAGATTTTGCTGATTACCTTGAATTAAAGAAATGAGCGTACCTGGCTTTGGTTTGTCCTTCTCTCTCTGGCGAGGAGCCTTGACGGGGAACCTGCTTTGCAAGGATCGAAAGGGTGGTAAGCAGATTACTGTCCACGGCAGGGCTCATTCCTGTACATTTGTTTATGATATTTGTTACAGCTGTCTGTTACATGCGTTGTTGACACTTGGTTCGTGGGGCGCACGCATAGCTCGTTGCTATGGCAGCATCGCCTGGCCGGGTGCTGGCCCACGTATGAACCCTGGCGTGTAAAGACACAGCGCTCGTCTGGAATTTTCGGGGCTATTCGCGCGTGTCTTGTATTGTTCTTTGGGCGCGGGTGTATTATGTATTGTTGGGTTCTTTGGATTGTTCGTGAAATAGAAGTTTCTAAGCTTTGGGGCGAGAAGCTATAAATTAGGGGCTGTGTTTAGAGCCCAGGAGAGAGGAAATTCCAGCGGACACGAAAGAGTGTGAGTCAGTTTTGGACCTATCCGATAATTGCAGTAGTGTAAGGGATTCTACGAACTCTATGCAGATTTAGTGGGACTGTCTCCACTTTGCCTTCGGGATTATTACAAGAGCTTTACTTTGGACTATTTGAACTGTTTACGTGGATTATTAGTTTAAAGGACATATTGAGCTGTGACAGTGGTAGTATCCAGAAAAGCCTAGGAATCGGACACTCGATCTGGTACTGTACACTTAATTTATTATACTGTGTAATTGTATTGATTTGCTTTTGTACTGTTGTTATACTGTGTAATTGTATTGATTTAATGTATTGTAATGTTAGGGTTGTTTTAAGAATAAATTATAATTATTTGTTAACAAAAAACCACTGACTTCATTATTTATTCCCCTAGACATTTCACGCTGCCTAGTGTTACTGAATCTGATATTTCTTTTTATCTCCATAACACAATGTACGCTCGTCACAACTACGTGATCTGTTGTTATTAGGTTCCGTAACATATTTCTGTATACATATCATTAGCAGTTAGTCTCGTCTCAACACTGGCCTGTCGACATCTAATTTGTCGATATATGTGTGAAGCTGTATCCTTGACTGAACTGTCTGAACTGATCAGAAGAGAATGTGTAAGTGTAGTGCGTAACTTACTGGTACAGTATTCCTTATCTTGCAAATACAGATTTCAACTTGGCTATAACCATTTATCTGGTTGTCGATGCAAAATGTATGATATCTGGATAAAGGTATAAGAAGTCCGTGACCAAGAGAGAATTTTCTCCTCCTAAATGCACTGAAAACATAGGGTTGTCAAATCGACAAGTTTAGGGTTGTCAAATGGGTGTACCTAAAACAACAACCCAGGTTGTCGAAATATCTATTTGACAACCTGAAAGGGCTGTCAAAGGGGATGTCAAATGTTTGTTTTGACAAACAAAGGTTGTCATTAGCCTGTCAAGGTAATCTATCATGCTTTTAAATTACAGTCCAGTGCTTTGCATACTTTTGGCTCTTTTAAGAAATAATAATTTTAATTAATCTAATTTATCTTGATTATCCTTGGTTTCACTCATTAACCCCCAGTCTCTCACAATATTTTTTTATAATAACTAACACATTCATTCATTTGCTCCCTCACCTATCTCTCTCTCTCCCTCTCTCTCTCTCTCTCTCTCTCTCTCATATATATACAATATATATATATATATATATATATATATATATATATATATAATATATAGTTATATATATACACATTAAAATAACACAAGAATTATTCATGTATAACATTTCTTTATTGAAAACAAGTGGTAGTGGTATTTTGTGATATTTTATTGTGTTTCAGTCTGTTTCTGTGTTTATTTAACGAGTGCTCTCTTAGAGTTAAGCTTTGCCACTAACGAAATGACAGTCTTATGTGCATCCTTCAGTTTCCTGGGTCTTCCGGCTGTGCTGTCATCACCGAGGTTTAGTATCAACTTCTCACACAAGAGAAGTGTTTGGTCAGTTTTGCAGGATAAGCCAAGTTGTACACGTAAATGCCAAGTTGTTGATAAGTAGACCCCCACTGCTATGTCGAGCGAAGTCGCTTCGCAGAGCTTCACATTCTCCACTTGGATCACGTATGGCCCCTCCAACGCATTCTGTGTGATTACCTGGACAGGTGAATCCTCCGACTGAAAAACACAAGAGTAATAAATATGTATTATTGTAGGAAACTATGTGCATGACAAAACGGCTGTTCTTACAGAGAAACATGTGGAAGCACTTGACATTTTATGTAAATACGCGAGTGTATCTTAGTATAAAATTATGTTATAACTATCCTGATCTGAAAAAGTCATAGCTTTAGACAGACTTTAAGTTTTAATTACTAATTCTGCGTTTAGTAACTGAAGAAACAACCTTTTGTAACCAAACTTTAATGCACAATCCAAATGAAAAAAGGGTTTAGTTGTTATTTGAGGGAGTATATTAGTCACCTGTGTTCTGCTCATAAAGAGAGAGAAGTCCTCCTTCAACACAGCAAATACACCAGCAAAAGTCAGTGCAGGCATGGCAGCTGAAAGTAAAACATGGTTTAATAAACATAATTTCCTGATTTTCCTGATATCATTATACATGAATAATTTTAATTAATGTAACAGTATATTAATTTATATTTATTTATATCAATTCTTCCACATGAAAGATGCTCATAAAACTATTCACAAACACATGTAACAGACATGAAATTTATATTGATCAAACACTTCTTATCCATGGATTTATACATTGAAAAAAATAAACATGCATTTCGAAATCCTAGCATTGCACAAATTTTAGCCACAAGAAAATGTTCTGTTCCAAGTCAAAATTAATACGCTTGCGTTCATCTTCGGTCCGTTTGCTCTGCATCGATTGTCTCAACAACTCCAGCACAGCTGGCTTCTTCTTTAATGATTGAACCACCTCCAAGATACTGCGTCCATATTCAGTCCCAAACGTCTGGAGATGCCTCATCATATCATTCCCACTGAGTCTAGAATACTCTGCTAACATCTGGAAAATAAACAATTATGAAAACACTGTTAATATTTAGTGGATGTATATGCATGTACATGTATATGCATCATTTAAACTAACTTAACAAATCCCTATCATATCTACCTATAAAAGATTACCTGAAAAAAAAAACATGAGCTGTTAGTGTGACAGTGAAGTGTCACAAAATGATTTACAGATCTTACCTCATCCTCATCTGCCAACCAGGGATATTCACCAACCAGACTCTCCACACTAACTCCCTGTGTGATCAACAGGTGCCTCCGGTCTGACAGGGTTCTTGTCATTAGTAAGTCCACTCTGGCGTAATCTGGTTTCTTAGGGCGGGACTGATGGTGAGTTTTCAACCAACAATGTGCGCCTTGATTGTGTCATCATCCTCCCCTGGCATCCTATCTGGCAAGTAGTTGGTAACCCCATACATTGGCTCATGGCTCACAATATGATCCTCACACTGTTCCCTCTTTCTTTTCAGTTTTCTTTCTTGTACTGCAGACACACCCTGGTCCCTCCTTCTCCTTGAATTCACTAATTCATATCTAAGTCGCTTTCTCCAAAGTGTCTGAAATGATAAAAAGAGAAGGCTCATGTAATTTACATTTAAAACACAGTTTCTTATGTGCACTAGACAAAAACTGCATTGTACTACACATTTTATTTTTCTTTAGATATCCCTGGTCACCACGCATAAGACTGCGAGCGCTCTCTTGACCTGAGTGATTGATTAGTGGCTCAGGTGAATTTTCTCTGTAATGCTCTTTCACATAGCTTGGAGTGCTGTTGTATAATAGAGATCAGTAATCTTTGTAATACAGCGGCAGTCCCTTTTCGACCGAGAAGTCTCCTTCTTGTATTCATACAGGCTTTTGACTAATGTAGACACATCTAGCAAGGTCTATGGCCGTGCTTGTTTGATCATCTTTAGCGCTATAGCATCAAGAAATTCACCTGATTTGTTATGAGATTCGGCCATACAATTCTAGCAACTTGTTTTTTTATATTTCTTGAACTTCGCCTTGGGTAATCTCTATTGGCTGTCTGGGAAGGGTGTCCGTTATCTACTGACATTTTTTCTTTGACATGTTCTACTAGTACTAGTTACGCGTTGTATTCTATCAGTCAGATGACCATACGCTGTCACATTAAAGGCTCATTACTGAGACTCACTGTTATGGTACTTGTGATCTGTCATAAGTCTCCATGAGGGTAATCCGTTTTGGAACTTGTGAATTTTTTTCACATGGCCATGTCCGGGCCAAACATTCCTATCACTCATCGAACAGTTCCTTTCCATCGGACGTAGTGGTCATGAGGCGTATGTCTCTGGTCTATTTTCATGCATTTACACTGCTTCAAGGCAGTAGCTTCTGGTGTCTCCTGAAACCGCGGTTAGTTGTTCAAAGTAAGAATAGGTCGGCGCATGCTTCAAAAGTCTATTTATTTGAAGGAACGACCTTTCTTGTAGATTTTCCTATCTCCGTATGTTGTCTCTCTGGAGGAGGTCATTCAACTTTTGAATCACATTGCTCCGGTTAAAAATTGTACCTGCCTAAATAATTAACCAATCCCTAAAAGCTCTTTTGCTATTAATGGGAGGTTCAGTTAACTTACGGTATATGGATTGAGAATTTCAGTTGACAGGATCATTACTTTTCCACTGACCTTATGACCAAGAAAGTGAAGTTGTTTCTGTCGAAAGACACACCTGACTTTATCATGTCTGACACCAGCTTCTCCAATAGTCTTGAACACCGTCTCCAGTCTATCATTGTGCTTTGCATGTCTACGTGGCTCACTATGTTGTCGTCTTCGCACACGGCTACATCGATAATGCCAGCAAGTATGTCGAACATTGCGCATTAAAATATTTCACTAGCGGGAGTGAAGGCAGGATAGTGAACATGAATCGGCCGAATCCGGTAATAAAAGTAGTTAATATCTGGCTCTCTTCTTCTAATGATGGCTGATAGTTACCACTTGCTGCGTCAAGTGTTGAAAATATTTATAGTCTGGGTTCTACTTCTTGTACCGTGGGAGGTATGTACCCATCTCGTCTCACTGCTCGGCTAAGCTGGTTAAGGTCGACGCATATTCTAGCTTTTCCAATCGTTTGATGGTAACGGTCATTGATGCACACCACTGGGTGGGTTGCTTATTTTTAGCGAACCTGTGAGCTTATGCGATGGTACAGCGTCGTCCTCCCGCCGTCTGCCGTCCACATTCGTCCGTACGTTGACCCATGCTATCTCAGAAACCATCGGAGCTAGCTGCTCCAAATTGCATGTAAGTATCAATCACATGTAAAACTTTATTGGATTGAGGTATCTGCATTAATTTCGATTTTATAGGGAAAAAGCTTATAAACTTTTAAAAATCTTCTTCTCCTAAACTGTCCAACCAAATTGTTCAATATTTCACAGAAATAATCCCTGAAACTCTCAAGTTTGTTCAAATGGTTCCATTTTGGTGATTTTTGGCCGAATTACAGGAAGCTGAACTTAGACATCTGTCCAAAAAAGCATACTAAAATAACAATATCAGAAACGGCTGGTGCTATCATCGCCAAATTTTATGCCAATGTTGGTCGCTAGAGCCATTTCCGAAATTGAGGCATTGGTGGCGCCACCTGCATCGGCTTTTTTGTACGGGGCTCATCGATGCCCGTATCATACTGAGGGCTACAAAAACATCTTCTCTGAAAACATGAGGCCAAATTGTCTAATACCGCACAGAAATGTTTCTAGGGTAGTGCTTTCTGAAAGTTTGTTCAAATGGTCTCTGTTCAGTGACTGTTGGCCGCGTTAATGGAAGCTGAATTTAGTCATATGCCATGACAGCCTATTTTAGCTCATTGGCTACAAAGATCTTCTAAAAAACCATTGAGCCAAATTCTTTAAAATTCACATATTAATGATCCTCAAATGTTGATAATTCAAGTTTGTTCAAATGTTTTTGGTTCACTGATTTTGGCTGAGTTACGGGAAGCTGAAATAAGCAAGTTTGCTGTATTTTCCTATAGGAGATATAAACCTGCAAACATTTTTCGACTGACGCCACTGAAGCCAATTTGTTTAATACTTTACAAGAATACTCCCCAAAATAATTCTTAAAATAATTGACTTTAATGGTTCCACTTGAATGATTTTTGGCTAAATTATAGAGATTGAATTGAATCATTTTACCATATATGCTAGCTGTGTGGAGAAGTTACATCTAGCATGGCACCAGTTAATCAACATCTATTACATCATGCCACTAGATATTTAGATTTCAGGTTATATATGGTTAATATTAATAAGAATGTTTTTTTATCGAAAGCTTTAAAAAAAGTATTATGATTTAAATAATTCAACATACTAGGTAGATGCTAACATACATGAATATTTAGCACTAGCTAGATCTTGCTTTTAAAGTCACTAGACAGACACGGTTGAGGTGATCTTGGATCACAGCCCCGGTTGTCTCTTTAGACTATTGAATTTTGCTGAGCCGATAGGCCACAAACATGCCCCCCGCAGCCAGGAGAGGCCGCCACCTATACCCGCACCGAGGACCAGGAAGACAGGGAGGAGTCAGACACTTACACAAAGTAATTTAATCATCAGCATAATCAGCTCTCGGTGTCTATATGATGATGGCTATACATGGATTATGAATGTTTGGTATCCATACTTAACTTAATTCAAGATTTTGCCATCAGTGGGATGTATCTGTATTTTAATTTTGCATTCAGTATGCATCTGTAATAATATTTTAGATATTCATAATTTCTTTGAATAAAAAGTCAGCTGAAAAGCATTTAATATTGGGAAATTTTATTTCAAGGAGGGACCACTTCTGTGTACAGATGGCAGCACTTGGTTTACCATTGGTAGATTGCCATAATTTGCCAGTGCCTGAATGTTGGCCATTGGCAAAGATATGTCAGCTTTCTAAATAGCTTTGGCACAGTGCCAGGATTTTGAAGAGACCTATGTGCTGCAGTCTGACTACTATAGCCGCCTGGTGTGATGTTTTCATGGCAAGTTCATTGTATTGTTTTAAAGAAGTCAATGCAAGTCTGCTAATTTCAAAGTTATTTGAAGTTGGGACCACTTCTGTGTACAGATGGCAGCACAGGATAAATCCTATATAAAGGTTTGTCTGTTGAATATCTCGGGATACCATTGCATCAATTTCTTGTTTATAAATGTTTCTGTGTTGGCCCAGGATCTTGGAAATTTGGTGGCAACAGGATTGCTAGGTCCAAGCCCTTTGTAATGCCCTTTGCTCAGGAGTGATTGGCAGTATTGGCCTGAATTGTGCATATCCATAGATCTTGGACTCCCCCATATTGTTCTCAAGACTGGTGGCACCATCTGCAATCGTTTTCCCGTGGCATCCTATAACTGTACATGTGCTTTGGGTGAAAATTGCTTTTATCTCAGGAGTAGGCCAAGGAGTTGTTTTGAAATTTGGCATGTTTATCCATCTTGAAAAGATTTCTTGTAAACAAGACAGGTGGCGCCACTTACCTTTCCGTTTTCGTAGAATAAATTAATGTCCTTTTCTCAGGAGTGATTCCCATGATTGGCCCGAAATTGCGCAAATCAATAGATCTTGGACTCCTCCCTCTTTAGAGCCCCTTTAACACGTTCATGGATAGCATCACGGATCATCCCGGATCATCGTTCCTGGGATCGCCCGTGTTATCTCCGGCATCATCCGTGTTAACTCCGGCATCACCTTGTAGGCATCCGGGATGATTCTTGGTGCACCGGCATGTTCGGAGAAAAAATTAAACCTGCACAATTTTTCGTCCCGGAGTACACGGATTAAAAATGGTCCGTATCACTCCTTGGTGGCACCGTGCACCTCGGTGTAGCCACCGCATACATCCGGGAGTCTACGTGTAGCCACCGTATGGAGACCGGCATCTTCCAACCATGCTCCGGGATGATTCGTGTTGCTATCCGTGAATGTGTGAAAGCCCCATTAAAAAAATTAATGATATCGCGCCGTTGTCCCCGGAACACCACGGATCATAGTCCGGGATGACCCGTGTTTCTAACCGTGAATGTGTGAAAGGGGCTTTACTCATGACTGGTAGCACCATCTACAATCGTTTTCCATTGGCGTCTATTCGTACATGTGCTTTGGGTGAAAATTGCTCATATTGCTCAAAATATTTGTCTGAAACTTATCATGTTCATCAATCTTTGAAAGTTTTCTCGTACACCAGATTTGCAGTATTGGACTCGGGTGGTGCACCCTACAATTATGTTTACGTGGCTGACATCCATTTCACTCTATTTCCCCTCAACACTCAATCCATGCCTCACTTAACCTTTACCACTCTGATTATACACGTAGTCGAATATTATATCTAGTAGTTTCATGCATCTGTGCACATAGCCAAGGAGTGGTTTGAAGTATCTGCCTGAAATTGTTCAAGTGCATACATCTTTAATGGCTTTGTTGGTGCCACCTACAATCATTTTGTGTTGTATGCACCAATGCCAGTATTCCCAGCAGTTTTTCAGCAGAAGTTTGTGTAATTGGTGCATGCACTCGGATTCAAATAGTTCAGTGCTTGCATTGTACATATACATGTCATATATGTATTTGAACAGTAACGGTTCAGCATGGAAGCATTATCCCTGATGTATATCTTATTGCATAGGTTCGCATTAGGCCTGTTGGCCTTTTTGGCGAACCTGTGAGCTTATGGGATGGTGTGGCGTCGTCCGGCGTCCGTCGGCCGTCGTCCGTCGTCTGTACGTTAACCACTACTATCTTGAAAACGGCAAGAGTTAGCATCACGAAATTTTATGAAAAAAAATTAGTCATCTGAAAAACTCTATCGGATTTTGCTTATTTTTTGGCTAATGGCTAATTGTATTTTCTTTGATTTTATAGGGAAAAAGCTAAAAAAGCTTAAAAAATCTTCTTCTCCAAAACTGTTCAGCCAAATTGTCCAATATTTCACAGAAATGATTCCCGGAACAATCTCTCTCAAGTTTGTTCGAATGGTTAAAGTTCGGTGATTTTTGGCCAAGTTACAGGAAGTTGAACTTAGTCATCTGTCCAAAAAAGCATACTAAAATTACAATCTCAGAAATGGCTGGAGCTATCATCACCAAATTTTATGCCAATGTTGGTCACATGAGCCATATCTGAAATTGAGGTATTGGTGGCGCCACCTGCATCGGCCTTTTTTTACGGGGGTCATCAGTGCCCATATCATACTGACTGCTACAGAAAACTTCTTCTCAGAAACCATTTGGCCAAATTGTTTAATATCACACAGAAATGATCCTAGGGTAGTGCTTTCTGAAGTTTGTTCAAATGGTCTCAGTTCAGTGACTTTTGGGAAGCTGAATTTAGTCCTTGCCATAACAGCCCATTTTAGCTCAATGGCTATAAAGAAGCTCTTCTCAAAAACCACTGGCCATATTCTTAAATCTCACACATAAATTATCCTTAGATGTTGATAATTCAAGTTTGTTCAAATGGTTTTGGTTCAGTAATTTTTGGCTGAGTTTTGGGAAGCTTAACTTAGCAATTTTGCTGTATTTTACCATATGAGTTATAAACCTGAATAACGTTTTTTGACTGATGCCACTGAGGCCAATTTGTTTAATATTTAACAGGAATCATCCCCTGAATAATTCTTATAATAATTGTCTTTTATGGTTCCAAAGAATGAATTTTGGCTGAATTATAGAGATTGAATTGAGACATTTAACCATATATGTTAGCTGTGTGAAGCAGATACATCTAGCCTGGCACCAGTTTATCAGCTTGCGTTACATCATGCCTCTAGACATTTAGATTTCAGGTTATCTGTGGTTAATATTGACAAGAACGTTTCTTAAAAGCTTTTAAAAAATGTAGATTTATGATTTTAGATATTCCTCATGCCAGGCAATTTTTACAATCACAGGAATACAGCTCTCTGTGGGTATATAAAGACGGTTGTACATGGACTATAAATAATTGGTATCCATACTCAACTTTATTCAAGTTTTTTTCCATCAGTGAGATGCATCTGTATTATATTTTTGCATTCAATATGCATCTGTAGTAATTTTTAGCGAACCTGTGAGCTAATGCGATGGTTTGGCATCGTCTGTCGTCGTCGTTAACCCATACTATTTCGAAAACAACTGAAGCTAGTATCATGTAAATATTCATAATCTTCCATACATTTCCTATGTCCATACCAAAATTTAGGTCAGTATTGCATAATTTGTTGAAGTTATAGGCCCAAACATAATGCACCTTGTAAAAAATCAGGATATATATTTACTCACTTAACACAAGAATGGCTGAGACTTTTCAGGGATATAACTTCATTTTATCAAGATTAAATTGTATACCGAAAATTAGATATGAAATTTGCAATTTTTTTAAGTTAATAGCATAAATATAAAATCAGTACCTTAAATTTTGACCAACATTGGCCACGGCACATTTTTTTTAATGTAAGTACTGTGGATGTTATTTTCACAGCATGTACATACAAGGATTTAATCTGTTAAAATCTGAAATTTGAAAAATAAAAGCTGCAAAATTAGGCTAGTTATTGAATTTTTTTGGAGGCTCTTGTTGTATTCCCGTACATTGTCAAGCAGTCTTTTTGGTCACTGTAGGTCATTCAGTGCAGCTTTATGCTCCCCAGGCTGTTTTGTTATCCGTTCACTCAGGCAAGCCCTCTCTCTTGTTGAGCTTGATCAGGCTGCCAGCATAAATACCACAGGGAGCCTCTCTCTCTCTCTCTCTCTCTCTCTCTCTCTCTCTCCCCCACCCCCTTTTGTTGACAGACCTGTACTCTAAACAAGATGAATCTTATAATTTCACATTTTTTCAGCGATGAACAGTAACAACAGAGACCCCTCCCCCACCCACCCCTTCGATACACAGAATTAATAAACAAGACAAAGCTTATAATTTTAATGGTAAATAAATTCTTTTTTTTGTTGAGACTTGGACAATTTTGATTTTTTTAAAGAAAAAAAATGTTCAGGAATTTAATCCTAATATTCAAATGTGATAAAATATTAGGACCTAATGTAAGTGCTAACTGACAAGATTTAAGAAGATATATAAGTAGCATTTCATTCATATCTCTTAAAGTTGGCGAGGCCTAGGTGTGAATAACACTGTTAAACTTAGTTTTAAAATTAGGAATATTGGTCAAACTTTGTGGGATTAATTTTTAACTCATATGGTCATATATTTAACTTTTGAAAACTTAATTACCTTCACACATTATTCGTTTATGAAATGGAACTTTTATATGGCACTTACCGTAGGCCCATTTTTTCCCTTGGTGCATCACTAAATGGTTTCAGGCCGAAGGTTTCATTTATTACACAGTCCTTATGCTTTAGCTCATGTCCATTATTCTTTAATTTACAGAGTTTCATTTAAGCTGGATCATTTTCTCTTAGCTTTTCAAATGGTAATATACATAGAAAAACCATAAGAAATTAAACATTTTTGCAGTTACTAATATTTTCCAAAATTCAGCTGAGCGACGTGACCCATGGGTCACTTGTTATGTTGTGTGCACCCATGCCAGAATTTCAGCAGTGATGTTTGTGTAATTGTTTCTTATTCAAAATGTTTAGTACTTGCATTGTTCATATACATGAGAAGTAATGGTCCAGCATTGAAGCAGTATACCTAGCGTTTTCCCAATGCACAGGTTCGCACTAGGCCTGTAGGCCTTGTTTAAATATTCATTTACTGTGAATCATAAGCTGTATGTATAAACAGAGGTGTTGTAACTCCCATCATCAACTCCCCCCCCCCCCCCAATTATGTCCATGCACCTGTTGACTCTTGATATTGCAACTGTAAACATTTTATAAAATTGAAAAAAAGGGTATAATAAAAATTAAATAGGATTTATTTGAACAAATGTGTAAACTGTTGTACTGTCAACAGCTTATCAAAAAGCCAACCAATTATCATGGTAATAGTATAGATCATGCTCGGAAACTGCTCACATACTTAAGTTTCAACATTAGGAAACACATGGTCAGATCACAAAATATCCTTTGCAACCGTTCCTTACTCATCGATAAAAACTTTTTACATCAACCAACCATGGCTTATATTACACCTTCCTTTCAGAAATTATCTCCATTTAATATTATTTTAGATTTTTACCTTCAAAGTCAACTTCAGCTGAGCACAGTGACCAATAGGTTCCTTGTAATTTTCGTTAACGTTACTAACAGCTTTCAGATAAATAAGCTCATACCTCCATCATAGAGGAGTTATAAGACCATTTCTTTACAGACTTAATTCATATGTAGGTAAACCAAAAATATAACACATTCTATAGAAAAGGTAGGCTAATAAATGGCTTTAAATGTGAGTGAATATATATATATATATATATATATATATATATATATATATATGTATATATATGTATATGTATATAATGTTTGTAGTAGTGGTAAAGTAAGTAACCGTTATCAGAATTGGTACGGGGATGCGCCTGGATATTCATGTTGCGAGGCACCACCACATGCACAGAGTATTTATTGTAATGCCTGGGCCAGAATAATTTGGAGCTTGAAGGCAAGCTGTGTTTCCAACAGATTTTTTTGATAATGGACCCTCATGTCACATAACACATACCCAACAGAATGTAAGCCTGTCATGAGGATACTTATTACTTTCTGTGTCAGTGTATATCTTTCGTTTACTAATACTGACAGTGGTTTGATCGTGAATTATTTGCCTCCGCCAGGAAGGTAAACATGTGTTCATCCCTGTTTGTGTGTGTGATTGTGTGTGTTTGTTCACAACACACATGCAGTCATGCAGGGCTGGTACAAAATTGGCTGGTAAAAAAAAAATGAATTTTTACTTTTTCTTTAACCCATTAATCCACTTTTATAAATTAAATCAATTTATAATAAATTAATAATTACCTCAATTTTTATCAACTAAATTACCAGTTTTTGTAATATTTATTACAACTGAATCAGTGGGCTTATGTTCTTGAATCAATGTAATCTATATATAAATGTGTGTGTGTGTTCTCATGAAACATTACACGGATCACATCTCAAAACATTTCATTAGTACCGGTTTTCTTTCCTTGTTAAGAGTTAACACAATACGGCTAGTAAGGAAAACCAGCCAGATAAGATGATATTGGTATAGATAAGAGAGATAGAGGCTCCAGCTGTGTGAAACCGTCCAAACATTATAAACCAGGAAGTCCTGCCTGACCTGTGACAAACAACCCCGCCAGTCAGTTTATGGTCGCAGCATGCTGTAATGCTGTTATACATTCATCATATCTGTATGTAAAGAGAATTTGATTTTTAGGTTCATGTATGTGTTTGTCTGATGTTTGTTGTATTTTTTATTAGAGGTGGCAAAATTGTTGCAAATTAAAAAGTTCATACTGGTGGCAAATGCAGGTAGATGCTTTTTTTATGCTGGAAAATACTGGAAAACTGAATTTTATCAAACCAGGTCCTATTAGAATTTCTTTTTGCTGATTATACTTAAACTTACATTAGTGGGTATTCCTTGCTAAGTGTTTGTCAAGCATTGAGCTTCAAGGTCAAATTTGCAGAAATATGTTATTATTATGACCCCTGTAATTCGACACACTATTTGCTGTTTCTGTCATATTATTGGAAAATTATGAAACTTTAGAATATGTCCTTGTTACTGTAAAATCTGTGGAAATTGTGACCCCTATTACTTTCTAAGTACGGGAGATTTTCCTCTCGCATTTGGCACACATTTTGTTTCCACAATTGATGCTCTCTGAGACGGTAAAAAGTGGTGCCTTTTTATCTACAAGGTCAAATCTGCCAAATTATAATTAATCATTAGGATTTCTGGTGAACACTAAACCTTTTAGATATTTAGAATTTTATTTTTTTGACATGTTTCAAGAGGATTGTGGTAAGTTATATGTACATAAATAGGTATCAACTTGGCTTCTATCATCATGAAAAAGAGATGCTTAATGTTTTAACGAAGATGCAGAAAGGGTTATGGTTACACCTCCGATAGTGAGTCCGTCTGTCCTTCCACCCGGAATTCGCTTGTGCACATATTTAAAACCAAACCATTTGACCAAAACCTTTCATCTTTCATATATAGCTCACCCGCCCACAGATGAAGCCTGTTGATTTTGAGGTCACAGGGTCAAAGGCCAAGGTCGCAGAACCCACTTTTTGAAAAAGGTTGTGGACCCATTTTCAACCAAACTGTTTGACCAAAACCTTTAATCTTTCACATTGTAGAACCCTGTCGATTTCGAGGTAACAGGGTCAAAGGCCAAGGCCACAGGACCGACTTCTTAAAAAAACTTGTGGATGCATTTTAAGCCAAACCGTTTGACCAAAACCTTTCATCTTTCACATATGGCTTACCCACCTATGGATGAATAACCCTATTAAAAGATTGAGGTCAAAGGTAAAGATCACAGCTAGCGATGCTCTCCTGATTTTCACACTGCGTAATACACTCAGTTTAATTACGCTCCCGTGCGAGGGGTTGCTCCGATTTGCAATGCCTTGTTTAACCTGTATTTTTTTACGTTCTAATAAAAATTATCTAAGGATGCCGAAATTACATCAAAAAATAGATACTGTTCCAATTTGTGAAAAAAAATTGTAAAGCCCAGACTGAGGGCTGTTCCTCATCACAATTTTTTGCCTATTGCATAATTAAATGGGTTCATCCCACAGTTTCATATATTACACAGTGCAGTGTTTACCTAATTTGCTAGTTTTTACTTGCTTTGTTCTGAAAGTAAAAATGTGTTTTATGTCAGTTAATAAATTTAACAATATAATTACAATTCAGTTCATCGCCACTTTCTATTTTAATCTATAATACAATAATTCAATTTCATTTTACATACAATTTACAGTCACATAGTTGAAATTCTGATACTTTTTCAAATATGTGATCATGTTAAGCTCCTGCGTCTCTCATGCAGCCCATTAAAGTGCACGGTCAACATGACTTCTTGGATTTTATACAAATTCAGCGGAGCACCATGACCCACAAGTCCTTTGTTATATATTGCCACCAAGCCAGGCATTGTAAGCGAACCTGTGAGCTTATGCGATGGCGCGTGGTCGTCCGTCCGCCGTCCACCATACGTTAACTCTTAATATTTAAAAAACCGTGAGACCAAGCAGTGCCAAATTTTGTTAAAGAATCAGTCACATGTAAAACTTTATCGAATTTTTCTTATTTGTTTGCTTTCTGCATTTTGGCTCCCTGTGTCTTTTTCCTTCAGTATTTGTGTTATAAAATTTCTGAATGTAAAGCCTGGATGAGCAAATATTTGTTGACATGGCGACGTGCACGTGATGGCTCAAGTGAGGATGGGAAATTGACGTTTACCAGGCTTAATTTTGTAAAATAGAGAAAGGTCGTATATCGCCCATCTATGCTGCAAAGTCAGTCTGTGTTAGATATTATTTGTGTTACTTGTTATATTTGCTTAAGGTCCAAATATGAAGTTTAATATGATGAACCTTGCACCTCTCCTTTGAACATGTTCTAGCTTATTGATGTTATGGTGTGTATGTGGGCTCCAGGCATGCATATTCAGGATGCGGCCGGACGAGGGATTTAGAAACCAGTTTTTGTTAAATCTCACGGTTACGGTTGATTTTAGTTAAGAAGTAGATTGTCTGTGGATTAGTGAGATAAGAAATGTATTGTGTTTCAGTGGGTTATCTAACATATAGTCTTGCCAACAAGTTATGAACTCCAGGTGGTTATACCAGTGTATTCGATTAAAACTCCAGGACCAGTATCAACAAAGATGGCATGAACTTGTCTCAGAGGCACAAATATGTAGAGCATACTCATTGAATTAAGAAAGATTTATTTTTTAACCGTACTTAACGATTTTGCCTACTAGATTCTGTCAATTAATGTGCAAATTCAGAACTGGAAACCACCATTTACCATTGCGGACAGGTCGTCTCCTAGGGTTAACTTATGATGAAAGACAATGCCAGTTATGTAGTCTGGATGTTATCGGGGTTGTATATCATTATTTGATTGTATGTGAGTATTTTCGTTTGGAGAGGTTACATTATATACTATTTTGCTTTTTCCTGACGAGATAAAAATGAATCGTTTGTTAAACATAAGAAGAAAGTGGGATCTTATCAATATTTGCAGGTTTTTAAAGATTAGTCTGAATCATAAGTTTACATAGGGGTTGTCTCTTACATATTTTGTTTTTAGATACATTGAACACCGTGTATGTCTTAATCATGATTATCAAATATTGTATTCGATCATCTCTTTTACCTGTTACAGGGTTTTGAGAATAAAATATGTCTATGTCTATGCATGCTCAGGTTGCGTCTGCAGAGGTTGAGTAGTTGGGCGGCTTTTTTTGGTAATTATATCAACAAATTCATCGAAGCTAAGCTTATTGTGTAATATGACATCTAAATTTTTATCAGATGTAATCTCTTCCAAAGGTGTAAAACTGTTTATTAGGTGGATTTACGTGGCGAGTGTCTCTGACACCTAACATTTAAATGGCTTAAGGCATCCTGGCTGAAAAGGGAGTAGATATGACATAAGAATCATTTTTGTTTTGGTTCTTCTAGTAATTCGCAGGGTATTGCACTTTTTCACATTAAAGGACATTTGCCATATGTCCGCCAACTTCTGAAAACAAAACAAGTCTCTCTGTATTGTGTAGGCATCTCCTTTTGTGTTTATTTTCTTATAAATATCACAATCTTCAGCAGATAATAATCTTATGGTTGAGGATAGGCCAATCTCTGTATCATTAATATATAATAGAAAGAGAAGTGGAACTACTACATTGCCCTGGGGAACCCCTGGAGACCATTAATGACCACCTGACGAGACCTTGAAGATAAGAAGGCTTGTATCCATCCGTTAGTCTTGCCAGTTATGCTATAATGCTGATGCTTTTGGAGCAGTCTCTAATGTGGCACCATGTCGAAGGCCTTGTTGAAATCCAGCACAATTACATCAACTTGGCCACTTCCCTGATTTTGAATGCTTGTCCAATCATGGAGCGCTTCATCAAGTTGTTTTTCACAGCACATACCTGACCTAAACCCATGCTGTTTACAAGTTACGATGCTGTTCTTATTAAGATGGTGCCAGATTTTAGAAACCAACACACGCTCGAATAACTTGCATGGGATTGCAGTTAAAGAAACAGGACTATAGTTATCTTGTTTGGATTTGGCACCTTCTTTGTAGGTAGGGCAAATAGATGCTTTGGTCCAGAATTCTGGTAGACGACCGCCAATGTATGGCTTGTTGAACCGAAGGTTATATAAGGCATGCTAGGAAATGTTTGAGGTAAATTATGTAAGTTGTCCATATCTTCTATTGTATATACAGAAGAGAACAGGTGTGTTTACTTTACTGCTATCCGTCGCTGAAGGTAAGCCACTATAGGCGGCTTAGAGTTGGGATGCCACATTTTTCCATGCTGAGTCATGATATATATTACAAGAAAGGTTTTTTTATTTTCCTTAAGGTTTTCACTTGTCATCCCATTATTAAGGGTCATGTTTATTATCATGCTTTTTACAAAAGAGTTAACTGTTATTCAGCAATTACAGGTTACAAAAAGTGATACACCAAGAGTAGTCCTTGCACAAATGATATGAGAGTTTAACTATTTATTAGGGTCCCGCTTGACAAGCAATGCCCTATAGTGATCAATGTGTCAGTCCGTCCTTCCGTCCTTCCGTACCACAGTCCACGACACTTTCTTTTGCGCAATAACTCAACAACAACATACTTCACCTTTCCCAAATTTAAAGGAATGATTGGTACATTCAAGAGCTTCAGACCGATTGAATGATATCCATGTCGGAATTCCCATATGGCCGCCAGAGAATTCATGAATACATGAATACATTTTGAAAGTATTTGCACTCGCATTCAAATATTTTCTTTTACCTGTATTAGTATTTGTATTCATTTTCTTGATCGAACTATTGAATATATGTATTTATATTCAAATACAATTATCAAGTATTCACTGAATGTCTCGTTAATTATTCAGTTTCAGTCAAAGAAAACTGTTGAGAATCAAGGATATACAAATTTCACAAATTTAAATAACGATCATAAGTACTTAAGTACCTGGAATTAGAGTTTAAATTTATTAAAAAAGGTATTATTTTCACTTTTGAATACTGTCACATTACTGTCTACACACTAAACATAGCAAGACACTTATGACTATTATTAATATTAGAGACCTCATAATGAGACTTGTCTAAGATCTTATTTTTTTATCACATTTGAATAATTTTATTTTTAAACATGTATCCGAAAAAAAGAAAAGTAATCTCAGCTATGAAACTAATATATGTGTTAAAAATAACACAAGGACCAAAACACCCAATATATTATACAAGGAGCAACCTGGAGTTGGGAATGTTTTATTTTATTAACTGAAATAATGATAGACAGTACTATTATTTTTTATTATTAACTTGGTATGTAACTGCTGATACAGCCATGTTATTAGTCAAACATATTGATATCTTTGATGAGCACTTGTCAGAGTAATATTTTCAATTTTTAACATATTTCATTTTTTTAAATATTGTAATAAATATAAACCAACAAACTTTAACACCTGGAAAAAATCTGAAAATTAAGATAATTTGATACAATCAACTGCATCCTTGTCTATCATTAAAATGATTAATTTAATCCCTAATAGTAAGCAACAATTTAATAAAATTATTTATTTTTCATTTTATTTAAATGAAAAATACTCAATGGTGTCTGTATGATGTAATTTTGAATACATTTTCGGCCATCTATAGATGATTCATACAACATCAGTAACTCCCTATTACACATTAACTATAAATTTCCTTTTCCATTAATTTTCTTACAGTTGTTATCATTACCAATATCTTTTTAAAAATTATTTTTTTATTGTTATTTTTATTGGCCAAAATTGCTACTGGGGGGGGGGGGGGGGGTGGGGGGGTGGACAAATATATCTAGCAGAAGCCACCAAATGTCTGGCTTGCTGCAGAGTATGCCATGCTTCAAGCATGCATAATAAGCCTAAACGGTCAAAAAGGGGACTCATAAATCAACAGGGCTTACAGGGAAAAACGTGCCTTGGCCAATATTGGGCAAATTTTAAGGTACTGATTTTATATTTATGTGCATAACTTATTAAATTTGAAAAATTCAGATCTAATTTTATGTATACAGCTGAATCTTGATTAAATGAAGTTATATCCCATAAAAAGTTTCTAGCTTTAGCAATTGTTATGTTAAGTGAGTAAATATATTTCCTGATTTTTACAAGGTGCATAAAATTCGGGCCCGTAACTTGAACAAATTACGAAAATCTGACCTAATTTCTGGTATGTACATTGGAAATATGCATGTTAAATATGATCAAAAACAGATCAGTGGTTTTAATTATAGGCAGTCTTGGGGTTTTAATGGAAAAATGAGGTTTTTCCTTATTTTTTTCGAAGGTACGAAGTCCCATTGACCCAGTTTCGGTTTGGTAGGAGATCTTGGGTACATCTTACAGTATGCCGAATATTGGATTCGTTGGTCTATAGGTTTAAAGGTAGGTCTTTAGGCAGTCTAACGGAACGACGGAAGGATGGACGGACGGACAATGGACCACATCCATAACTCAGATGACTTATAGTCAGCCGAGCTCAAAATTTGAAAGCAAAGGGGGGGGGGGGGGGCACGTGCCTCTGTTCCTTCCTCTGGATCAGCCTATGTCAAACGACTCATGGAAAGAGGCAACCAATGTATTCATATAACATTGTCATATGTATTCCAATTCACAGTGGAGCCCTCATGAATCGGGGCTGATCAGGGCTTATGAACAGAAAAAAACAGAACTTTATTCAGGAAAAATGGCCACAGAGACTACAGTTCCCAACATGATTGACATAATTCAAGTTCTTATTTAACAACTGAATGAAAATGATCTGAATACAGTCAGTTAAATGAACAAACTTAATATAAACATAGAAAACTAAATAAAGCAGAATTCTTAATTCAGGATAGACAGTGAATGCAAACAAAATGACAATTATCAAAATAAATGCTGACAATAACATATGCATATATTTTCTTTAAATAATCTGTGCGCACATGTAAGTTCAACACATGTTATCTGCCTGAAAATATTTAACATTTACCAGTGTATATAAAAACGACATGTTTTCTTCAAATATGTTTCTCTTAAATCATCATACATGATCAGGGCTTATGGGTAAATGTACACTGAGAAGCATCTTTATTTCATGTCCTTTTTATATCAGTGTTATAATTAGCGGGAAAATGCCACATTTCATACATACTTATACTTTTTATATCACGGCCACTTTTGAAATTGACCGTAACCTAATTCTTAGGTGGTTAAGGAAAATATATGTTTTCATAATATGTTTGATTTATTTTTGTTTTACTTTCATAATTTTAATTATCTTTATATTTCTTGTTACGGAAATATATAAAACGTTCGTTTACCCTTTTGACCAAAGTTCTTTTTCCTTTTACATTTACTTTCCCCCATTTCACACATTTCCTTTAACACATTTATCGTACTGCAGTAAACACCTGAGACCCCTTGTATTCATAAAATAATATATTTTTATAATACTTGAAGTAAATTTACATTCTTGATAAACCAAATAGATTTAAAAATAATACACTTTTAAAATGTGTAGACGTGATGATGAAAAATGTCTAACAAGGGAGTAAACCACCTGGAATGATAAAAGGTTTCATATGTATATCAGACAAATAATTGTTTGTAGATACACAGAATCTTCATTGCATGGTAACAGTACATCTGTGGAATGCCAGGATGTGCACTAACTGCACTTATAACACATAACTTCAGAAGAGGATCGGAGGGCGGGGGGGGGGGGGGGGGGGAGGGCACCCCTTTTTCAGCCGCCGTAACCTTTTTTTTAAGATTTTCGGGATGTTTTTGCAACCCGTCCTCGTTTCCAGTCCGGGGACCTTTTTTTAGAATTAGGCATTTGTCTTCCTGGGTTGGATCCCTCCTGGAATTTTTTATTGGTCCAGGAAATCAACAGAATGTCGGCCATCAGGTAGTCCTCGGTAATCAACAGAATCCTTGACGATCCTTGCCCCCAAAAATCTCAGCCGCAGTGGAGTTACAGGAAATCGTATGCTCTTCTCTCCACCTAACACCTATTCAGTGATTCTTATCAATACCCAACCTTTTTAAGATTCCTGGATCCACCCCAACCGAATTATTACATCGGTATCCATTTGGATGGAAAATAGTCCTTCTTGTCAACTTGAGAACTTAAAACTGAGGAGGGTCTTGGCCAGTCTTTAAAGTATACAGTGGTCCCGTTAGTTAACCAAGCGGCCCACCAGCCGAACGAGCCAACCGTCATCAGAGTATGTTCACAAGACACCAGTAAGGCCATGTCGGTCTTATAGCTTTCGCCGTCAGAAAATATCACGTCATTTCCTTTGATATTCTGCCTGCACCATTTAATATCATCACTACAAACGACAAATAAAACATATTTATACCGGTCACGAAAATAAGCCATAGCTTTTTGCAGGTAGGTTTCAGTTGCCACAGTGTAACCGAATTTAATTTTGTCAGGTTTCAGCATATCTGAACGCCGCACGTGCACACCGACTTTGGTGAAAGTTTTGTTTTTCAAGGTGACAGGGATTGATAAATTTATGTATTCTTCGGCCTGTGCTTCAAGTGTTTCATTCATCGTGAAATATTTCTTGAGTTCATGTTCAATCCCCGTGAAATATCGCCAGGACTGGTAATATCCTTTGAGAAAAAAGTTTTCAGTGCTGGAGTAATTCCTCAGGATTTCGGTTTTTTTGTCATAAGCACAGGCTCTACCTCCAGCCTCGTGATATTCACGGAACTTTGCTTTTGAATTTTGAAATTGGTATGATGTAATATTAGTATCGAATATTTCATGTAATGATAGGTTATCTGGTACAATGGGATCCATACCATTGCGTTTTGCAATTCCTAAAAGTGAGGCAAAGATAAACATAAGGTTTCCAAGCCTTCCTTGCCATTTGATTTTTATATATTGCTTTGTTCGATTGATAGAGGTCTGTGGTTGTTGGAGCTCACGCTGGTATTCCTGATAAAGCAACAACGACAGGTACAGCACAGCCCCCACGACCGCCAGCAGCCAAACAGATTTACGTCTCAGCATGACAGCTCATGCAGGAATTATACTTTCCGTGTGATGTATTTTATCTGAAAATAAAAGGCGGAAATGGAACCGGATTTGAAATTTACATAAAAGCGCATCATAGTTCTATATAGATAAAACGAATCATGACGTCATTATATGATCTTAAAATACGCTTAACTTGTAAAGAATTGTTGTAACCCCATTCACTATACACACTTGTATATTTTAAAATTCAGTTTTAAAAAATTATGTGAGCTCAAACTTTGAAGTTGCATATATGGCAGTGCCACACACAATTATGTTAAATCAACTCCTTATACCGAGACACATACCTGAACAGCAAAAAATTAATAAAAGTAGGATCATTCGGATAACCAGTTCATCAATCTTATCACTGTTAATATTACAGCGGCTAAGCACCAGAATTACCCAAATTTTGCAGAAAGTTATTCAGTAATGTTTTGAACCTTCATAGCCCTCTGGCGGCCGCCATCTTGATTTTAATTATGGCGGCCGAAATGTTCATTTTCGCCCATCTATGACACTATTTTTCATTCAGACAGACAAAAACATGGATGATCAGCACAAAAGGAGGGACAAATACTGTGGAGGATGTTATTCAGTCATGTTTTGGACTTTCCACGAGAAAAATGCTTGATTAAAGTACCAAGGTTGTATCATTGTGTAACTTATGAGTTGGTTTCTATAGCAACGTTACTTAATTATGCAATTATTTTATTAATATCAAAAAGTTTAAATGAATTGCCATTAAGAATTGCTTAAATTTTAACCTTTTATCATTAAACTTAGCACACTGGGTACTTTGGCTTGTTCGGGAAATGGAAAGTTCTCGGTTTGAGGTGAAAAGTTATAAATAAGGGGCTGTGTTTTAGAGCCGAGAGAGAGGAGAGATATATTTCAGTGGACACAGAAGAATGTAAGTCAGTTTGTGGACCTTTTCCGATAATTGCGGCAGTTATAGATCTTTTTCGAATTTTTAATTAGTCTTCAGTTTGCCTGTGAGATCACTATCAGAACTTGACTATTGGAATACATCAAACTGATTTTGTGATTGAACCGGACTGTTATTCTCTGAGAAGATTTATGTGAACTGTTCATCTAGGTTATATGCTTTAAAGGACTTTTTGTCGCTGTGACATTGGTGGTATCCAGGTACTGTACACTTTATTTAAATACTTGTATTGATTTGCTGTTGTACTGTTGTTATACTGTGAAAATGTATTGATTTAGTGTATTGTAATGTTAGGGTTGTTTTAAGAATAAATTATAATCATTTGTTAACAAAATAAAAACACTGACTTCTTTATTCGTTCTCCTAGACGTTTCACGCTGCCTAGTGTTACAGAATCTGATTTTTTTCTCCATAACCAAATTTATGCTCGTCACCACTACGTGATCTGTTGATATTAGGTTCCGTAACAATAGATGTATCGATCACCATACATAAAGCCATTCCTGAAATTCCTGCTTTGTATGAAAGGTAGTGATACAAGCTCGTAAACTTTAATGAAAAGATTTACTTAAAGGCATCCATTTATCCGATCATTCTTTATCTCTCACCTGGCGGGAAAATTGACATATCGTTACTATATTGAGTTTAGAAACAATTTATCCTGTCAGGCCCCTTTACAGGAGCAATTCCTCTCAATGTACTGTCAGAAATTCAATATGGCTGGCGGGAAGGTTCATTTTTTTAATACATGCTTATTCTACATGGATTATACAAATAGTTAATACATTCTATACAAGCACTCTGTATTGCTCAGATGGTGCATTCGTTTGTGTCCGAACATCATTTCCGTTGTTGTTATTTGTTACCAGCTATATGTTTTTTTAATTAATTGTGCACTGATTTCATGTTTGATCGGAGAATTTACAGTGATATTTATGCATGGTTTATTCGTGTATTTTAAGCATTTTAGGGCCAATCATGATGTGATTTGTGCAAGTACCCTTTCGTGGGACTAAATTTTAGGGTGAGGAACCTATTAATTAAGAAAAAGATTATTCTGAATAAATACAATTAGTAAAAATTTGTCATTTTAAAACTTAAAATTGCATATTTTTGCATATATCAAAGTGTGCAAATTAGATGGTGTCAGAAAACATTTCATGTAAGAAAAACTCCTCTCATTTGCAGCATTTGTTTCAATTTCTTATGTTGTTTTGTGGCCATTTATTTGAATACTTCGATATAAATAATGTGGTTGCAATTGGTTGTGATTAATAAAGGTTGCCATGGAAACCACATCATATGTTACACAGTGGCTCAACCCTGGAAATAAAGTAAATTACTCAATATTCCTAATAAAGATTCCAAATCCTGATTGAATAACATCCTTGACAGCATTTGTCCATCTCTTAATGCTGAACGGCCATTTTTTAGGTCTGCCTGGTAGGGAAGGAGTATCACAGATGCGGAAAGATGCATGTTTTGGAGGCTATACTAAAAATTAAGATGGCGGCGATCAGAGGGTGTTTTTTCAAAGATGCCTAGGGGCAGTAGTATCCATATGCAAAACATAAAGCCTTCTGCAAATATTTTAACAATTCTTTATGGCCATTTATTTAAACACTTTGGTATTAATAAAATTACTGCATAATTAACTTACGTTGCCATAGAAACCAGCTCATTTGTGACACAATGGTATCGCCCTTGTACTTTAATCAAACATTTTTCTAATGGAAAGTCTAAAACATGACTGAATAACATCCTTGATAGCAATTAATAATTCCCCTCTTTTTGTGCTGACCGGCCATGTTTAAAGGTCTGCTTGATTGAAAAGTAGTGTCACAGTTACGGGATAATGCACATTGTGGCTATCTTGTTTTAAGGACTGATTATCATCATTATAAATCTCCATGAAAATGTAAAATAGATGACAGGACATTGCGTGACGTGTGCTTACCGTACAGATCCTTGAGACACGAAGGACTATCCAAATTTCCTCTTAGGCGTCGATCTATGCGTAGAAGTCTAACGACCAATCAAAACCTTGGTTTAATCATTACCAAATAGGTCAGAGGCCTCGATCATAGGTCATGTGCTAGCATTGCGAGAGCCCTCGTCGAACTCAGAACCTTCCTTGCATGTACGATAAGGCGAATAATCTACACGTTTGAACACGGGCCTCGTACTCGTTGCGTTATAAAAGTTTTATCGTGCTGTAGGATACTATAAAAATAGCCATGTTTAGGCCTACGAGATAGTGGCATCCTAATATAGCAAAGGATATGGGGTGGGTCTTTATGCATGTGTGGTTACGTAGTATAAAATCTGCCTCGTGCAGCGTCAGGACTGAGGGCATTGTTAGTGCATCTCAAAATCGGCACGGATGTTTCTAAATCCACACACTGGAATATGTAAAATGTCACAGTAAAGGGGGTAGAAGTACATGAATGTTACTAATACAATTATTATTTCATATACTTACATATACACTTCTACGTTTTATCAAATAGATTCTAGGTTAAGTCACTTATTGATTAAATGTATTACCTTTTTTTCACAGATCGTTTAATCAGAGATCTAATTGGTCTTTGTATAAAATTTGATTTCTGTTAATATTTAATAAAAGACATAATATATAAACTACTGTTTTCTGAGGATTTATCGGTTTCAGATCATATTTTACTGCAACTCGGTGTATGTTAAATCAACAAAATGTCGCACAGAAATGGCTGCTTTTATACTCAGTTTCATTATTCATCCTCTATCAGGTGACAGTTTATATTTCCAATCACGTCACCATGGTCACAGAACATGACGATTTATGAAACATTTTAAAGCTTTTATTAAAACCACAAGTATGCCATGGTTTTTATATAAGTATTGAATATTCAAACATGTTTACCTGTCATTAGGGGAATCTTTTAAATTTTGAACAAGGTTTTACCAAACAGTTCTTAAATATCACCAAATATAAAGTAATTTTATTGATAGGTAAATACTAAGGGAAACCCTACAAAATGTGATCTGATGACCCATATATTGTTCAAAGTACATGCTACATTACAAAACATAAGCACATGAAAGTTTTTCTTTCCACTAAACATAAAATAAATTCACCTCTAAGAAAATGTTTTCTAAATTTTTGTTTAAACGTAAAATAATTCCTTTTCTGGTAACATGCAAGTGAACATGAAATCAAATCATGGTTCTTGATTTCACAGTTCATGTTCCACAAATATTTCAGATAATCATCATTACCATATTTATGTTTACTGATGCACATTTTGCCAACTGATATTTATTAATTTATTTACCTGAGGCCATGATTATTTGCAAACTAACATTTTTTCTGCTCCTGTTATTTGTATTTATATTTCAATTTTACAACTAATTGCTCTTTCCTTCTCCTTCCAGAATTCTGAGCGTTTGTTACATGTTAACAAGGAAGTACTCTACATAATAAGTCTCTTGACAATGTGGACATTAATTATTTCCTGAAAGCTTTATTTTTCAATAATCGTTGAATAAATTTAACCTGTTATATATAGTTGAGTGTCTGTAATCTAGTTCTTTGGCACTCTGTCGTAACAGAAGCCAGATGTTTTGGTACACAGGTTCGTGTAGATATTTTCTTAGCAAAAAAAATCTGAATATGGGATCTCTGGGTATTTCTTCCTACAAAGCGTATACAGAAAGGATTTTGTCGACCGGTAACCCAGAAGTTTACAAACAAAATAATGTCCTTAGACTAACTGTTGTACCCGTTGATTGAAAAATGACATTATAAATATTTAATGGATGTAAAATTATAAATTGCAGTTGTAAGGTAGATGAAAACATGAAACCGGAAAAACAAAATGTCATGTTGTTTTATATAAATCCACTAGAAAGTACCTTACTGTATATGGGTGTCTGAAATATGGTAAATTAAAAAAAAATAATTAAACAAAACGTTATAATTTCACGTGAAATGTAAATTGTAAATATACCATATCATAATAAAGAACCTCACAGATCAGGGCTATTTATATACAACAGCAATCCGCCGTGTGAACACGCCAGTTACTCTGTCGCCGAGGTACCGGTACCGGTAGTGAATACTTTGATTTTGTTGCATGACATTTAAAGCAGAATGAGCCAGGAACAGAGGCTGGAGTCAGAAGTGTCCTCTCATTAAACTTCGAACACTATAGCTACATATAGGTTCTTGTCAACGACAATTAATATACACCGGTCCATTTTGAATATAGATTTCTTTTGAAATGGCCGTTGTAAGTGTTTAACATTAAAGTGAACATGCTTACTGGCGTTTGGTCAAATAAATTGCTGCAAATTTTCTCGTCACATGCATTTTGCAGTTCAAGCCGAGCATACAAATGTTTTGTATATCGAAAATGAACCATAAAAAAATCACATTTTTTGTATGGGAAGGTATCTCTGTGTATAATCACTTAATTGGAAACAGTATTATGAGTTACGGAATTAATTGGCACTTCTAATTTAAACGAGTAAATCACTCTCTGCCGCACATGCATGGCATCGTCTCTTTTTTTATATACCTATACCCTGACTGGTTCATGATGTGTTCAGCTGGTTTCAGAACACGTCGATGTGTTGTTCAATGTCTAACACTTTAATTAATGTAATGCCAGATATTTTCCTGAACACAGTCACGATACAGCGATACACGATACGCAGTTACGATACAGCTTAGTCCGAGTCTACTTCAAGTGTATACTGCCGGAAAATCTGCAACTATAATATCTGCAACTGTTGCCTAATCTGATACAGTTGGCAGTCTGCCAAAGCTATAAATAGATTCAGACTGACCTCTGGCCTGTTGCCAAATCTGAAATAGTAGCCACACCATTGCATAAGCTCATGCAGGGGTTCTGCCCTGAGGGGCATGACACTGATGAAGTGATCACATTGTCCCCATGAGGTGTTCACATGTCACCCATGATGTGATCACGTCTTGTGCTTGGCTGCACTGATTGAACTTTTGACCTATATCTGGCTGCACTGGATGAACTCTTTATCTGTTGCCAAATCTGAAACAGTTGGCAGTTTCTCAACCTATTTAAAGATACAGACACAATCTTGCCCTGTTGGTAAATCTGTTTTACACATACTGAAAGACTTTGGATAAAATGCTTTTTTTTCAAGCTGACATATTCATAAACTTTTTATCAAATATCTAGAATAATAAAAGATGCAGTACTTTCATTGTTAAAGGTCCAATAATTTTGCCAAAAGTCCAAGTAAACTTGAACAAAGGCCACCTAAGAATAATTTTTGTTACAGAAGTTATAATTGAAACAATAATTTTGTAGAAGAACAGTTTTGCAGTCCTCAGTTTGAAATAGACATAATAATGGCCACAAGACCAACTAAGGCTTTTCTGATATGATTGAAAGAACCATGTCCTAGGATAATTCTTTTGAAAAATTGAAAGATTCAACTTGACAGTTTCATCATAACCATTTTAAGCTGAAAGAGGCTAAAATTGTGAGGTTTTGCCCATAAAAAACAGGTCAATATAGGTGACACCATAAAATCTGCAACTTCAAATATGAGTCATGTGACCAACATTTGCACAATACTTGGTAATGCCAGCTTCTGTCATTTCTGAGATTACTATGTCAGTAAGCTTACTTGGCCAAATGACTGTTCAAATTCGTGTAACTCCACTAAAATTCATCAAATGCAAACCATTTAAACAAACTTGAGAGGGCTTGCCTCTGGGATCATTTCTGTAAAATATTGAACAAATTTGCTGGACCGTTTACATGAAGAAGACTTTTAAAAGTTTTTTTAGCCTTTTCCCGATATATCTAAGTAAATGCAGACAACAAAAAAAAAAATAAGCTGAATCCCACAACATTTGATATGTGACAGATTATTGCATAAAATCTGGGGATGGTAGCTCCTACTATTCCTGAGAAATTATGGGTTAATGTACAGATGACCAATGAACCCCGTACAAAAAAAAGGTCAATGCAGGTGGCGCCAACAATACCTGAATTTCATATATGACTCATGTGACCAACACTGGCATAAAATTTGGTGATGCTAGCTCTGGCTGTTTCTAAGACTGTCATTTTAGTGTGCTTTTTTTTGACAGATGACTAAGTTCAACATCCTGTATCTCGGCCAAAATTCACCGAACTTGAACCATTCGAACAAACTTGAGAGAGATGGTATAAAAGATTATTTCTGTGAAATATTGACGTTTGGCATGACCGTTTCGCAGGAGAAGATTTTTAAAGATTTTTTTTTAGCTTTTTCCCTTTAAAATCTAAGAAAATGCACAGTTTTTCAGATGGCTAATTTTTTGCATGAAATTTCATGATGCTAGCTCCAGTCGAAATAGTATGGATTAACGTACAGAAGATGGATCCTGCCACACTATCGCATTAGCTAACAGGTTCGCTAAAAATTACTACAGATGCATATTAAATGCAAAATGATAATACAGATACATCTCACTGATGGCAAAATCTTGAATTAAGTTGAGTATGGAAACCAATTATTTATAATCCATGTACAGCTGTCTTTATATACCCACAGAGAGCTGTATACCTGTGATTGAAACATTGCCTGGCATGAGGAATATCTAAAATCATAAATCTATATTTTTTAAAAGCTTTTTAAAATCATTCTTGTCAATATTAACCATAGATAACCTGAAATCTAAATGTCTAGAGGCATGATGTAATGAATGCTGATAAACTGGTGCCAGGCTAGATGGCTTAGCATCACGCAGCTAACATATATGGTAAAATGACTCAATTCAATCTTAATAATTCAGCCAAAGTTCATTCTTTAAAATCATAAAAGACAATTATTATAAGGATTATTCAGGAGATTATTCTTGTAAAATATTAAACAAATTGGCCTCAGTGGCGTCAGTCAAAAAACGTTTTACAGGTTTTATAACTCATATGGGAAAATACAGCAAAATGGCTAAGTTAAGCTTCCCATAACTCAGCAAAAAATCACTGAACCAAAACCATTTGAACAAACTTGAATTATCTACATCTGAGGATAATTAATGTGTGAGATTTAAGAATTTGTCCCAGTGGTTTTTGAGCAGATCTTTGTAGCCACTGAGCTTTAATGGGCTGTTACTGCATATGAGTAAATTCAGCTTCCCATAACTCAGCCAAAAGTCACTGAACTGAGACCATTTGAACTAATTTAAGAAAGCACTACCCGTGAATCATTTCTGTGAGTTATTAAACAATTTGGCCATATGGTTTCGGAGAAGAAGTTTTTTGTAGCCGTCAGTATGATACGGGCACTGATGACCCCCGTACAAAAAAGGCCGATGCAGTTGGCGCCACCAATACCTCAATTTCAGATATGACTCATGTGACCAACATTGGCATAAAATTTGGTGATATAAGCTCCAGCTGTTTCTGAGATTGTAATTTTAGTATGCTTTTTTGGACAGAAGACTAAGTTACACTTCCTGTAACTCGGCCAAAAATCACCGAACTTAAACCATTCGTACAAACTTGAGAGAGATTGTTCCAGAAATCATTTTTGTAAAATATTGGACAATTTGGCTGAACAGTTTCGGAGAAGAAGATTTTTAAAGCCTTTTTAGCCTTTTCCCTATAAAATCTAAGAAAATGCAGTTAGCCAAAAAATAAGCAAAATCCGATAGAGTTTTTTCGATGACTAATTTTTTGCATAAATTTTCGTGATGCTAACTCTTGCCATTTTCAAGATAGTATGGGTTAACGTACAGACGACGGCCGACGGACGACGCATCACAATCGCATAAGCTCACAGGTTCGCTAATAAAATGTATCTTTAATGTTATAAATAATTAGTTTTATTTATAAATAATATGTATCATGAATATTGAAAAATTATTATTTTACTTCGTTTGAGTTAAACCTCAATCATTTCTAGATATTTCATAAATGTGATTTTTATGGAATGTCCATTTTCGTTGGTGTATATAAGTATCCCTTTCACTCATAGTTGTCATCGGTCTTCCTGCCAAAAAAAAAACCACACCTGAAATATTATATGTTGGTGCACATAAAATGATAAGTGTGACATCTCATATCAAGCCCATACGTTCTCTAAAGTACTTTTCAACAGAATAAAAAAAATTGCATTGTGATGCATAAGTCTCCCAACCACATATGTGAGGATAAATTGTATAAACTCAATTTTATAAGGTTAACCACACTTGTAAATATAGGCATATGTAATTTGAAATAAATAAAACCAGAAAAAGCAATGCACTGATCCAGAACTTAACCTCATCTGAAGAACTTAACATTTGGTACATTTTTTATATGGTTCAGCATGTAAGTATAAGTTAGAAATAGTCAAAATACTACACTGAAAATGCATATTTAATGTTCTATTTTTTCAACATTTTTCACACCGTGTAATGGGGAACCCTCGGTCGCTTAATTACTCGCCCTCGAGCTCGCTAAACCTGGAGGATGCCCCCCCCCCCACACACACACACACATTTACACACACTTTCAAAACCGCTCCAAAGCCTGTGTTGTAGTTAATGCAGGATGTGTTTTATGACAGGAAGGTGTAATTGTGTATATGTACAAACTGTTATCAAGGTACACTGACTGATGTTTAGAGAGGTTACTGGGGGACGGAACGCACGCAAAAACCTCGTTGATTTAAATGGCTACAGGACGTGACCTGACCAGCTTGATCAAACTAAGTATGTCAGTTTGATCAATTAAAAAAAGAACAAACGATAAAATATTCTGTTTCGGCCCTCAACTTTCGTGTGGAGCCAAGCATTCACTGGCGCAATAAACTTGCGGTCTCTGTCACTTCACTGATTTTGAATTCGTACAAGGACATGCAAACACTCGTGCCTCACATATAACTGCCGGCAGCTGGTTCTGATAACACAGACCACTTAGAATGCCTCTGGACCCCTAGTTTAGTCGAGCCTTTTTTAGCTGTGCAGTGTTTGTATAGTCGAGCCTTTTTTAGCTGTGCAGTGTTTGTATAGTCGAGCCTTTTTTAGCTGTGCAGTGTTTGTATAGTCGAGCCTTTTTTACCTGTGCAGTGTTTGTATAGTCGAGCCTATTTTTAGCTGTGCAGTGTTTGTATAGTCGAGCCTTTTTTAGCTGTGCAGTGTTTGTATAGTCGAGCCTTTTTTTAGCTGTGCAGTGTTTGTATAGTCGAGCCTTTTTTAGCTTTGCAGTGTGTGTATAGTCGAGCCTTTTTTAGCTGTGCAGTGTTTGTATGTCAGCTGTCTGATCGTACCTTGTACGGCCATACATTTGGGTCTACCATGTAAATTAAATGTATATTCACGAATAAATAACCGAATAACGTTTACATTATCTCCTTGATGTCCTTTAACAATATTCCATTTTTTTTGTAATATAAAGATTGAGTCCACAGGCTTTTCAGCCACTTTTTGGCCCATGGATGGAGGTCAGTGTGACCTTTCTTTGAGAAACGACGTAAATTCCATCAATTTGCATGGAAAATCCATTGTATTTCTTCTCAGTCTAAAAACAACTGGGACTTCATTATTTAATTGAGTTTGTTAATTAATATAAAGGTCAGTATTGTGTATTTTTTAAAGGTAAGGGAATTAAATATAATGCAATTCCTTTTAGTGAGAATGGTTGGAAATATACATGTTTGCTTAGTATTTAAACTGATAACCTTATATAGGTCTGCTTTGGGATATTACCATTTTTGTATTGTTAGTTGTGTGTCATATATATGACTAAAATCAGTTTTCTGTAAATTAATTGTTAATGGTAATACTTATTTTATTATTACAACTTTAAATCCATGTAACTTTGAAAATGGTATATACTTTGGCTCTCAGTAGGCCTATACAGTTGCGTATCCAGGATTTGAAAACAGAGGGGGCGCAGCCCTCAAGTTGGAAGGGGGCTGTTCTGCGTGTTTTAGACATGTCATATATATATATATATATATATATATATATATATATATATATATATATATATATATATATATAAACTGATAATTTTTTTTCAGATTATATTGATGTTCCACAAAGCTTTATAAGTTGGAAGCAAGCATATTTAAACTTGTTTGAACACACTGCGTGGCTGTAAAATTGTCTCCTACTAAAAATATCAAATATTGTTAATTCGTACATTATCAGTTTGATTATTATTAGTAATGTTGTAAGGATGCAATTAAAGTTGTTAATTATGTTAACCGTGGGGCCCTTATCTTTATATAATGTATTATTTGAACAACACAAAATACATGCATCAATAAGTGTAGTGTTGTAATGTTATTGTAATTTTTAAGAAGAAGATGGTCAGCACACATGTAAAAGAACTCAAATGGATTAACTGTTATATGTCACTGAATCTTTCAAGGGTGACTCCATCTATTTTTCATGTGAAGCTTCTGATTATGCATTCCATAATGTAGGTCTTTCGTAGATAAATTATTTATGCAGCAATTCAGTTCGAACTGGAAGCAGTTGGAGTTAAGAAGTAATAAAGATAGTCTGACCTGAGGTAATGGAAGAACATAAACACAAAAAAAAATATTAGAAGTGACAAATATTCATTAAATGTTATTTGCATGCCATTTTCGGGTTATATTAGTATTGAAAATGCAGCTTTTGAACATCGAGCCTGGCCATACAGCTCCAGTGACAGTAGCTAGAGGTTTTTAGAGGTGATTTTAATTACCCCAGAATCAAGAAACCGGAAGCTTTTCTATAGTCTTGGTGTATTCCAGAGTAAATTTTAAAAAAAAATGAGGCTTAGCAAGCATCTAGGGAAAGTACAAAAAGCTTGCATGGATTGTTTAACATTTTTTGGCCATCAACCATGTTACAGAACAATCATAGGGTTTTCTGAGAATTCACATCTGCAAACAATTAAAATAGAAAAGGGAGATAGTAAAAAAAACACGAGAGAAATGTGTAAGTATATAATCCCGTTACTGTTTAAATGTATTTTAGAAATTTACAAAGTCTGACACTTTATATTTGCATTACAGACAATATCTTGCTAAACTTTTGTTCTTTCTTTTCCAAATTGGACTAACATTGCCACACTCGTGCTAAGAGAAACAGAAAAATATTTATTTACTTATACGCCATATTTGATCTGCGTGTATTCTTAAAGAAGCGAACATAAAATAAATATAAGTAAACAAACATAACACTTGCCAGTAGTTGACTTGCATAAGTGTTAGCAGAATTAAAGGAAGGGGCGCCCCCCTATGAATATATTTGCTATATTTGCTATATTTGTTTCGGCCTTTATACCATGCACGCCTATGGGTTTGAGTTATATAAAAAAAAACAGTAACGGATCTGTAGTTTTATTAAGATTTAAGAAGACGTATTATATTTGGGTGTCAATATCAGTATGCAGCGCGTTATTGAAAGTAGCAAATTAATCAAAATACTACATTGAAACTGCATATTTTATGTTTTATTTTTTCAAAATTTTCTAAACCGTATGAGGGGGATACCCCCTCCAAAACCCACCCTCTTTCATGTGCTATCGCTTCCTCAAACTTGCTACACTTGCAGAATGCGCCCCCACTGTTTAAACGTTCAAAGCCTAAGATATAAATAAATATTCCAGGCAACTCCAGTTAAATTATTACCAAATAAAACCTGCTTGTGTCGAACCTCGGATGTTTCGAAGTTTTCTGAGGGTCCATTTAACTTCGACACAATAAGGATTGTTTATATATATATATATATATATATATATATATATATATATATATATATATAAGCCCCGCCCCACCCCCAGCCCCACATATTGCGCCCCCTCCCCCCCCCCCCCCAAATTATAAAACCTCCCTAAAGCCTATGTTGACTGAATATTTCGGGATTTTACGCCGCACATTTAGTATCATTATTTGCTGCAATTCAAATTCATAATTTTAATTAATGATTGTATTATTATCCAAATAAAGTAACTGCAAATGGTTGTTATTAATGTTTAATCCTACCTATCAACATGCTCCGTCGTATTATCAGTCTCAACCGGAATAACTACCACATTATTGAGCGGACCTGTGAATTTTCCATATCTTAAATCTTGTATGCTGTGGCTTTATTCATGAAAACTGCTTTATTTGAAATTGAATTTGTGGATTTGAACTCAACGACAATTACTAGTAGGCGTTATTTTATAAATCATTATTATTTATAAATTATTTCCTGCCCAGAAGACAATTATATTTGAAAAAGGGAGAGGGGTCAAACATTCTGTAATGCCCAATATTCGAGGAAGTGAGACAAAGTGCGGGGATAAGGTACAGGAAATCATTTTTAGTAACAACGAAATGTTAAGCTTGCAAGTGTTGTAGTGAGTTTGTATAGATAGGAGTTCTTTCGAGAAAGTACTAGTCAACTTTGCGGGGGGCAAGGTGCCAGTGTATAGGATTAGGGACGGATTGGTCACTACAGAGGAGGTGGGGTTCGAACGGGCTTGGATGATGAAAAGGGCTTATTTCTGGTAAAAGGCTGGTCGTTTTGGAGTGATTTGGAGGGATACCTTAGCCTGAGACGACGTTAATCTACGATGTAGTCCAGGGATAGGCATCAACCTAGCTACTGTAAGTTCTTGATTAACTGTATGTTATTGTTAAATGTTTTCGGCTGTTTTCTTCTTCCTCGATTGATTACCACCCCCCCCCCTAATTTGGTGACGGCTCCTTACCATAAATCCAGCCAGGGTTCCTGTTCGGGTTGTAAACCACAGAATTGTATTACCGGCTTGAAAAGCGGTATAGAGCAAAGAAACGGTACATTAGTGATGAAACATGGGGCTAGAGTGCAATTCCTACTGGGTCTGATTGACAGCCGGGAAGAGACAGAAAACAGGTCGATTTGGTATGAGTGACGTCACACTCGGATACTGTATCCCATAGTTATTTTAACTGGAGAAACTCGCAATTAATAGATTAATTAAATTGACAGAAAATAAATTGCCATGTAAGTGACAAGATATAAGCTGTCAACAGTTGGACAGTATTGTTTCCAATATAAAAGTACTTTGCTGATATTTTAACAGACGGCACAGACATATGAGCTGACACTGGTATAAAGGAAGACCTGCCTCAAGCTGAGACACTGAGCAAATTAGTGTGTGTTAAAATTAGCCCTTGGGATAACACAGAAAGCTACTTGTCGTTGACAATGTGATTTTGTATGGTAAATTGCGGAATCAGTGATTGCACTGTGATTGATAATTACATAATGTATCTGTAAGTATTATTAAGAAGAAGATTTTATTAATGACCGGAGAAACATATTATGTAGCGTAATCTGTTTTAAATGGCAGTATGTTGATACATTAGAAACTTGCATATAAGTTGACCTATAAGACGAGATCGCATATCAGACGAGATTAATTTTTTAGCGATTAAATTATTGATCGTTTAGGCACATACATATACATGTGTGGATAATTGTGAATTATTCAGGAAAATACATATAAATATATTGGTGTAGGTTGATTATCAGACAGAATACTATATGATTACGTGGAAAACCTTGTTAGAGCTTACTTTGAGAACCTCCAATGACAAGTCCAAGTGAACAGTGGTTGGAAAAGGTGACCTCTCGTGGGCATGGGGAGCACTACCCCCTTCTAGAACCTGATTCGTACATAACAGTGGAACGGACAGGTTTTGAGATATGGTGCCCGACAAATCCAATTTTGATGGACATGCTATCGGTTAGACAGGGTATGGACCCGCTCCATGAAGCAAAAGGAACCGTCTGTGCAGACACCAATGCCGGTAGCAAGAACGGTGCATGAGAGCTCAATGCCACCAATAACAATGAGGCCGCTTTCGCCAGGCTCAGCATGAAGTAGACTCCCAAGCAAGAAACAAAAAGAACCTGACAAGTTTGATGGCGACAGGTAGAAAGGGCAGATATTGAGATTCCGCTCGAAACCAACGTGGAGTTGAACGGACAGAAGCAGAGAAGGCCCTGCAGCTCTCTACGTGTTTAAGCGGGAAAACCCAGAGGATACTCAGCGAGGTATCTACTGAGAAACGACACGATTACGTGGCTTTGAAGGATGCCTTCTCTAAGAGGTTCGGTCCGCCGTGTAAAAAGAGCGAATTTCAGGCGATGTTCTGCCAGTGGAAGAGGAACCCAAATGGAAAACAGAAGGGAGGTATCTCGTCTTGCCCAGAGGGCATACCAAGGTGTTGGAAGCGATGCCTTAGATCTGATTGCAAGGGATCAGTTTGTTAAAGGGTTGGGCGATAGTGAGATGAAGAGACACGTGGACCTCATCTGCCCATCGGGTCTGGAAAAAAGTGACTAGCGACTCAATACGAATCATTTTAGGAAGGCGCGAGTGTTCGGCCTGATCGTAAGCTCCGACAAAGGTCAGCTCCGATAGATTACCTGAGGACACGAATTGACGAACAAATCACACAGCTTCGAGAACAAGTTAAACAGTTGATGGCCAATGAGAGTAAGACTCAAGAGGTTAACCAGACTGTAAGTCACCAGTTAGCGACTCTGATTAAGCAGGTTAACCTGCTATCGCAGCTGTTGACTGGAGCAGGTCAATCGCAGCCATCTGTCCTGAGTGATAGTGGTGCGCATGAGGCCGGAATTAACCCCCCCCCCCCCCCAAGAAAGCAAGTATAGATCCCATACCTGCACAAGTGTGTTTTGAATGTGGCCAGCCTGGCCACTTCAGGAAAAACTGTCCCTCAGGACGAAATAAACTAGTGGATACGTCATAGCCAAATGGGAGGGCCGGGAGAACGACCTGCATAAAGGGCGGATGGCTGCAGAGGGCGTCGTTCAAAAAGGGCTATGACCTGGTTAATAGTGGTTTGGATATGTCCTAACTGGACTACTCTTTCTTCCGGAAGCTTCTGAATTACATCAGGCGTAGGCTAAGAGATTCCGGTTGTGACATCAGCACTGGCTCTGTAGAACCGATTGACATAAGAGGGGCGATTGATATTAAGTTTAATTTCATTTGAGTAACTAGGTATTGAACCGTACCTTTGTTATTTTGAAGTTTGGTTCCTTGAAGGGAATTCTTTGAATTGATTTTAGTTAGGTGTTGGTTGCCTGATTTACACGAAGTTAGGGATCTTGCATACAGAACAGGAGCGGTACCTGTAACGGGCTAAAACGAGCAACAACTGTAGCCGAGTGAGACTAAGTGACCCCTTAAATGTGCCACCTAGACATGATGTTAAAACACCTGAATTGTTATATAGGCTCAAGATTGGAAAAGTTCAACCTGTGGTGGGTTTGGTGGAACCCTTAACATAATTGCTGGAGGATTCTGGCCTTTTTATGGGAAAGGCTTGAGTCAATACCACCAAGTGTAAGTATGTGAAAAACTAAGTACTTGCCCGCCGGACTCACGGTAGCCCTGACGCGGCTGAGCCAGTGGTGAAGAGTCTCCCCCCCCCCCCCTGATGCCTCAGAATCTGAACATTTGAAACCTATGTTAGAAGAGATATCCGAGAAGTTGAGTCCTGACCAGAGAAAACATGTACGGTAACTGGAAGCCGAATACGGGGAGGTGCTCGCATCACTAGACGGAGCCTTGGGATTCACTCATTTAGTAGAACACAAAATCGATACAGAGGGCTAAGTTTCTGATGCCATTCTCTCTCAAGATCTTCCACAAGCTTAGCCTTTGCACGATGTCAAAGACGGCCTTAAAATCCACAAAAATTGTCACTGCTTGAATCTGGTACTCCAGACACTTCTCAAACAGATTCCTTAGTGTAAAGATCTGATCCGAGCAACCTCCGCCACTCCTGAAGCCAGTCTGGTTCTCTCGTAGACTAGGGTCTACTGCCTTCTGCATCCTCCTCAGCAGTATTCATGCAAAAGCCTTCCCTGCCACAGACAGCAACGGTACACTGTAGAGATCTTCAAAATCAACAATATGAAAATGGTTCATGATTATATGTCTAGCCATTCCGCTGAAATCTAGCCTATTTGTATGCCGTCAGCTGAGATAAAAATGACCATGTACAATTAAGGACACCCCGCGATGTAAAGACAGAGGATTCTAGGTCCAACAGTAAAGTTTTGTACCCTGTCTGACCTTCTGGGTGCTTATTAAAATGATTTTGATCACCATGACCTAATTTCAGGTTTCCGTGGAGAATGCCCAGGGTGTTTTTGTCGGTAGCACGCAAAATATAGGTCACCATGACTAATTTCAAGTTTCCATGGAGATTGCCCAAGACTTCCCTGTATATTGCATTGGATCCTTCTAGGGTAAGCAGATACAATATGTGCCCACCTGAATTTAGTGTGCTAAAATCATGTTTTTGGCCAATCGTTCACGAAAAATAGGCCATAACGACTTTATTTCATGTTTTTATGCAGATCTACCCAGGACCTGCCTGAATATCATGTATGAAGATTCTGGGCCTAGCGGATACAATTTGTGCTCCGTCTGACTCACTGGTTGCTGAAAATTATGTTTTTCAGCCTGTAGTTCGCAACATGTAGGTCACCATGGACTAATTTCAGGTTTCCAAGGAGTTTGGCCTAGGATCAGTTGGAAGATTGAAGGTCTTACGGTTTCGATTTGTGCCCTGTAAACGGACGGACTGCTTTTTCTAAAGGTTATAAAAACAGCAAAAAAATGCGTAAAACAATAAAAAAAAATACATGTGGCGTCACCAATTGTCAGGAAAAGATAAACGCCCCAAGATCAATATAGATGGAAAGAATCATAGCAATCAATGCATAAGTTTTTCAGATACTGGAGCTTATGATCAAGTATTTTAATTATTCAAGCCACATAGCTCAGAGGATATAGGTCACAGTGACCTAATTTCAGGTTTCCAATGAGATTTTTTTATGGACCTCCATGAGTGTAACGTTAGAAGATACAAATTGTGCTCCATCTGACTGACTGAGTGTTCAAAATCATGTTTTTTAGCCTGTAGTTCACCATGACCTTATTTCAGGTTTCCAAAAAAAAAAAGGTTGGCCTAAGACCTCCGTTGATGTACAGTTAGAAGTTTCTAGGTCTAACGGTTACGGTTTGTGACCTGTTAATGGAAGAATTTCATATAAAGGTATCAAAAATAGAGAAAAAAATGCGTAAAAATTAGAAAAATACAGGTGGCGACACTAGTCTTTAGAAAATGATGCAACACTATAAAAATGCGTAAAAATAGAAAAAAATACAGGTGGCGCCACCAGCCATCAGGAAATAATGGAACACTAATTGATTAATATATGTGGAAAGAATTATGGCAATCAATACAGTAGTTAGTCAGACCCGCGCGGGTGCCCGCATGTACATAGAAAGGCACGCGAAACTAAAAAGTAAATTAAAAGTGGAAAATCAATCTGAAATTAACAGTTTACGTCATATGCCCTCATAACATCCCAATAACACTTTTTTTCATTTTTCACATTTTAATTTTACTTTGGTTCACGGTTACACAATGGATATTTTGTATACTTTTGATTCAGCTAAATCTAACCGAAACATCCTATCGATCCTTGATCCAAGTAGAACAGAAGCGGTTCCAGAGGAAAGGTCCAGGGGGTCCGGACCCTCCCTTTTCATCCGCCGCGACGTTTTATTTTACATGGTCACCTTTTTTAAGGTTTTGTCATTAATCCTCCTGGGCTGGTCCCTTTCCGAAATTATACAATCATACTATCCAGTTCTGCAGCCTTTATTGGTATCTTTGTTCAACAAAATTTTACATTCTGGAGTTTTTCCTGATGAGTGGTGTAAAGCTATTATAATTCCTCTCCTCAAGAAAGGTTCAATTAATAATCCAGGTAACTATCGAGGTATTTCATTACTAAATATAACTGGGAAAATTTTGACAAAAATCTTATACAGTAGATGTTGTTGAGAGTAATAATTTGATGTCAGAAGCACAAGCAGGGTATAGGAAAGGGTACTGTACTGTCGATAATAGTTTTATTTTACAAGCCATGGTCCAAAAATATATAACAAAACAAAGAGGCAGATGTTATTGTTTGTATGTCGATTTTTCTAAAGCTTTCGATTCAGTGAAACATAATATATTATGGAATGTATTGATAAACCATGGTATTAATGGAATATTTTAAGGGTTTTACAATCATTATATACAAATATGAAGTCATGTGTATTATCAGAAAGTGGGCTTACAGAGTACTTTCAATGTTCAGTAGGAATGAGACAAAGACTGTAAAGATGTATATGTTAATGAGAGCCTTCCAAATATAACTACTTTAATGTCTGCTGATGATGTCGTGAATTTTGGAGATACTGTCGGCAGACTACAAAAGCAAATAGAGAAGCTTCAGCAATTTTGTGTATGAAAGTGAATTTGGAAAATACAAAAGTCATGGTGTTCAGAAGAGGCGGCCCACTACGAAAGAATGAAAACTGGTATTTCCAAGGCAAAAAGTTAGAAGTGGTAAATAATTACAAATATCTTGGTATTTTTCTCACAACAAAATTGTCATGGACAAAAACACATCAGCAACAAATAATGCAAGCTAACAAAGCATTATGTGTTATAAAAGCTTACTATAGGAAATGTACTAATTTAAATGTTAAACAACTTTTTATCTTTTTGATAGCATGGTGATACCTATATTATTATATGGCTGTGAATTGTGGGGTTATTCAAAATATATGATTTTAGAAAGAGTACAGTATAAATTTTGCAAGTATATTCTTAAAGTAAGTGCAAGTACACCTAATGCAGCTGCCTTAGGAGAATGTGGTAGATTACCACTATTTGTTAAATACTCTTTGAAATGCCTGAAATACTGGATAAGACTATTACATATGGATACAAACAGATTCCCAAAACATATATATTCATGTTTATTTAATTTAGATAATAATGGAGAAAATAACTGGGTCAGTGGTGTAAGATCATTATTATTTCAAGCAGGTTATGGCTATGTATGGATGGCACTACATGTAGGAGATGAGAAAATGTTTTTATCTGGTATTAAACAGAGACTAACAGATATGGCAGTTCAAGATTGGCAAAATGACATTAACTCCTGTAATAAATTGAACTCATATTGTGTTTTTAAATCTATGTTAACGTTAGAAAAATATTTTGTTTGTGTTCCAAATAAAAACCACAGATGTGCATTAGCTAAACTTAGATGCTCTAAACACAAATTAGCCATAGAAACAGGCAGACATCAAAATCTTAACATAGAAGAAAGAATATGTATGTACTGCTTAAATCATGGATACAACATTACAGAGGATAAGATCCATTTCATATTAGAATGTCCAATGTATGCAGAACTTAGGAAAAAATATTTGGGGGCTGAAAAGTATGAAACCAATGGAATTAATTTTAAAGAAATATTAAATTCAGAAAATCCAACACATATATCAAAATTAGCAATTTTTGTTTATCAGTCATTCAATGTTCGACAGAATTTTTATGGTTGAATAGCACACTTTGAACAGATGGCAGAATGAACATTATGAGCGTACAATATTTTTAACTTGCATGTTGTGTTTTGCTTACGATGATATATAATGAATAGTAAATGCACAATTGTCATTCAGGATCATATTTAATTGTTCTATTTAAATTGAGTATGAACACAAGAAGACGAATACCTTTAATATTTATGAAATGTATACCAAACAGACTTGTACTACATTTTATTCCAGGTGAGTGTTTGTCAGTTGTTTGTTTGTTTAATATTGATTTAGTTATTAATTCTTAGTGTTTCCTATTCCCTCTCTCTCTCTCTCTCTCTTTTTTTTCTTTTTTTTCACTTCAACTGGCATGAATTACTTTTATCTTTATTGTTGTTGGTGTTGATGTTATTATTATTTTTACAATTTCAGTTTAGTACACATCGGTACTATTTAAGTTGAGTAAATAATGAGTTAGAGGAAAAGTAAAGTAGACATTTAAAGCAAAGTTAACAAAATATTTAACCAGGTATTCAATTTATTATTATTATTATTATTATTATTGTTTTTTTCAGGTCATTTATAAAATGCATATTAGAATATATTGCACAGAATGAATGGATTGCATTTTCTTGTAAAAATGTATTTATTTATTTTTTCAAAATCATTGTAAGTCATGATTATAATAACTTATATATAAGTAACATCTATGCAATACTGATACATGTTATATTAATTTTTTGAATTGACTTTACATTCACATATATTTGGAACTATGGGCCTGTGGCCTTCATTTCCGGAATAAAGCATTTGTTTGTTTGTTTGTTTGGTCCCTTTCCGAAATCCTGGACCCGCCCCTGTAAAATGTGGTTACATGAATCTTTCCTCCACAACATCTGAGCATGGTTTATCATCTCCTACGTCATTTGACAATCTGAAATAAAGAGGCTTTCGTTCGTGCAAGCATTGCTAGTGTGTTGATTCCCGTATTAGAAAGCAACCAAACATAAATGACAAAAGTACATTGGATACCTTGTGAGGAAATCCAAGGGCTTGGATACTCTTCCCGATAGTAGCCTATTACTCGTGATGACAGCTCATAGGTATGGCTGATTTCAGATGGCAGCATTACGTCACCTGATGAGACAACTCATACAAATGGCAAATTCATGACGGTATAGTACATTGGTACCGCATGAGAACACGGGACAAACAAGGGACCTGTGGGTCACGGTGCATACATTTATTTTGAGAATATTTGTTTAGTGGTTGTGTTGAGTGTTGACTGTGCTATTTTATGGACCATATGAAAGATGCAGGGGCCCCTCAAGCGCACAAACATGTATTGTAAAAGTATTTCATCCTAGTGACGTAATATGCCTATATATATATATATATATATATATATATATATATATATATATATATATATATCCAATGGGAACATACGAATCCCTGCAAATCATTGAACAATGGACATGAGCTGAGGCATAATAATACACATTTTATTAACTCCAAAAAGACGCTAGAATATGGGCAGACGAAAAGCAAATAAGTGTATCCGCCAAATCACAGAAACATGGGTAAAGTAAGGCATTGATTGTTCCTGACATGACATGACTCCAAAATGGTTGCATCAGTGAAACCAATTCCTCATAAACAGTAAGTCACATAAGTGAGTACACCCATCACATTTCAGCAATCATTTTATTAGATCTTCCCAGGGACCAATACTATGGAACTGAAACTTGAATATATTTCAACATAGTCAATGTACAACTTCTATTGCAGCATAGAATGACTTTACTCTGAAAATAACTCTACACAGAGGCATTATTGTCTAAATGGCAGGCAACAAAAGTTAATAAACCCCACATTGACCATTGCCATCTCGCACAGTCCTGACACAGTTACAATTCATTCAACCATGCTAAGCTACTTGTCCTTTTCATTATGTTCATGTTCGTGTTTGTATCCTGTATTTTCTGTGAATCTTGGTGCTTTGGGTATAATTCTCCCATACCGTCAACTGAATGGTCAACATGGCACCTCATGGCAAAGAACTGTCTGACGACTTGAGAAATAGAACTGTAGCTCTTCACAAGGATGACCTAGGCTATAAGAAGACTGATAACACCCTGAAACTGAGCTATAGTACGGTGGCTAGAGTCATAGAGCGGTTTTGCAAGACAGATTCCATTCAAAATAGGCCTTGCCAGGGTCGATCAAACAAGTTGGGTCCTCGTGCTAAGCATCGCGACCAGATGCTGGCTTAATAAACAGACGCATGAGTGCTGCCAGCATTGCTGTAGAGGTTGCAGAAGCAGGAGGTCAGCTTGTCCGCAAACTGCAACACCTTGGTCTGCATGGCTGTCGTCCCAGAAGGAAGTCTCTTCTGAAGCTGGCCCACATGGAAGCATGCCAGCAGTTTCTTGATGTCATACAGTCCATGAGCATGAAATACTGGAACCATGCCCTGTGGTCTGGTGAGATAATATTGTTTGGCTCAGTAGGGTTCAACACGTCTGTTGGCGCCCTGGTGAGGAGTACTAAGATTATTATAGTGTGTCTTGCCTGCAGCCAAGCACGGTATAGGCAGTGTCATTGTGTTGGGCTGCATGAGTGCTGCTGGCACTGGGGAGCTGTGGGGATTCCAACAAGTACTGTGACATTCTGAGGAAGAACATGATATTTGCCCCCCCCCCCCCCCCCTTAAGAAACTGGGCCACACAGCAGTTTTCCAACATAATTAGGACCCGAAACATACCTCAAAGATGACAACTGTTTTCCTGAAGAAGCTAAAGGTAAAGGTTATGGAATGGCCAACTATGTCTCCACACCTAAACCCTATTGAGCGCCTGTGGAGCATCCTCAAGCAGAACATGGAGGTGCGCCAGGTGTCTAGCATCCACCAGCTCCGTGATGTCATCATGGAGGAATGGAAGAAGAACCCAGCAACAGCCTGTGCAGCTCTAGTGCATTCCAGGAGGATTAAGGCAGTGCTAGTTAATAATGGTGCTCACACAAAATATTAACACTTTGGAAGCCATTCAGACATTTTCATTGTAGGTTGTACTCACTTTTGTTGCCTGCCATTTAGACAATAATACCTCTATGTAAAGTTATTTTCAGAAGAATGTAATTCTATGCTGCTTTTAGAGTTGTACATTGACTATGCTAAAGTATAACCAAGTTTTCAGTTCTATAGTATTTGCCCTTGGGAAGATCTAATCAAATGAATGCTGAAATGTGAGGGGTGTACTCACTTTTGTAACATACTGTATGTGATATTGTCATCAAAATCAGATCAACATATAGAAACATCATGCAAAATTCAGGCTGAAAAACCAATCTATTACTGAGAAAAAGTGCATCAATTTATTCTATAACATGTGACCCAGGGGTCATGACGCTCTGCTGAGACATTCACAAAAGGAATTTTATCATCTGAATGCCAAATTTTGTAAGTTGTATCCCAATTCAACTGATGCATAGCTCAGAGGCCATGTGTAACAGAGACCTAATTTCTGGTTTCCAAGATTTTTTTTCACGGACCTACTTGCATGTAAAGCTAGAAGATTCTAGGTGCAATGGTAACGATTTGAGCCCTGTTGACAGGCGATCGCATCTTAGAAAGTATAAAAAATAAAAATTTAAAGAAAATGCATAAAAATTTGAAAAATTCCAGGTCGTGCGACCAGTCTGCAGCAACTGATGAAACCATTTTTTTATTATTCTTGGGGGGGGGGGGGGTTACTTCTGTGCCTCATAGCTCGGAGAAAAAGGGTAACAGAGACCTTATATCAAGTTTCCATGGAGATTTTTCATTTTCCTTCCACGATGTCAGTTCAGAAGTTTCTAGGTCCTATAGTTATTATTTGTGCCCTGTTAATTGACAGAGGGGAAGCCTAGCTAAGCTGAATCAAGGAAGATGCCTGGAGTGGAGTAGTGACATAACATAGGTGAGGCTGCATCTCTCACTGCAGGCCGTTTGACTGGGTTCCCCTGATGTAAACAACACATGATATGGTGTATGAAAACTGGAATAAAAGCTCCTTTTACTTTTTAAAAGCCCTTTTTCCACCAATTTCTTTCAAATTTCAGTTTTATTAGATCAAAACCTTATCTGTCTATCATGTGAATATAAAAGAGAATGTACATACAGGAAAAAAAGATTTGCCTCAGTTAAAGTTGGCCAAAATTTAAGGTAATGTTCATACATTTATGCTAAAAACTTTAAAAACAAGGGACCCATGGGTCACTGTGCTCAGCTGAAGTTGACCTTGAGGATAAAATTTAAAATAATATCAAATGGAGATAAAGTGGGAGAGGAAGAGGAAATATAGGCCATGGTTGGTTAATATGATTGGTTTGTATTGATGAGCAAGAAATTGTTGCAAATAATATTTTGTGACCTAACCAAGTGTTTCCTAATCTGTACTATTACCATGATCGTTAGTTGGCTTTTTTATTAACTGTTAACATTTCAGTAGTTTACACATTTGTTCAATTGAATCTATTTTTTTAAATATATATTATTAAATATATGTATTTTTTTATGAAATGTATACAGTTGAAATATAACTTATGTCTCAAGTCCACAGATGAAAGGACTTGGTGGTGATGGTGGGGTGTGGTTTTGGTGTGAAATGATGGGAGTTACAACATATCTTATTTATTATAGTGTATACACATAGGATTTTCACTAAATTCAAGAATACTTACTGGATAAAAAAAGTTCATTCATAATTACTTAATATTTAAAAAAGGACAGACAGACTGGTAGTCAAACAAAGCTGATAATATATGTAGTTTCAATTATTTCTTAATTTATTTATTATATCAAATTTTTTTTGTTTTAAATTTCAGACTGCAATAAATTAATTCTAAACACATACAGATTGTTGAAAGTTATTTCAACAGTGCTTATAGGAAAAATTTCATAATATATATATTTAATGATAACGGAGAGATGATGGACAGAGCTGATAACTTTATGTTCCATTCCCTGAAGGCAAGAATATGTTTCCATAAGATCTTAATTTTTTTAATCCTATTAAAATTTTAATTAAATTAATTAAAATATAATCGTTTTGAACCCGTGTATTGTCAAGGAGCTAACTTGGTGGCGAGAAGCTATTAATAATTGGAATGGTGCCCCCATACGAGTTAAACCTAAAGATATTCAGGTTGCTACGGATGCAAGTAGTTTTGGTTGGGGTGCTTGTATTGATGCATTGAATGTTAAAGCTTCAGGACAATGGAATACTCGGGTCGCCCACATGCCTTCAACTACAGGGAGCTTCTTGCCGTAGGGCTGGCTCTAAGGTCATTTGGACAAGAACTCCAGGGGAAATCTGTTCAAATCTTGAGCGACAATGTGACAACGGTTGCATGTGTCAACCGTTTATGCAGTCCAAGTCAGGAATTAGGGGACTTAGTTCAAAGAGTTTGGCTAGAGGCACATACGTGGGACATAGATCTACAGACCAAATACCTCGCTGGAAAACAGAACCGCCATTCCGATATGTTGAGCCGAAATTTGTCCCCGTACGAATGGAAATTAAACGCACGTTTATTCCGTTTTCTAGACTTAATGTTGGGCCTCGCAGCATCGACCGGTTTGCTTCAATGATGACAGCGCAACTACCCCGTTACAACAGCCTGTATCACGACTCCCTCTCGTCCGGTATAGCTGCTTTGGCTCACAATTGGACGGGCGTAAACAATTTTGTCTATCCACCGTTTTGGCTTATTTCGAAGATTCTAAATCTAAACGCATCTCAAAAGTTGGAGGAAACCCTAATAGCACCTTACTGGCCAGCTCAACCTTGGTTTCGTCAGCTGGTCCAAATGACAACGGTCCCTCCGTTCCGGATCCCAAACAATCCCCGGTCAATTTGGCTATTAGGCGTTTGTCCTGAACTATTAAAGAACCCAAACTGGAAACTGTACTCTTGGAGAATTTCTGGCGGTTAAAACTTGATGCTCAGGGTTGGAGACATGTAACTGGGCTAAAAGCACACTTGATTTATACAACAGGCTACTAGTAAAATTAAAGTCGTTTTGTAATCAGTTCCATGTTATGTTTCCCCCAAGAGACAGCAGGGATATTGCAGAGTTTTTATGTGTGTTGGATGATAGTTCTTCACGCCCCTGTTCATTTTTGTGTTCGGCGTCAGCTGCGCTTGACTATGATAATGTTTTGCTTCGGCCTAACATTAAGAACCTTTGTACTGCTTTGAACAAATCAGGCACACAGGCCCCCACACCCAGACCGACGATCCTGCCAGTTGCACCGTTTACAGAACTTTTCCTGTCTTGGCCGGACAATGAAGAACTTACTATCAAACATTTGCGACTGAAATGTTTGACCTTGTTAGCCTTTGCTGTGTTTCTTAGACCGTTTGATGTGGCGCCGAATGCCAAGGTTTTTGATAAGGAAACTCGTGTGTGTAACAAGTTTATTATGTCCGTTGACCAGATCACCTTGAATTTGGATGGTTCTATGAATATAATTTTTTTTGGCATGAAGAATGACCATTACAGAGATGGTTTCTCTGTTCATGTGCAACCTTGTTCTGTAGTGACATTGAGTTGTTATATTAAGAAAACTTCTCAGTTCAGGCGCGCGGTTCGAATGGACCATTGTTTTTAGCTTTGAACAAATCATATAATGCTTTGTTTTTCTTCGATTGGTAAAATTCTTGAGAAGTGAATTAACATGGCAGGTCTAGGAGGTTGCGGGTTTTACTGCAAAATGTTTAGGCCTACTGGTGCGACGACTGCTAATATTACCCCAGAATCCGTTCGGAAAGTTGGCAGGTGGAAATCCAAGGAGGTGTTTGAGCAGCATTATGTGCATTCGAGGTCGGCCACTGACTTCACTGATAAGGTGTTTCAAATGTAATTTTGTTTTATTTTTGCATATCTTTTGTCTCTTAATTAGGCATATTCACATCAGTGTTTGTTGTTTAGGTGTGATATAAATTTGCTAAAATTGTTTATCACCAGAAACGATATAAACTGTCAGGTCCATGCCATGGGTGGCGGCATCTATATATCGCCACCCATTCTATTCATTCTCCGCTTGGTGTCGGCTACGTTTTATTTGATTTATGGTTTTATAATGCCTGGGAATGAGGACATATTCGCCGTATTCTATGATATGGTTGATGAAACCAAGTGCGAAAGAATAAAGGCATATTCATAGTCCGGCAGCCAAAGGTCATTTTTTTGGCTAACCTTGTTTTATGGTCTTAAGTTTTTTTTTGTGGATTTTGTTTGCCCACATATCAGGTGTGAAAAATATGTTGGTTGGCCCGCTGTCAGCCTTGGGCAATTTTTGCTTATTAGCATAAAACAAAATGGCCGCCAAAATAATGCGAAAATAGCAAAAATGCCATAATTACCTTTACATTTGACATAGTGGGTCATCCAATATATGATATCCGAGGTATTATTACCCAAAGAATTCATTGTATCCGCCAAAACGAAGTTTTGCGGATACTATGTTTTTGACCGGGTTCCGCCGCCGCCGCCGCCGCGTTCGTTTCCGGAGAACTACTCTGAGACTACTGGAGGGATTTTTCCGAAACGTACACCAATTATCGGGTCACATGTGAACTGGTGCCTAACCAATTCGTGTTGACCTCTGACCTTTCCTCTGCCCAGCGTCTATTTGTGCGTATGTTTCCACACATACACCCAAATATTTCGGGAACCGTTTGACCGATCAGGAAGAAAAAATTTGTATAATTGTAGCACTTGGATAGCTTTATAACATACACAAACAATGGTGGCGCCACCTGCAACCATGTTTGCACAGTGTCCGTCTGTTCGTCTGCCTTGGGTTAAAATCACTCATATCTCTGCAAAGGTTTGACTAATTCACTTGAAATTTGGCATGCGTATACATCCTGGATAGCTTTCTTGATTTTATGACAGGTGGCGCCACATACATTCACGTTTACGCTGCAGACATCCAAGATCATATCTCGGGAACCGTTTGACCGATTGGGCCAAAATTTTGTATGTGTATAGATCTCACATAGCTCTTTATGATACGTAAAACTGGTGGCGCACAGCCACCATCTGTTTATCTGCCATGGGATAAAATCACTCATATCTCGAAAGTGATTTAACATTTCTGCCTAAAATTTTGCAGGTTTATACATCCTGGACAGCTCTCTTGATTTTATGACAGGTTGCGCCACCTACATTATAGTTTACGCTGCAGACATCTAAGCTCGTATCTCGGGAACTGTTTGACCGATTGGGCCAAAGGTATGCATGTGTATTGATCTCACATAGCTCTTTATCATATGCAAAACTGGTGGCCCCACCTGCAACTATTTTTGCACAGCGTTCGTCTGTTTGTCTGCCACGGGCTAAAATCACTCATATACATGTAGTGGTTTAACTTATCTGCCTTAAATTTTGCATATGTATACAACTTGGACAGCTTTCTGGATTTTGTGGTAGGTGGCACTACCTGCATACACATTTCGGCTGCAGACATCCATGCTAATATGCAACACTTTACTCTATTTCCCCTTGCCACTCAATCCATGCCTCACTTCACCCGTTCCACTCTGATTTTGGCGGATACACGTAGTCGCTTGTCAACTACCCGTATTCTAGTTTTTTGTATTGTTTTAATCAAAATGACCACCATTTTCAATGTAGCTGTTCTTCCTTTAAAAAACTGTAAATATACTGAACGCATGATTTGGTAAATGGAAAAAAAAATTCTCTGGGTAAGGTAGGAACACGGCTACGCAGCTCAGACAGGTGGATCTCGGAATCAACTAGTATAGTTTCAACCCGACTGACATGCACTCAACCCTCCATGATTTAGCTGAAGCATGTATGATCTTCTGCGGGCTTCCTGACAAAAAAAAAAGTTTCATGGGAAATTATTTCTTGACCAATTTCAGAATCGACAGCAGGATAGACTAAAGGTTTCAAGTTCAAGACCTGTAATATTTCTCGCGATAAGCACCGTTTTAGTGCCGTAAATTTTATTTATAAATCATATTAGTTCTTTAAAGTAAGGAGAGCTTTAACTCGCACCCTAATATGCAGACTCACTATTCAAATTCAGAATTCAGAAGTGCAAGCAAAGAAGAATGCTGAAATTTTTTTTTTATTACAAACCAGACCTTGTATATTGAAACATGATTGTATAGCTGACATATGAGTTTGGCGACATTATTCAATAAGGTAGACAATACATTTTAATTCTCATACATTTTCATACAGCAAAAAGGAAAAGAAAGTGTACGGTGAAATTCCATAAAAACTTTTCCTTCCTTATGCATGCCACCCACAGCCATGGCTGTACTTTAATCTATAAAGTTGACTTTTAACGAAACATGAGCTTAACCGAGATTTTCTCGATATCCGTGTCCCAACCGATAGCCAACTGTTCCTTGTGATAAGAGCCCACTCCCCCATATGACCTTTATATATATAGGTACCTACTAAATCCCGAGGTCATCTTTTTTTTATTTCTTGGGAAATGTAGCTTAATCATTCTTGTGCATCAATTGATGGATTGTTAAATGCATATGAGTAATCAATTAGCGATTTTTTAGCCATAGGCTAATCATTTTGTTGTCTACATTTGTAAGTCTCTATGATACAAGTAAATCTCTGAATTTGCGATGTCATCTCACAGAACAAAATTTCACATTACTAATTATGTTGCGTGTTTCTATAATATGTGCCAGCTTAATAGCATACAATAAATTGCATTTTACCTTCGTGTTTCCTGTGTGCATACATGGGAAAACATCTATATGTTGCAGATTAGTTCAAAGTTCAGAAAGACTTTTTTACCTCATTATGATGTTAACACCGACTGCAAAATTTTTCGGGGGTGGGGCATATTATAAAACTAAGGCATTGTCATCATCGTTTATAAAACATGAATTTAGGCGCTGAAGGTTCCAGGTATTATTGAAATATTTGATAACAGATATGACGTCAGAAGCGTGTGTTGCTACTGACTAAATTTGTATGGTTCCACAATACCATTTAAAAAATCAAATTAAATTTATGCTCATTTGGGTCTCCTTCCTCTAAAAAGCTGTTAATCTTAATATAAAATATAAAGTATAAAGTCTTTTCTGGTTTAGCTACAGAAACTGTAGAAATGAGTTCAGCTTGTACAGGCAAGTTGACATAGTTGGCGATCACAAAGCAGACGAATAATCAATATTTATATGACTTTATATGACTGTTGTGGCGAGTGGGAATCAGTGGGAAGCACTCATTGGCGGATATCCGGGCAAGATGGTGGTCTCCGGACGATCTCCGGGTGAAGTTTCCGTGGATAACTGAATAAATACTTTGTGCACTTGCAAATTAAGTATCATATTCGATGCGGATGTCATTGAGAAGTGTCAAGGGGAACGTTTAATACGAATTGCTGCCTTATTAATTAAGATATCGCGATCTCCGGGTTTTATTTTGATCTCCGGCCGGAGATCTCCGGGTTTAAGATACACCCGCGATCTGAACTTCCGTCATATGATGGGAGTATTATGGTATACAAATACCGTCCGTTAACTATAGTGTCGCCGCAATAACTTACAAGGGCTTTGATGGGTTTTACCGAAACTCACCGAAACTATTAACCAACAGATTATCTCGCCAGAGTTTGATTATGAGCAACATCCACGCATATTTGTTAAGGTCACAGGTCACTTGGCTATTTTGTGGTGTCGCCACGAAAACTTACAAAGAATATGAAGGGTTTTGATAAAACTCATCAGAAGTGATAATCAATAATATATCTCGCCTTAGTTCGATTTCCAGAAAAATCCATGCATATTTAATGAGGTAAGAGGTCACCATACTTTGGAGACACCTAAGTGTCAAACCAAAATCCTTTAGATTTTCATGAAACTCATACATATTTACCAATTGTTTCTCACCTGAATTAACTTCTCATCAAAATTCACGCATATTTAATGACGTCAGGGGTCCCCAGATACACGACGGGCGTATTATGCAAGCCTGCGGTGTTCTTGTTTATATGTACAATAATGTTTCCTTTCTTATAAGCTATATATTTTTTCATTTCCATCATGGTTTGTAAACAAATGTATATTTTGTCATCTAACTTACAAAATGCACATTTCGGACTGTCAGTTATGTTTGATTTTTACAAATGACTATTAAGATAAATTATGCGATATGTTAATTTGATCTGGAACATTCTAAGCTGCACCGAGTTTGAAACTTTTCAGTCTAGAGAAAGCGCTCAAGATGCTTGCCCAGCTCGATATATTAAAGTCTAAAGCCCACTTAATTAGTGGATTTGTCGAAACATCATTAACCTTTTCAACCATTTTACAGTAAACTTGCTAAGTTGCATTTTTAATACTTAAAAGGGCTTCTATATTGTTTTGAATCAAGTGAATTTCTATGTTTACTTTAAAGATTTTTTTTCCCAATCTTTGGTGTTGCATCAAGCATACCGTTATAACAAAGCGAGTTTATTTATTTCATGTTTTTTGACAAAGTGCATTAATATGTTTTGGCCCATAACTTCAAACATTTACGCATTATTGACCTATTTTCTGGCATGTACAAAGGAAGTATAATTGAGGAATGGTTATATCAAATATGAATAGATTAACAACAGCAGTTTTCACAGTGGGCAGTTTTTAAGTGAAACAATAGTTTTTTTCTGGAAAACAGAGGTGTTTTCCTTAATTTCTCGAAGGAACCAAGTCACAGTGGATTTCAGGTTTGATGGGATATATAACTGTATGCAGAATTTCAGATTCAAAGTTCAATGCTTTCAGAAAGTGCTGTGTTAACGGATAGCCGTCTGGCCAGACGTCGGACAAAGCACCATGACTTTAGCTCAGATGAGCTAAAATTCAGAAAAGTACAAGACTGTTCAACACATGGCACCTCTGTTTCACTGGCAACTACTGCTCTGGCTGACTGTCCCAGTAAATTTAAGATTCTGAAAATGAGAAGCACCATTGGTTCAATCATCTTATATATCTAAGCCGGCAAGCCCATTACAAGGCCATGTCACAACAGTTTTTCCCTTCTCATTTAGCCTCTGTAATACTAGCTTCCTGATAATAACTTTCATCGACATTCTCACATTTTAAAATCATTTGTTCAACATGAGTCAGGGTGTGCGTGTCCAGATCTTCTTTCTGAGTGAATCGTAAACCACATTCGTCACACGTCAATAGCTTTTCCGCGGCATGCACATGGGCATGTCTTAAGAAATGACCTTTCTGGGCAAAACATTTACCACAGTCTGTACACCGGAATGGTTTTTCCCCTGTGTGAATCCTCATGTGAATATTAAGGCCCCCTCTTTGAGAGAAACTTTTGTCACAGTAACAGCACTTGAATCTCTTTTCTGAAGTATGGGACCTGATATGCAAAACAAAATTCAGTTGCTGAGAGAAACATTTATCACAATGATCACACTTGAATGGTTTTTCCTCTGCATGCGTTCTGGAGTGCATTTCAAGATGTGATTGTTCAGAGAAACACTTATCACAGTCGTTACACTTAAATAACCTTTCCCCCGTGTGGGTTTTCTTGTGTATGATCAGATGATCTTTTTGTGAAAAGTGCACACCACAGTCGTCACATGTCAATTGTTTATCTCTTGTATGTATCTTGATGTGCCTGTCAAGATGACTTTTTTGTGAGAAACATTTACCACAGGCCTCACACTTGAAGGGTTTTTCTCCAGTGTGTGTCCTGGTGTGTGCTTCAAGATAAACTTTTTGAGAGAAGCATTTGTCACAGTAGTCACACTGGTGGGGCTTTTCTCCTGTATGGGTCCTGGAGTGCATTGAGAGAACATATTTTTTGGAGAAGCCCTTACCACACTCCTCACATTTGAACTGTTTTTCTCCTGTGTGGGTTCTGATGTGTTTTAGAAGACTAGCTTCCTCTGTGAATGTTTTGCCGCAGTCCTCACAACTGTATGGTTTCACCTTTGTGTGAATAGTGATGTGTTTTTCAAGATTACATTTTTGAGAAAATTTTTTACCACACTGGTCACATTTGAACAGCTTTACCCCTGTGTGGATCAGCAAGTGTCTTGCAAGATGACTTTTATTTTGGAAACATTTACCGCAAACCTCACACTCAAATGGGTTTCCTCCTGAATTGGCCATATCGAGCATTTCAAGATACTCCTGTAAGTTTTCAATCCACATAGACTAGTGATGATCAAAACATTTTCTCAGGAACATTTAATGTTTGTTACAACTGTGTCAGATATAGTCCATGCAATATTAAAATAAAAGATTACATTTACCCAAATGTTTACATGCCAGTTTCCTTCCTCAACTTACTGGTGATTCAAATGAACTTTACAGTGTTGATATGTGGGTTCTGACATGTGATTCTTAATCCAGAATTTTAAGGGTAACCTATATTGTGATCATAACTCTGAATAGTGGGCACTGTTTGGTTTATATGATCCTCTTATGTACTAGTTTATCCTTTTGAAGTTCACCATCAGTGTCACTGGAGGAACAATTGTGTTACTCAGCATTCAATTTCTTGGTTCCTTTTCATCAGTTCACATAGCTATTTCTTTTCTTCTAATACACTGTTTGGCTGGGCTGCAAAGACAAAAAAATGATCATCAGTTAGTATTTTAAACTAGTCATTCAGGAAATGTTTTATTCAGACTAACAGATATTCAGATTTGTTTAGAAACTAGATGAAGTTGCTAGTGCATTCACAATTATGAGAAGCACCCCGTCTAGCAAAATAATAAGAAACAACAAGCAAGTGACCGCTAATGGTCAGCTTTACCTAATACTGAAAACAAAAGTGATGGTGACATTTAAAGTGGGAACTTGCATACTTCATAAAAACTACATAATTAATTAAAAATCTGATCAACATTAGTGATGACAGAATTAAACAGAAAGCTCAGTCTAGTTTCACAGGTGAGTTACATCACAATGACATAATTTGAGAAGTACATATTAATCAGCAACCTCCATACAGGGTCAAGGTCTATTGAAAATATGATATGACCCTGCCAGCCGTGATGGAAGGAGCATGTTTGACCTGACATTTGATTCAATCAACACCTCACGTAGATACATTAAATATAAACAACATGTGACTCTTGAAACCTTGGGACTTGTGTCTTATATCAGAATAGGTTAATAGTTAATCCCTCAATGCATGCCTGTAATCCTTTTGCATAATGTTGAAAAGACCACCACAAGTGCGGCTTCACTATCACTGTGCATTTACAACTTCAACAATTCTTGCAGCAGTTGTATCACGTAAACTATCAGTGGAAGCATGTGTACAAGTTTCAGTTTATATTTAGAATGCTGTGTCACACATAATATTACAACGTAAAATAGATCAGCAGGTTTATCAATATACAAAATATGTTTCAAGGACAAATACTGTTTGTTGGTTATATTTGGAATGGATGTTGTCCAAGCATTCTCTAGATTTGCTACGTGCCCTAATTCTTGTAAATATCAAATGCCAGGAGATCTGGCTCACATTTGATTGTCAAGAGGTCTATCCCCTTCATAGATGAGATTTAGCATGTGGAGAATGATTAACCAGCTGTAGTGCAATTATGATGTCTAAGAACTGACCTGCATCTCTAAACAAGTAACCCATGGGTCGTGACTCGTGATGCTCAGCTGACTAGGAAGAGAGTCACAAAATGAATTTTATCATCTGGATGCCAAATTGTGAAGGTTGCATCCCCATTCAACTGTAGAAATTAAAGTTCTTCAAAATCAACAAGAAGAAAAAGTTTCATGACAATATGTACAGCCAATCCCATGAAATCTAGCTTTTTTGTATGCAGAGAGTAATAGAGTAATGAGTATGGGTAATGGATACCTAATTTCATTTTTCCAAGAAATTTTTTCATGGACCCCCCTGGATGTCAAGTTAGAAGATTTTAGGTCCAGCTGTTACGACATGTGCCTGTTTAACTGACAGACAGACAGACAACAGAAAAAGACTGATCACTATATGTTGCTCAGATGACTTTCAGTCAGCTGCGCTAAAAATCTAAATTAATATCAAATGGTGATAATATAGGCAATGGTTAGTTGATATGATTAAGGAAATTGTTGCAAATAATATTTTGTGATCTGACCATGTTTCCTAATGTTGAAGCTGAAGCATGTGAGCAGTTTGTTAAAACAAGGTCTATACTATTACAATGATTGTTGGCTGGCTTTTTGATAAGCTGTTGATAGATTAGTAGTTCCAAATTTGTTTAATTAGAACCTATTTTTTTTATATCATTTTTAATTTTTTTTTAAATGTATACAGCTGCAATAAAACTAATGTCCCCAGTGCACATGTTGAAGGACTTGATGGTTGAACTTGAAGGGGGGGGGGGGGAGTGATGGGAGTTACAATATCTCTGTAAATAACATACAGGATATGAAACATGAAAATTAGTTTATCCATAATTAAGAATTGTTGGACAGACAGCATGTAGACAGACAAAGCTGACCACCTAATCTCCCATTTTGCTGAGGCGGGAAAATAATTTGTTTTAATTATGTCTTAACTTTTTTATTGGACTTTTTTTATGAAAATAAATTCAACAGTGATCACAGGAAAAAAATTTTTAAATGATTAAATATTTATAAATATACAGAGATGGAAAAACAAAGCAAATCACTTTATTTCTCATTCTATTGCGGCAGGAAATTTATGAACATATGTTTGCGTTATATCCTTATTTTTTATTACAATTTGTTGTCAAGTTTATAAATTTATACATGTACAGTATAATATATACCGTACTGAATATTTCCAAATATTTTAGGTATACTAACACTGCCGCTTGTGTACATGTGTTTGACGTAACAGCACATTCAGGGCAATTAAAAAAAACCCAATGATCTTTAGCCATGAACAGTTCACAACAAAATAAAATGACCATTGCACCTGATGAACATAAGCTGTTGAAATAATCCCAAAAGTGGCAACAGCGGGGAACAGACAAAAGCCCCCCCCCCCCCTTCAACATTCTTTCAGAAGTGTGGAGATGAGATGGTTCACTGTGGCAATACCATGCCTATCTTAAATAAGGCCCATATCTTAGGAATTTTGGCTGATCCGGAAAGCTCACTTAAGATCCTGTTTACAGTAAGCAACTGCAGCCCTGGGAATGTGGGCTGATAACAAATTTATTAGCCAAATCATCCATCTATCACCACTACCTAACAGGCTAACACAGTGGAAGCTTATGTACAACACATTGGAAGGAGTGGTCTGGGGAGGACAACAAGCTGCAGCTGTAGTATATCACACTAAAGCAGACCTGTCATCTGACCACTTTGATGATATTTCAATAATATGAAGTAACACTGTCAAAACAATTCTCTCTGCAGGAGACAAATGCTGGCTGCCTCATTTGGACAGGAATGTGGAGAAACTTTGCATGGTCTCTGTTGTTACAATGAAATGCAATAGGTACACACAGGTATTCTGTTCATTTTTATTATAATTTATATACATGGTAATGTTATTACTAGGTCACTGTCCTGCTGCAAACTTTAGTGATCATGGCGACATCTTGTGTCATATTATTTGCATTAATGCTTAAACCATGTGTGCATTGCTGGTAGCGACATCTACAGGCAGGATTCAGAAGACTGGTAGAACAGGAAGAACACCAGTTTATTTGCTGCATGTTCTTTTGTTATAATGTGGTAGCCAGGGCGCATGCGCATAGTTCTTGTCTCAAGTACTCTTGGGAATTCTAGTCAGTTGGTATTTGAGCTGGAGTGGAATAAACAGCTTTAAACCGTCAGCTGGAGTCTTGTTTCAAGTATGAAAGTGTGAAAAAGAACACCACTACAAAACAAACAACAGTAAAACTTTAGATATTGACACATGCATAAACTACAGATTTTAGCAGATTCAGAGTTTCTTGAGTTAACTGATCAATACCTCTTTTTACAAAATTGATGGAGCTTCTGCAAGATCAGTCGGACCAGGATTATCTCGATGAGGTTTGAGTGTATACTGATGGACAGTATGATGAAAAGGATGCATGTTATGGAAATGTAAGAGGCAGATGAAAATAAGTGTCAAAATTAAGATACAACATAAAACATTTTCTGTTCACTAAAGTGTTGTGCCTCCGGGAGGTGCGTAAGTTTTCTACAACTTGTGCCAAATTGAGATTTCTTTTATAGGTAAAACATCAGTCCTCAGCCCAATGTAGGCCTGTGTGTGTTAGGGGGGGGGGGGGGGGGGGGGTGTTTGGGGAGGTTCCTACTAAATACCGGAATACCCCAAAATAACCTGGAATACTGTGGAGTGACAGAATAAATGCGTATAAATACTTCAAATATATCACAAACAACAGGATTAATAATATTTTGGTCATATTATTAGGGGTTTGTGACTTTTTCAAGCTTTAATCCAATTCTTTTTAAACAATTCATAAAATGGGAAACAAGACACTGTAACAATTCACAGTGGGAGTTAGTGCATGGAATATTTGACTCTTTCTGGAGGTGGACAAATTCTGTGACACCCATTGCCTGGGTTTCAAGGAACTGTTCGCGATTATTGATAATATTATCTCTCTCTTTTTTTTTTTAATTTTCTATAAAAATACTCTGTATGAACTCTTTTTGCTAGACATTCATATTATTTTGATAATTTACGAAATATATTATGATTATGAGGGGAATTAAGTGGCATTCGAGGGTATTACGGTATATTTAGGGGTATTCCGATATTTAGGAGGATTGGGGGGGGGGGGGGGTGAGTATTGGCATTGCGTCAATGTGCCCATTGTGCGAATCCCTGACAGATATGCCTAGGCCCAGAGCCACAGTTCCCTGCCTTCATCTATCTAGCGGACGGGAACGCATGCAGGGTTTCGGTTCGACTTTTTACAGAAACTGACCTCTTTTACCAGAACTGACTGGATCTGACATTAAAATATAATAAATCACATTTAAATGACATTATTTTTTTATTTCTATATTCTCAGACAATGTGAACATATTGTAATACACTAACAGTAGCAACACAACTTGTGTCACTACAAAACAAACACGATAAAATACAAGGTTTTGTGAAAAGATCATACAAAATAGGTACCTAATTTTCCTATTAAGTATTATGTTCGTTTGTAAATATTTGCTCGGTTTAAACATAATGTTTCAATTTTAATTTAAAGCGTGCAATTTTATGTAATTTTCAATTCAATTTACATTTAGACAAGTATTATTTCCTCAGTAAAATTATATTTTCAGCAATATTTCCAAAACAATTTTGAATATTCTGTATAAAAAAGCAGACTTACAGAATTTTAGAAAAACAGAAACAGTGCTGATTAGTCCATCACCTTCTGATTGATCTGTTTTTGTTCTCTTTGAGCAACTGCAGGGTGGGATGAGCTGATTAGGGGTGCTAATGACTGGCTGGCTGCCCTAACCCCTAGGATTGTCACTCTGAGCTGTTCAGGCTTTAATGAGTTTGCTCATTGATGCTCTTTTAATGGTTGTCAGTAGTTCTGAGTGAATATAAAGAAGACAGCTTTCCTGCAGCTCTATACAAGGAAAACCCCTCTTTACTTTGCAAAACTTTGAGTGAAACAATTAACTTAATATTTGAGAAAACAGTTTATTCCTCAGACCTGTCATGACATATTGACCTATCATGAACAAAGAAACATACAGAAAGTTGCAAATTATACATTAAATAAGTTTATCTAAAATTTTCTGCCATTGTAATATATTAGACAAAAACAAATTGGCGCCCCTTGGTGGGACAGTATTAATGACTCGAAGGGACTAGCAGCATCCCCAAGGACTCTATTTTTTAGTATTTGTAGATTCCTGACCGCCCAGGTATTAAAATTAATTTTAAAAAGGTGTCAGAAAGAAAACTACTCCTTTATTTTGCGTTCATATAATGAATTCTGTATTTTTAATTTCAAATATGGTACAAGTGCAACAGTATCCATGCTGACTGATCTGCTGTTTTGTAATTTTACTTTAAAAAACAATTTGGGATGAAGTAAAGTACATTAATGTTGTTCTTCAAGTCAGTTCTAGTACCATTTTAGCAGATCCTGCAAGTTATTGGTAGTCACAGTTAGTTATAACTCATCAAGTTATTTATAATAAAATATGTTTTGAAATTACTTAATAAGTACTTTATTTTCTTATAAGTTCTGAACACATGTAGTCAGTTTTGGTCAGTTCAGGTAATATAAACTCAGTTTTGGTCAGTTCTGGTAAGTCCGGTCAGTTCCTATAAAAAGTCGAGCCCCACTGTTTGATGATGGTGAGCCAGGGCGATTGTTTGAGCCAGCGGTATGCAGTGCACATCAACACTGCTTACTTCTTGACCCACCCAGCAGAAATGTGACACATGCACCTTGCCGTCTGAAACAGTCCACCGTGACTGGCGCAACCCTGGTAACAACCTGTGTAGCCAGCATGTAGTGTACTAAGGGCCAGTCTATTACTACAATTCTCACTCTCTGTATTTCATCATCATTATATATTATGTAAGTTGCAGGTGTTTAAGTTAATTGGGACTTTGTGTATTCAAATGTCAGAGCTGAGTTGCCAGGTATTTACATAGTGACTGTAATTGCTTAGCCTTGATTACATGGCAACTCTATTCAGTCTAATTGCACTTTCATTCAGCTCCTGTGCACACCTTTCTTTAATTGCATCTGTTGTGACACGTCAGGGAAATCTCTGATTGGTTTACTTATGGTTTATGAATCTTGCTTGAAGTAATGCTGTTGGGGTAGAGGTCAGTTACAAACTGGGGGCCAAGCCCTAAACAGGGGCTTGGCATACCCTCTCCTGTATAGTTAAAATAAAGAATCTTTTACATCAACTAAGAGACTTGTAAGTTTGTCACCAATGCATCATGGACCAGGTTATAACTTCTACAAGCAGTCTTGTGTAGCCAGTGGTCAAATTACAAGGACACTCACAAATAAGCTGCAGTGATGATGTAACAAGTGCACTGCACAGCGCTGGCTGAAACAACTGCCGGTGCCACTATAGAAGGCGGGCTTCAGAGCGAATGTGGGATCGATCACGCACTGTCTCGACGAGGTTATGAGTGTATACAGACGGACGTAATTTGTCTAATGATGTTTAGGATGTATGTAAAGGAGGAGCGCTAGTGGCAGATAAAAATAAGTGGCAAAATTAAGATGCAAGCAGCAGTATACTATGGTTGTTGGGCTGAAGCCCGCGTTCTATAGTAGTACCCAATTGCCGCGTTCACCACACTTAGGATGCATGTACTTTATCTGGGTGCATCGTCCGCTATATAAATGAAGGCAGGGCCCTGTGTTTACAACAGAGCCACAACTGGGTGTAGGACATGACTTGTTATGGGTTCATAACTGAAATTGAGTATGGAGCCCGGGTCACCTGGTGTGTAATTCTCAGCCTTGCACCAAGGCAAGGACATGACGAACTACGAATTAAGGCTGCACAGGAGTGGCTGTATTGCATTACCTACCTGGTATTACAGATCTATCCCCGTGAATCTCCTGCTAATAAAGTAATAGGTATACATTCACCCGACCCGGCCCAGTGTTTTGTCAATATCAGTGAATGTGGGAATCGTGGGTTGTTACTAAAATGCGTGCACGCATGCATGCACGCGCACATGCACGCATATTCACACTCTTTCAAAACATGCTAAAACGCGTGCGGCCCAGGGTGCGGACGGTGTATATATTAATTGGAGTCACACGAGAAACGTTTTAATTAATTCTCTTTGGCGCCACCTGATGCTTGCGGTGGGGCCATCGGTGTTCTTCTCGTGGTGCAAGATTACGTTTTATATTGATGTAATTACTCATTTGAGATGGATATTGATGTATAAGGGTGAATTGCACTATGATGACGAATAAAGGCTTTACCATTTTTATGCAAATGTTTTAAAGTTGTGACAAAAATTTATTAAAACTAAAATCTTGCAAGATGCAAATATCAACTTAGAAATTATAGATCATCAAAGTATCATGGCCAAGGACATAATGAAAGTAATTATTCAACTACAACCCCATTTGTTCCCCATCGTTTACCGATACTTCCGGGATTGTATAAATTACCTCTATTATAAGACATTTTTAGTTTTTTACATCTTCAGTTTTTTTTGCAAGTACACTGTACCCGCCTGCAGTTAGTCTCGTTCTTTCTATAATAATGGGTGAATGTGTATTTAAGAGTATTTAAAGACCTATTTTACAATACTTAACGCAAATCAAATTATAAACAAAGGTAATAATCTGTAATACAGAGGAGTATACTTTTAGAAAAAAAGTTATATAATGAAAGATGGTTTTGTTAAAGTGTGTTATTATTTCTCCTTAGTTGACTCTATCGGCTCAAATTTTGTTGTTTATAAAGTTATTATAACATTGATGACGTCGCCATTACATATCAAATATATTGGTTATCAAACTCTACAAGCCTTATTTATTATATTAATCTGTCCTTATTATAGAATAATAAAATTTTGGAAATAATTCATTCAATATAGTAAAATAACTCTTTAAAACCCCTCCTTAATACATATTTGCCCATTTATGAATAACAAATACCTAAGTGGAATATACAACATTTGGGAATGGCACGCTTAAGAACGTGTACCAAAAGAGACATTTTCTTCAAATGTCCTTTAATTTCAAATATTGTTATATTCAGCATAAAGAGCCAGAAATTTACTAAATGGTAACTACAATTGCAATAATAACATTTGAATATATATATAAATGTCTGTGAAATTCACCTGATGATCAAGTCGCATCCTGTGAAAAAGTCTGTAGTGAATTTACAGTGTTGTTTTTCTTCAGTGTTATATCGATCGCTCTGGCCTATAGTCTGTAGGCCATAGAGCATTTCACAACGGAGGGTACCTCAACCTTCTCTCTCTCTCTCTCTCTCTCTCTCTTTCTCTCTTTCTATATATATATATATATATATATATATATATATATATATATATATATATATACACACACTTGCGAACGGATGTGGTATATAATTATTATTAATGAACGTACACCTTTAATTTGGGATGAGGGGTAGTCATGTACACCGTATAAGACAATTTCTTAAAGTACTAGTTAAATGCATTTTTTTGGTGATATTCGATGTTTCGGGCTAAAGAAATTAGTGTGAAGACCAATATTTGCTTATGGACAAGAATAAAATTGAGATCGCCAACTTGCATAATAACACAAATAAACAAAAAGGTAACACGCAACACTTTATTGTTGCAAAAATCCTCAGCCAAAGTAACAACAATACATTAACTTAAAATACACAAAATAACAGGAACTCGTTAACTTTCAAATAAATAATTATACACTTAATTATTTTAAGAAGAATATTAAATGTGTCTGTTTTTTAAATGAAAAAAAAAAGCAAAAGTCACAAGGAGGCGATTTTGTAAGAGCTTCCTATTCTGTTTTACTTTTAAACATATATTTTAATTATTTTTCCCCTGCGCGTGGCTATGCCAATTTACAATTTTCAAATAGCACGTACATCTATGTTTTCTTGCTTCTTACACAAATGTATTCTGCAATTAATTATATCAATAATATATCTGGTAGATATATGTAAATATATACACTTAAATCTGTCATAATATCACTGATCATATATTTCTAATTCTCTAAAAACAATCTTGACCCGGTGTGGAGGTTGATGGATAAACATGCCACATTTAAGACCAATAATTTAACCAGTCCTGAGATATGAGCAATTGCACCAAAAGTCACGTGCGGATAAACGCCACGCAAGAACGGTTGCAGATGGCGCCACCAGCTTTAAGTATCAAAGATCTATGGACATACACAATTTCAGCCCAATTCGAGGAACAGAAAACGGAATTAATTTATTCTAAAAAAAAGGGGGGGGGGAAAGTAAGTTTTAACACCGGTCTGGTCTACAAGATTAGTCTCCAAGATGGAAATACATGCCATATTTCAGACCAATAAATTGAACCATTTCTGAGATATGAGAAATTTTCACCCAAAGCAAACGTACGGATGAACGCCACGCAAAAACGATTCAGGTGCAGATCCAGATTTTTTTGCAGGGAGGGGTCAACGGGTGTCATGAATAAAAATTGTCTAAAAAAGGCTGTTGGTTTAGAGCAAAGGGGGGGGGGGGGGTCTCTCCCCCTTCTGGATCCGCGCAAGCGATTGCAGATGGCGCCACCAGTCTTGATTACGAGATGGTGGTATCCAAGGCCTATGGACATGCACAGTTTGAGCCCTACACATTTAACGAATCACTTAGGCAAATAGATGGAGAATGCATGGATGGACGCCACGCAAAAATGATTTTAGGTGGCGCTGCCTGTCATTTTTTAGGCACAACTACATAGGTAAGCGATTATCTGTGCCATGTTTCAGACAGATCGGTCCAAAGGGTCTTAGAGGTGTTTTCCAGAATTTAACGCGGTAGCGGCCGAACCCGGTCGAAAACATAGACTCCGCTTAACTTTGTTTTGGCGGATACAGTAACTTCTTGTTGTGTATAATGAAAGAAAATTAACTGGAACTGCAATTTACAAGCTTGTAGATTTCACAACACGTGTAGATTTCATAACAATTGTGTGTTCAGTACATAGAAACTTAAATGCAGTCTGTAAAATTATAATACTACAATACCTGCAAATTCAAAGGCCATTGTATCTACGTACATTCTACAAGGTAACTCAACACTTGTTGGTATGCAAATGCATCCGTTGGATAAGCTTATTACACTAGATCATCTTTTTGCCATTCACTACATTAGTCTCATTAGGGCGTTGTTTTGCCAGTTGCGACCTAAAAATAATACGGAATTCTTATAAATCAGCATGTGATATTTGTTAAGATGCATTTTAATTTTATTTACAGACCCTCTAAATATGTATGAACTAAGTGCGAATAGTATTGGGATCGTATTTTGTTGCTTTATTGGAGCCAGATACGATCATTTAGATGAAGGAACAACTTTTGCTTGTACATCCATCTTGAACTTGAATGCATGTAAAAGAAATTGTCATTTAAGCTTAAATCTGGTGAAAATAATATTGGATATAAAACACTGTCAAAATTACAATATGGCTATAAAACATTTGGTTATAAAGTAACTTTCAGCGTCAACGGAGGCTTACACGCTGAAAACTGATGATTAGTTTAGACTTTCTTAAATGCTTGAATAAACTAGATATTTCTTGGCACCGCAGAATAGGACCCATCACCAGCAGCATATACTGATAATTGGCAAGCGACTATGGTTTCTTCCATCTATCAACTTGAGAAGCAATATTTTCCACCAAGTATGGGGTCCAATATGGTGAATCACTTTTGAGAAAAGGGGATCAATTTATACTATAAAATGGTAAGGTAGGTGGCGCCACCTGTCTGGTTGACGGAAAACTCTGCAAGATAGTTGTACATGCCAAATTGGAGACCAACACTTTGAAGGACCCCTCAGATATGAGCAATTTTCACCTAAAACGAATGTACGGATGAAAACCACACAAAAATGGCAGATGGCGCCACCAGTCTTGAGTACAAGATGGAGGAGGCCAAGATCTATGGACCGGCAGTTTCAGACCTATACGGCAAACCGCTCCTAAGAAAAGAGCATTAATTTATTCTACCGAAACGGAAAGGTAGGTGGCGCCACCTGTCTAGTTTACGAGAAAAATCTAAGATGGATAGACAAGCCAAATTTTAGTCTAATACTAAGCACCTCTCCGGAGATATAGGCAATTTTCACCCAAAGCACATGTACAGATGGACGCCACGACAAAACGATTGCAGATGGTGTCACCAAACTTGATAACCAGATGGAGGAGTCTAAGATCTAAAGATATGCACAATTACAGGCCAATACGGCAAATCACTCCTCATAAAAGGGCATAAATTTGATTTAAAAAAACGGGAAGGTAGGTGGCACCACCTGTCTGGGTTACGAGAAAATTTTCCAAGATGGATTGACATGCCAAATTTAAGACCAATATATCTTGAACGACTCAGGAGATATGAGCAATTTTCACCGAAAGCAAATTTACGGATGGAAGCCACGCAATAACGATTGCAGGTGGCGCCACCAGTCTTGAATACAAGATGGAGGTATCCAAGATCAATGAACATGCGCAATTTCAGCCCAACCTGTCCATTAGATTTAGACTTATAATGCTCATAGTACTGCGTACTACTGTCGAGTGGCAAGGATGGGATATTAAAAGGCGCGGAAAAAAGGACAGAACGTGGCGCCACCTGTCTTCCGCAGAAGACCAAAGCTTTCAGAGATCTTTGGTCATTTTAATTTTTGGACCCATCCATGCATCCCTTATTGAGATATTTATGATTTTGTGTGATTTTCAACACATATGGCAATATTTAAGGTCAAGGTCACTCATCGGAAAGGTCATGACCCTAATTTAAATATACATCATCCCCTAACCAAAGTCTATGTATATGCATAATATGAAAGAAAATATATCCATAAGTTTTTGACTTATAATGCTCACAGTACTGTTAAGTGGCAATGACTGGGTATTAAACGCCAAGAAAACAAGAAAGGGCCCCACCAGTTTCCGGTTCATGACAACACTATCCCAGATCTTCAGTCAAGTTGATTTTTGGATCAACCCATGCACGGTTTCTTGAGATATAAAAGAAATTGTGTGATTTTCCCCAAAAATGGACCTACGCAAGGTCAAGGTCACTCTCCTAGTAAAGGCCATGACCCCATTTTAAACTAGCCGTGACAATCCGACTCAGTAGGCAATCGGATAATTGGGCTGGTAAGCCTACTCGAGTCGTGATACTAGTAATATGGAGGAATGTATCGCAGTGGTCCTGCATCTGGTTGCATTCATATTGTGGTAAACGACCCATAATCTCAATATTATGCTTAGAATGGCGAATAAACACAATAGTATATATGTGAGCTCGCAACCCAAACTGAAACACCGTCTCCATGGACACGGGTCATTTCCTGTGTAGCCTGCAGGTTACCTGCGTCCTGTAACCCGTGCGAGCCATGCTTGTGTTTATGCGCTCATAAATTCAACAAACATGCCGAGGGGTTTACCAATGTGCTGGGTAAAACAGGAACTTTTCTCGCACATATTTGGTATTATTAGAAAGTACACAAAAAAATGCTAACGAGTGGTCTGGTTTATGTTGATTGACAGTGTACATGTAGCCCAAGAAGCGTTGTCAGAAATGACGAAAATATTTGCATCTTCATAAGGCCTAATAATGCGACCCTCAGACGTAGATGTCATGACACTCTCTGGTCGTAATGCCAGAGGGTCAATATGACGCTAATTTTAAACAGGCTTCGTCCTCTCACCCATATCTATGCACATGTCAAGTAAGGTAAAGATCCGTTAAATATTTTTTCGAGTTATCGCGTCCAAACGAAATCTCTGCGGCGGCAGCGCGACCGTGCTTAAACCATAGTATCCCGACTTTGTCTGGGGATACAATTAATAATACGTCCCGAAGAGTTGTGAAAATGTTTTTGTCTTTGCAGTGGGGGTGTAAACAGGTTTGCATCATATATTTATACGGATAAATCACTAGTGAAAGAAAAGGGTAATAGCGACAAACTTGGAACATCTTATTATAATGAGTGCGCTTGGGAATATGATAAATATCTCACTACAAAAGTGAACGTTATAATACCAACCACTGACCAACACTGGAGGTTACCACAATAAATGTTTCATAAAAAAAATATTATGGCGCGCTGGAAACGATCGGTTAAAAAGACATTCAAGTGGGAAACTGGTTCTGGAATACATTTCAAGGATGAAGATTATCTTATGACACCCGCAGACCATGACCCACACAGTGGAAATCCGTTCAAGCGTGATGAATGTGGTAGTGGTCAAGGTTTCTAATAAACAGGTGATTTCCTGAAACACATAAATACCCACACTAATGAAAACCTGTTCTCTGCTGCTTACAGTGGGAACTCGTTCCATGCGTTTTACGTTAATCAAAATAAATTATGAATGTTATTTGTCAAAACAAGTGACCAATGGACCACGAGTCTCAGATGACTAGCACGACATTATAGGCTCACATTCACCACAGGTTTACATAAATAGGTTGCACAAGAGAATAACAAGATAGAGGTCACCAGTTTTCTAACTTCCCCCGAGAATTAAGTGGAAACGACATGTGTGTCAAATCTGAGGGACGTTTACTTCCAAAGTTTATAAGCATATCATAAATGCCAAGGACTACTTTATAATTCGACTGATTTGACCTTCAAGATAAAGGGCCAATGTAACAAGTTTACAGAGGTCTCTGGGAACTTGTTTGAAAATATTTTGTCTATCACATTTGAGGATAAAATATGCAAAACTTCTCGAGTTATCAGGTTCACCACAATTTTACATTTTGGCTAAACTGACTTTGTAGAGCAAGGCTAAGGTCACACGTTTTTGACGTTGTCAAAGACAACTGTAGAAACACTTTGTCAAATTTGAGGGGAATATCTTCAGTACTTCAAAAGTTATAAGGGTTGCAGTTATAAATCTAGATTTCTACATATTTAACACTGATGTATCACACTGCAAAATTTAAAATTCTGCCAAACCCTTTTCAAATAAATCAATTTAAGATCATGGCCACTCTCATAGTGAATGTAATGACCCCGATTTAAATAGAATGCATCCTATAACCCTGATCTAGTAGTGTGTCGCCTAATCGTTTAAATGGATGATTTGTCGTTTTTTTTTTTAATCGATTAAATCGATAACATTTTTGCATAATCGATTAAAATGATTAGGCCTATGTTTGCACATTAAAAAATAATCTAAACCTGTCGGAGATATACGAACACAAAGCAACTAACAACATCAAAATGGAACCTTGCGCAGCGAACAATCGTCCAACGGGCAAGTAGTGGATTGACGGAATACCAATGTATATTCAGACAGACTATTAACTGAGGTCAATATTTTAGTTTCTAGTATACAGCAGATTTCAAGGTAATGCATAAAGTATATAAAAATCGCTTTTATTGTTCAATCATCGATTATGATTTAAAAAACAATTCCTACCACTATAATATCTAGGCATGTGCCACATGTGAAAGAAATTCGTTGATTAGCTTTTAACTTACAAAACTCGCACTACTGTAACGTGCGATAATGGGGATATTCACAGGTGCAAAAAAAAAAGGAAAAAGGTTAAAGGTGGCGCCATCATTCTTCCGTACAAGTCAAACTTTTCCAAAAGTTTCGGTCAACCAAAATTTTAGACGAATTCATGCAATCTTTGATTGAAGGTTAGCTATGCTAATCTAGAAGTCATATATGCCATGCACACACGTATATTAATTTAAAATATAGGCCTGTATAGGAATTGTTCTTGGCTCAAACCAATTTCATTACCAAACATAAAAAAAATCAATAACATTTCAAACTTTTTTATAATCTGAGCTAATGCTACGAAACAGTTTTTCATGTATGGGACTATGGGCCTACATGCAGTTCCTGCAGGAAAATATGCAGGCTGTAGTTTCCTGAAATTCTCGATAAAATTGATTCACATGAAAATAATATTAAAAATATAGTAAACAGCTTACCTCTCGACTGCATATTAGGCCTAAATGTGGTTTGCCAAAAACTGATCAAGCCAACCCTCGACTCAAGAATTATCTGTATGTATATTAGATATTTATATTTTATTTTATTCGACGCAGGTCTGCCTATACGCAAAGATGCCATACATCTGTTTAGAGAAAATTACCTCAATAGTCCATTCATATATACATTATATATTCAATGCCTCACATTATTCCTTGGAATAAATATATTTCTTCATTCGGGTCGGAGTTTTACACTCACAGATTCACATCAAAACACTTATAAAACACTACATAACACGAAAACACTGCATGCTAGTATGTAATTGTCCCACAGGTGTCGTATATTGCCTTTGTTCCAACTTTACCTTCAAATCTACTTACATGACAGCTACCTGTGATGCAATACAAAATATTCACAGCTTACCGGTAAGACCTATATGATAAATCAAACGCTGCACGGGAGCTTTGAAATTTCTTTAAGGAAACTAGAGACATTACATTTGACGATAATAGGCCTATTATAATATCTAGCGTATTAAGTGTCGTACTCATCATAAATCGGATTTTTTATTTATTGAAAGCTTATGTAAAATAAATTTTGGTAATGTTTTCGCTTTACACATCGTTTGATATGCAACGATCATTGTGATAAGCGACAAAAATTTTCTTTTTAACCAGAGTCACTTTGAGCAGGCAGACTCTGCATTGGGGTAAACTTGTTACAATGTATCATCTGCCAGCGGTCCGGCTCTCCGTTCGAAGGCCACGCGAATGATTGTTTCTGATTAGGACGAGGTTCAAGCACTGCGGTAACATTTTTTTAAAGAAAGCTTTTGTCATTCATAGACAATTGCCTTGTCATTCGGATACATTCCTGTTTGAAATTACTAAAGTTGTCATTTACACTATATACTGACTTATACGATTTTTCCCCGGCAATAGATGCAAGTTTTTTTTAATATTCTTACGTGGCGGTATCCAAAATCCGCACATATGCAGTTAAGCGAAAGCTAGACCAAGTACCGGGTCGATTATGAGCAGGAGTTCTACAAAAGCTGATAGAAATGACAAACCACCTTGGGAATGTTGGACAAATGTGTTATGGCCCAGTGAAGTGTTATGCAAATCGTAGTCTTACTCGGCGTGTGTCAATAATGAAATACTCGAGTCGATGTAAGACCCACACCTCGTAAAACCGTACATGAGACAACATTTCACTGGGGTATAGCCATTACTAGTCCGTACATGGACCTCTATGTCCTATAATACTCCTGGTGGACGGACGTTACGTTATTTCCGTCCAGCAGGAGTATCATAGGACACAGAGGTCCATGTATGGACTAAGCCAATACGTACACTACATCCAAACACTCATGTCACACTCTTCAATACGGTCATATCTGGCCAAACCATGTGCATGACAACACGTAATTATACCTCACGAGAGGATTTTATTTTGACCTTGTAGGATGATGCATCAAAAATTCCCTTTAAATTCAAATCTGAAATGTTCCAAGCGCCTTAATTGTCATTTATTTCCTGAAACTATCTATAAATCTATATACATGTAAAAGAGGTCGTTTCCGTTGGTAATACAAGTTTATGATTTGACGAGAAGCACTGAAATCAACGAGTATATATGGACAGCTATATTTTCAGATTAATCAATGTACCTGAAGATGGTCTGATAAAAATGTGTAAGATTTACCCTGGGTAGAGTGACAGGGGACGTCTTTATTGAAACAAGCCTTCCATTTAAATTTATTTCTCCAGCATCAGTAATCAGAGACACCTGATAGTCCTCTACAGGTTCTTTCATATAGAACTACAAGTACTCCTGCATTGTTGTACCATCGCTCCATTACTCAGAGAGGCTCACTCTTGACGATCACTTCTTCAGCATGGGTCGTGGTGTGCATTAAAAAATCTAGATTTTTCGTAAAGCGTAAACCACATTCACAGCACGTCAATTCCTTTTCCTTTCTATGGACTTTACTATGTTTTTCAAGCTGAGCCCTTTGTATAAAACATTTGCCACAGTCCTCACATTTGAATGCTTTCTCTCCCGTGTGGACCTTCAGGTGAACATTGAGGGCGCTCCTCTGTTTGAAACTCTTGTCGCAATAACAACACTTTAATGGCTTTTGCTCTGTGTGAGTTCTGACGTGAATAACAAATTCCAACTGTTGAGAGAAACGTTTATCACAGTGGTCACATTTGAATGGTTTCTCCTCGGTATGGGTTTTCAGATGCATTTCAAGTTGAGGTTCTTCAGCAAAACATTTCCCACAGTCCTCACATTTAAATGGCTCTTCTCCCGTGTGGGTCATGGCGTGCAATTCTAAATGAGCCTTTTGAGAGAATTGTAAACCACAAACATCACAAGTCATTTGTTTTCTTTTCATATGGATTTTTAGGTGCATGTCAAGATTACCTTTCAAAGTGAAACTTTTGTTACAGTAGTCACATTCGAATGGTTTTTCTCCTGTGTGGGTCATGGTGTGCTTTTCCAAATGAATCTTTCTGGAGAATGACTGACCACATTCCTCACACTGGTAAGGTTTTTCTCCTGTGTGTAAAACAGTGTGTGCGTCTAGATTGGCCTTCCTGTAGAACGACTTCCCACAATAATCACAGCAGAATGGCCTTTCTCCAGAAGCGAGGCGCTTTTGTTTAATGTGAGTCCTAGTGTGTTTTTCAAGATTGCTCTTTTGAGAGAAACTTTTACCACAGTCATCACACTTGAATGGTTTTTCTCCTGTGTGGACCATGTTGTGTCTCACAAGTTTACTCTTATGAGAGAAGGTTACACCACACACCTTGCATAAAAAAGGCTTCTTTCCCGTGTCAGCCATATTACATGCTTCAAGGGGAAATTTAAGGAAAATATATTTTCCACAGCGATCAAATACACGTGACCACTGTACTTTCAGTTTGGCTTCTTTAATATAATCATTGACTGGAATGCCATCGTTCCCATTAAATTTAGAAAGAAGTACCATCAATACAGAAATGTTTACCTAATACATAGCCTGCTAATGAAATCTAATAAACCTTTATTTCGTTGTTGTTGATGTTTATTTTCTTATCACTTCATTAAATATTCTAATAAATCTTCTTTCCTGTTCAAATCCATCTCGCTGGATGTGCTATATTTCTCCACAAACACTATCCATCTACAAAACAGAAAACATTTTTATCATTTACTTCTTTGTAAAATATTGAACACTTTGGCTGGACAGTTTTGGAGAAGAAGGTTTTTAAAGTTTTTTTGTAGCTTTTTCCTTTGAAAAATCTTAAGTAAATGCAGATAGCAAAAAAAAATAAGCAAAATCTGATGGAGTTTCTTAGATGACTGATTATATAAATATGGTAATGCTAGTGCCAATGGATTTTGAGATAGCATGGGTTAACGTACTAACAATGGCAGACGGACGGCACTGCACCATTGCATAGGCTCACAGGCTAAAAACAAGGGACCCATGGGTCTCGGCGCTCAGCTGATCATGATTGGACTATAAATGTTTCTCCACTGTGATACTATATCAAGTCGATAAAGCTTATGAATATCATGTACATGTTGGGCTATTATAAAGGAATGTAATGTAATATGTGAGTAAATGATAAATGAAATTACCTGACTAATGGAATAATAGAGTCAAATAAAGTGGTTAATTTTTTATTTATTTAGGAGGGGTTGAAAATTGTGATATATCTGAGCAAATATGAATGCAATGACAGCAGTAATAAGCAGTAGTAGAATGATGATAAGGCTATTTGTTGAAGGATCTAAAGTGTATGGTAGTCTGCAAGCGTTCAATTTGACAGATATGATGTTATGATAAACTATGCTGATGAAGTGATTTATGAATATGTGACTGTATGACACAATATCTCTTTAGTCTTGACAAGGTACATTATTGTGATGCCCACTATGTCTACATATTACACAATATTGACATAATTTCTGGCATGTACATAGGTACCTATGGACGAATAGTTATACAAAATATTAAAGTATGAATATATCGGATTCATCTTGTTCTTGCTTACTGAGGCTAACTTTGGGATGGGGTTCAGAGAAGGGAAAAGTGAGGGCAGCAAGAAGGTGGATGTAGAAATATTCTATTGTAATGTTTTTCATTTATATACGAATATGAAAAGCTAAGAGGAAAGGGGCCCTCCTACTTGGTTATATTAAAGTTCTTAATATATGATTGCAAACTAATACAAGACTGTCATGAAGAAAAACAGTAAAAGTTTTGAGATACTGTGTTGCATACGAAAATTTACAGATGGACAGGCAAGTGGACAGAATGGACTAATTACCTTTATTTCACTTTCAAGAGAATAATGCATTTAAGTTTATATATAATCCTATTTTTTTAAGCAGATCCACTTTTTCCATTAAGAAGTTTTTATCTGAATCATTTTTTTATTTACAGGTTTATAAATTTTTTATTAAAAAAACCTGAAAATATAAGTTAAAATATTAGAATTGTTGCAAAAGTTGCAATCATTATATATACAGAGTAAAAAACATTGGGTCATATTATGCATACACATATATTTTATTATTTTTAAATCATAAATGTTTAAACTGATTTTTAAAAGAAAATAATGCCACAACATGGCATCTACAAGAATATTCCTTGAATCACTATTAAAAAGTTTTGCACATTGGCGCTTTCAGGACATGCTTAATTTTATTCACCAAAATAAAATAAAAGTAAATTTGATAAAATAAAACATCTTTTCAAATAAACTATACACATTGTTGGTTGAATAAGGGACAAACAATATCATTGTGCTTATTACTATCCCATTTTTAATTAATTACTGGAATTAATAGTCAATTTCACACCTGGTGAAGTTTTTACTCTTCTGAAGTAAGGAATTACTTATCTCATGAACATCCACACTTTCACAGCAATACGCCACTTTGTGGCCACAATTAAATGTACACTTTAATCATTGTAACCCTGGTGGTTCAATACAAAATCTAAAATGTAGCATGTCCAAGAATAAAATAAAATACAGAAAAATTATAACATTCATCTAGTTTATGCACCAGCTGGGGGGATGAGTGCAGGGCAGAGGGGAAGCCTGCTAGTAGTGGCCAAGCTGGGCCAAGGTAAGCTGCCTGGGGTGGGTTACATAATGCAAGTGAAGGCTGTACTACTAGGTTGGCTAGATGTAAACAACACTTGACACGGTGTATGAAAACATGAATAAAAGCTATTCATTCCAATCAATTTCTTTTGAAAGTTCAGATTTTAAAAGAATAAATCCTTATGCATATATGCTGGGAAAATTAAATCAACAGTGTCAAAGTTGGACAAAATTTAAGGTATTGATTTTTTATTTATGCTAATAACTTGAAAAATTTGCAAAATTCAGATTTAATTTTGGGTAAACAATTGAATCTTGATTAAATAAAGTTATATTCCTGAAAAAAGTCTCTAGGTTCAGCAATTCTCATGTTAGGTGAGTAAATATATTTCCTGATTTTTAAAAAATTGCATTATGTTTTGGCCCATAACTTCAAAATAATACCCAATACTGACCTAATTTTTGGTATGTTCATAGAAAATGTATAAAAGAATGTGAATACTAAATACGATCAAAAACAGATCAGTGGTTTTGATATTAGGCAGCCTTGAAGTGTAACAATGGCTTTTTTTATGGAAAACAGAGTTTTTTTTCCTTAATATCTCGAAGGAACAAAGTCCTAATGACCCAATTTTCCGTATGGTAGGAGATTTTGGGGACATCTAAAATTATGTCAACAGCCTGGGGAGCATAGAGATGTGCACTGAATGACCTACAGTCATCAAAGTGGACTGCTTGACAATGTAAGGGAATACAACAAGAGCCTCCAAAAAAATTCAATAACTAGCCTAATTTTGCAGCTTTTATTTTCAAATTTCAGATTTTAACAGATTAAATCCTTATGTATACATGGTTTGAAAATTAAAATCCACAGTACTTACAGGAAAAAAACGTGCCATGGCCAAAGTTGGGCAAAATTTAAGGTACCAATTTTATATTTTTGCCAATATTTAAAAAAATTTAACAGATTTTGATCTAATTTTTGTATACAAGTAAATTTTGATTATTTAAAGTAGTATTAGTGGAAAAAAGTCTCTACCTTTAACACTAGTGACCAAATATCTTCCTGATTTTTTTACAAAGTCCATTATGTTTGGGCCCATAACTTTTTTAAATTATATTATACTGACTTCATATCTGGCATGTACATAGGAACTATATAGAGGAATATTTATGGTAAAAATGAAGAAAACCAGATGAGTGGTTTTGATATTAGGCAGTCCTGAAGTGTGAAAATGGATTTCTAATAAAAAATTGAGGTTTTTCCTTAATATCTCAAAGGAACGAAGTCCTATTGACCCAATTTTTGGCATGGTAGGAGATTATGGGGACATCTAACTGTATGCCGAAATTCAGATTCGTAGATCCAACGGTGTCGAAACGTGCCAGTCTTACGGACGGACATCCAGACGGACAGACAGACGGACGGACAGACAGACGGACGGACGACGGACAATGGACCATGACTATAGCTCAGATGACTTATAGTCAGCTGAGCTAAAAAGCATTGTAGCCAAAGTCTTTCAGTATGTGTAAACAGATTTACCAACAGGACAAGGTTGTGTCTATATCTATAAATAGCTTGGCAGACTGCCAACTTTTTCAGATTATGCAACAAGTCAAGTGTTCACTCCGTGCAGTAAGGTACAGGTGAAGAGTTCACTCAGTGCAGCCAGGTGCAGGTTAGAAGTTCACTCAGTGCAGTAGCTTTAGCAAGAATGTTTTTCAGGCTCACTCAGGGCTACTGCCTTTTCACCTAAGTCTGGTCAGCCCAGTGCACCTGACTCAAGAGAATTTTGATATATTGGCCAGATATTTTGACCTGTCCATGCTTCTCTGATGAGATTTTACTGGATACCTTCATCATGTACAAGATTGTTGGCACCACCTAAAATACTATTTTAAATACTACAAGGAGTGATTTGATATATCAGCCTGACATTGGGCATATGTATACATCTCAGATAGTTTCAGCATATGAAAGACAGTTGGCGCCACCTACAAATTTCTGCAGTATATGCTCCTGCTCCTTCCTCAGGAGTGATCTGACATATCAGCCTGAAATTACACTTTGATACATCTAGGTTAGTTATGTTGGTACAGGTGTGTGGATCCAGGATATTTTGCAGGGAGGGGTCAACAGGTGTTATGTGTAAAAAGTGTCTAAAAAAAGGTAGTTGGTTAAGGGAAGTTTAGCACCCCCAAAACCCCCCATGCATAAGATTTGTCTTAACAAGGGACCAATGGGTCGATATGCTCAGCTGAATTTGACCTTGAAGGTAAACCCCTAAAATAATATCAAATAGAGATAAAGTCTGAGAGGAAGAGGAAATATAGGCCATGGTTGGTTGATATGATTGGTTTGTTTTGATGAGTAAAAAATTGTTGCAAATAATACTTTGTGACCTGACCATGTGTTTCCTAATGTTGAAACTGAAGCGTGTGAGCAGTCTGTGAACAAATGATCTGTACTATTACCATGATCATTAGTTGGCTTTTTGATTAACTCTTTCCATTTCAGTAGTTTACACATCTGTTCAATTGAATCTATTTTTTGTATAATATACATTATTAAATATGTGTATTTTTTTTTTTTATTTTATGAAATGTATACAGTTGAAATATAACTAATTAACATACATACAGGGCAAACAAAGCCTGATCTCCAATTCTGCTGAGGCAAGAAAATAATGAACAAATGTTTGTATAAGATCCTCATTTTTTTATCACATCAATTTTTTTATTATAAGTTTATATTTCTATACATTTCCAATATAACATATATATCTGAATATAAAAGTTGATTCATAATTTTCGATTGCATCATCATAAATCTCAATCTTGTCAGATAACACCACATCATGCATACAAATGTTTATTTATTTTTTACCACAAAAATATATCTTTTAAATCTGCAAAACAATAAATATCGAAAAATTATACTTGATTTAGATTTCACAATTTTAAATTGTGTCTCTATTTATCCATAATGTGCTTTATATTTATAAATTTAAGCATACTGTTGGGTTTAATTATATTTGTTAAAATCATTTAAAAGAAAATTGTTTTTTTTTTAATGCTACATTAACACAATATGGCATCTTCTAGATTACACCTTGAATTACTTTTTCCAGGAAAGTTTTTGTATATTGGAGTGGAAACAGCATTACAATTAAGGAGATACAGTGAAAACAATAACAATAACTGCATAACACTTGGTGGATAAGGTTTGCAGGGGGGGGGGATTGGGGTGGTGATATGAGAATACCTGTACACCTGTCACAGCAGGGGATCTCCCCCAGTGACTGTAACAAATCAGAAACCCTGGCATAGCTGACTTCCAGTGACCTGGAATGGGACCCTGCATCTGTTATCAAATCAATGACTACAATAAAGCCTAAAAAAATCAATAACTAGCCTAATTTTCAGGCTTTTATTTTCAAATTTCAGATTTAAACAAATTAAATACTTATGTTTACATGCTGTGAAAATTAAATCAATGGTACTTACAGGAAAAAAACGTGCCATGGTCAAAGTTGGGCCAAATTAAAGTACTGATTTTATTTATATGCTAATAACTTTAAAAATTTACAAAATTCAGATCTAATTTTGGGAAAACAATTGAATCTTAATTAAACATAGTTATACACTTGAGAAAATAGACTCTAGTTTCAAAATTTTTTATGTTAAGTGAGTAAATATTTTTCCTGATTTTTTTATGAAGTCCATTATGTTCAGGCCCATAACTTAAAGAAATTTTACTGAACAGACTTAATTTCTGGCATGTACATAGGAACTATATAAAGGAATATTTATAGTAAATATGAGGAAAAACAGATGAGTGGTTTAGATATTAGGTAGTCCTGAAGTGTGAAAATAGGTTTTTAATAAAAAATTGAGGTTTTTCCTTAATTTCTCAAAGGAACAAAGTTGCAAGACCCAGTTTTCGGCTTGGTAGGAGATCTTGGGGACATCTAACATTATGCCACATTTTGGATTCCTAGGTCTTAAGGTTTCAAAAGTGCCAGTCTAACTGAAGGACGGACAGACGGACAACGGACCATGCCTATAGCTCAGATTACTTGTAGTCAGTTAAGCTAAAATGTTGTTGGTTGAGAGTAGGGGGGCGGGGAATCTGTGAAACAACATTTATGCAACACCTCAACTAGTTAATAAGTATCCTGGTGGACATGGATATACCAGGAGGGGAAAACCAATTTTAAAGGGATATATGGATACAAATATGACTAGAGAAGAGATAAGAAGCATTTACAGGAGTGAAACATGCTTGTCAAGGTACAACTGAGGATTGTTATTATCCAGTTGGGCCGTGAGGTAGGGGGTACTGGTGTGGGAAGGATTCTATAGTTCTGCCATACATTTCAATAGAGAATTGGTTAAATGATAATATAATGAGATTTGTAATACATTTGTTTGACCTGAAATAAGTAGATAAAAGGTCGATGGAGCTGGAGCGAGAACACTGAGGGAGCAAAATTCATACTGTTAAATAATAGTAAGTAGGTGAGGGAATTAAACAGTTTATAGTGCTGGTCACTGTGGGCCCTCTGTTATTCGTTTCTCATCATTTCTGTTAATGACTGTTACAGTGATACGTGATATTATCTGTTATGTTATTAATAATAAGATATGAGATATGAGCAATTTTCACCAAAAGCAAACGACCAGATGGATGCCATAATGATTGCCGATGGCACCACCAGTCTTGAATATGAGATGAAGGTATCCGAGATCAATGGACATGCACAATTTCAGCCCAATCTGACCGTTAGTTTTTGACTTATAAAGCTCACAGTTCTGTAAAGTGGCAAAATGGGGTATTAAATGCAAGAAACAAGAAAAGGACAGAAAGTGGCACAACCTGTCTTCCACAGAAGACAAAGCTATCCAAGATCTTTGGTAAATTTGATTTTTGGACCAATCCATGAATACCTTGTTGAGATATTAATGATATTGTGTGGTTTTCACCATATATGGCAATATGCAAAGGTCAAGGCCACTCATAGGAAAGGTCATGACCCCAATATAAATATACATCATCCCATTACCCATGTCTATGTATAATATGAAAGAAATCTGTCTATTAGTTTTTGACTTATAATGCTCACAGTACTGTCCAGTGGTAACGATGGGGGTTTAACAGCACAAAAACAAGAAAAGGACAATAGGTGGGGCCACCAGTCTCTGGTGCATGACAACACTATTCAAGATCTTTGGTCAACTTGATTTTAGGAACAATCCAAGATTTTTTGAGATATTTAAGTATTTTTGTGATTTTCCTCCGAAATGGACTTATTCAAGGACAAGGTCACTCTCTTAGTAAAGGTCACAACCCCATTTTAAATTGGCTAAGTCCTCTCATCTATATCTTTGCACATATTAAGTTGGTAAAGATCCGTGAAATATTTATTTAGTGATCACGTTCAAAAGAAATCTCTGCAACAATTGTGGTGGGACCCAGCTTAAACCATAGTATCCCGACTTTGTCTGGGGTACACAATGAATAACAATGTGTAAATAATAAATTATTAAATAGTGATACATTATTCTGTGGTTCCTGTTAAATTTGTATGTTTTATAAAAATTTGTGGAAAATGTCAACAGTTTCTTCCCTAACTTCCTTTTCTTCCTAGAAACTTCCTTTTCTTCCAAGAAATTTCCACAACTTCCCTGGGAAAGGAAGAAATACCTATCTTCCCAGAAGAATGCCAACCCTGGTTTTTATTTTAAAGGCCTACGTCCGACTTTCAACTTTGGACATTCGGGTTTTAGTCCATGAGGAACCTCAGATGAGCCAAAATAAACTAATAAACAACAGATATAGGTTCGCATCTCCACTCCACTGTGACCGTCATAGGTTTGCGGGTGCACTTGTTGTGACTTGTGTGCGTCAAGTCTCACACGAATTGTAGATGATAGAAAGAGATATCTTAATTACTTACCTTGTTATACGTTATCAAGTAATGGGATCGACCCACCCGGCATGCAGCATCAGTCCGCCACTTAAACTGTATGTATCGTACCCGGTAAGACATACCTTATTTTATCGTACCTTTTATAACACCGTACCATAGGTTGGTCATGTGACCTGTTTGCATGGACGTGGGGACAGTTTAATTAATAAATTAAAAAAATCAAAGAATTTGTCTCAGCATTTTATTTTCAACTTCAGATTAACAGAATAATCTTACTGTTGAATAGCGGCATATAAATTTCTCAACCCCCCCCCCCTCTCTCTCTCTCTGGCTCCCCCCCCCCTCTCTCTCTCTCTCGTGTGTGTGTATATATGTGTGAGGGTGTGTGTACGTGTTTGTGTGATAACATGAAAGGCCATACTCATATATTGTAGCCTCCATGTTAAATTTATTTATCAAATTACATGAACTTTAATTTGAAAAGTAATGCAAGCCATTTATATATACACAAATTAATCGAGTATGTTAGGGTATAGAGCAGGGCAATTAAAGACGCTCATCTTAAGCGGAAACGTTTCCTGATGGTTCTTAAACATCTTTAAATAACATTTTTACTGTTAACAGTTCAGATATATAAGAGAAAATAAATTCTGATTGGAATTTTGGCACAATTCAGAATATTTTCGACGAAATCGGGAAAAGTTAAATCTTCTGACCATGGGCGTTTTACCTCAGACTTGGGGCAATATGCCCATGGGTGGGCAAGTTACCCCGCTCTTTTCATTCATTCTCGAGCTTCCAGTTATTGATAACCACAGTGCAAATTCATTTGCCTATAGAATTATATTTAATAAAAAAAATACAGCCCAACATAGAATCGCATTTTATTTTTTATGCTGAAATACTAGAAAATGGGTTACACTTTATTTCATGACCAATTTGTGGAAAACTAAACTAATTCATACATGCATGCCACATTCCCTAGGTAACTCACAAAGTAACACAAAGCCTTCATGTAGAAAAGCTTAAAGGGATGTGATCAGGAGCAATATTTTTTCTATTCTTTCACTCTATCAGTCCAGTTTTGCTTTATACAAAAGTTTCCAAGCAAAATTAAACATCCCAGCACACAGGCTCATTACCTCCCATACAGCTACCGGTTAGGACCTTGTTATGGTTCTGTGTGTGAGTAAGCATGGTCCACGTGTTTTTTGTTTACCATAACAAGGTCGCGTTACCAGAGGTCCGATTTTGTGCATCCGCAACAGATCTCAAACAAAGAGTAGTTCAAACTAGTCCATACATGGACTTTCATGTCCTCTGATATATCTCTGCTGGATGGACTTTAAATCACTGTCCTGAATGGACATTACGGCCCATCTGCCGAATGTAAATACGTACATTGTAGAACATATTTCAACAGATTTGTATGATAGGTAGACGGATCTCAACTGAAATGACACACCCCTTTTGCCCCATGTATCGGGTCCCTGATCCACTGCAACACACGATGTTACAGCCAGCGGGAACATGTATTACATTTTTTGGGCAATGACACTCAGGGCTTCTTCTGTTTGACAGATATTGTTCCCCGGGCGATACACGGACTCCCTCTCGCTATGTTTAGGTTTGCGCCAGCTAGAGTGATCGCACTAGGTCCACTCTAGTAAGCCAACCCTTTAAGGGTAATATTTTGGCAGGTAGGCCCTACATTCCTTCCAGAATTTAAGCTGGACGCTGCTAAGCTCTTTTTAGTGTTTCGGGGTACGCCGATGTCTCTGGAGGCCTTTACACTAGCTCCTTCTACAACAGCTTTTACAGCCAGTCGTAATGCATCCGGCCTATAGGCACCTCGCGTGGATTTCAAGGTCAATCCACCATCTGAAAAGTGAGAGAGTATTTTGATCATTTTCTCTGCTCTCTCTCACACATACCACCATTCATATTACATGTGTAAATAAATAAATGAATATATATATAAATATATATATGTACACTGAATATATATATATATATATATATATATATATATATATATATATATATATATATATATATATTCAATTTATATATACACATATATACATATATATACATCTTATGTATTGGGTATATATATATTATTTATAACTCTGAAGAAAAAGAACACTGTTAATTCACAACAGACTGTTTCACGGGATGCGACCCGATCATCAGGTGAATGTGGTTAGAATGAAGCTAACGTCGTGGTTTGAAAAGCCGAGACTTTACGAGATTACGAGATTATGCTTTGTGCGATTCGGGTGGGGGCATGTGAAAGACTGACACTGGTCCTATTGTTCTCGGGTGCACAATAGGATTGGTCGGGGTACACGTGCGATACTGGAACATAACAGGGCAGGGCAAAGAGGTTATATAATGTAGTAAATAGTAAATATAATACAAAGATATAACCAGGATGCTCAATCAGCATATTGAAATGATTTCTAATAGGGCCTTGGAAGCAGTGAAAATATCAGTAGTATACATATGATATGATAAAAGTACACATATACTGTGAAAATACACAATATACAAGGCAAATATACAATATAAAAGGCAAATATACTATACCCATACCAAGTGGTGCAAGTCTCCTAGCTGAAGGTCGTAAAGCCCATTAGACCAGGATAAAGTAGAACTTTCCTGTCATCCAATGGACTCCACGAGCCAGTAGTGAGAGAACAACTACCTGAACAAATGAGTCTGCCCAGCGGATCCTCGTTGGGGGGGGGGGGGGGTTAAGGGGGCACGCTTATTTATATATATTTTAATTAATTTATTTATATATATTAATATAAATATATATATATATAAATATTTATTTATATATATATTTCTATTTATATATTATATGTATGTATATGCAGGTAAATCATATGAATGTGTAATTAACATAATAAATCAGCAATATATCTGAAAAAAAAATACCAAAATATTGCATTCAAATATCAAGTGAACCTAGCTTTCCCATTATATATGTACAACCTGGTTTCAATTTAGAATAAAATTTATTTTTGGAAAAAAAAATCTAACTCCCCACTTATTATTGCCTTAAAGGGGATAACACGCCCAGTGGGCGTCTCGCCTCAACAACCACTTGGGCTTTTTGCCTCACATCACGTGATTTAATTTGACCAGCGCCTTGCTGCCACTTCTGTAATCTTCATTCTGAGCAGTCCATTTTAATAATTTTCAAGGTTTTATGTATCATTTATTTCAGACTTATCGTAAGTAGATGCCATAGGTATACCCCAGTCCACATTTACAAATCCATCTATAATGTAAGCAACTGCATACACCACATACCTTTTCGATGAAACCAAACGTTGAGGAGCCGCCCTGTTGTTTACCTCAAGTTCTCAAAACGCCAACCAGATGGCTTGAAACAAAGTGAACGGTTGGTGGCGCCAGTTTAATGGCACATAAAAGGTAAAAGGGGGTGGGCATTTTACCCCGGGGGTGCGTCTTGCACTGCTCTACCCTAATTATATCAGAATAAGTAAAATAATTGTTTGCTTATACAGGTCAATCATATATCGGTATTGGATTTAACCAAGTCGAGAGATATGTGGCATTTAGCCTATTTATACATTGAGAGTATTCAAGTAGACATTTTATCCTGATCCGGGCCTGATCGAACTACTGATGGGCGTCAAAAGGTGGCGGATCGACATGGACAGTGGGACATGCTCCCCCTCCCCCTCTCTTACACACAATTTTTTAGTCACCCTTAGAGAATGCCCAAACAGTTCTTCTGCACACGTAGCATTTTTATATATTTTGTTCATAGTTTTTGAAACTATCGATCTTTTTTATTTCACTTTGATCATTCCCAAAAACGGATAATTAATTAACCATATGGTTAATTTGGTTCATGAAATCATAGTAAAAATTAGGCTAGACCTGGCCCAGGCCACTCCTACAAGAGTATATATGTGTTAATAAAATTGGCCAGGACAGGGCGGGTGCTTTGCAAGTTCGATCAGTACAACAGTAGCTGTTTTTTTTACTCAAAAGTAAATCAAACTGCCAAACATAATGCCAAAACGCCAGCATTTTGAATAGGCCTACTTTACTTATGACATGAATGCGAAATAATGGCATAATGCATGGTAACATCCTTTACATTCCCCCCTGCGTTTATAAGTAATAAGGGTTCGGTTTACCTGACAGTTTAGAAAAACTCCTTAAAAACATATCATCTCAACAATAAAAAAGATCGTGACTGTTCATCTGCTTATGATATCTCAAGTAAGATCTTAAACTGTTGTACGCGGATCATTTCCTGCCATAAAATCACATAAATAAAACTCAGCCGGCAGGCGTGTGGTATACGAGATACTTGTCATGGGACCCGACGTTGATTTTCATCAAAGAAGTGTCAGTCGTACCATGCATATCTCTCAGATCATGACTCGATCGGTTACTGTTGACACATGTCTCCACATGTAACTAAATGCTAATCCACCAAGAAAGGTTAGCCAATGGTCACGTGCAGATTGGGACAAAATGAATGAGGAACAAGATCATTCCACAAAAGCTTCCTTGACACTGCTATAGATATGACTGCCAGTCAGGGTTATAATAGTATACAGGAATTCCTGAACCAGCTGTATGTCTCACAGAAGGTCAGTTCAATTCGTAGGAATTTGCCGTGGATGGCAAGATCTTTACAAAGGGTGATTAGGAAGAAACAGAGATAGTACAAGGCTCGCCAAAATCGTTCACCACATGCCCTGGGAGAGTTTACGTACCACCAGAGGCGAACAACAGGTGCCTTGAGGACTACTTAAACAGTATTCCGGTGGAGGGCCTATCGACTACCAACAACAATCCTTTCTGAAGGTAAATAATATTAAAAAAAGGAGAACTGTTGAGTTGAAAGCTCCAAAACTATAACCTAAATAACATAAACTAAAGCTTATTTACTTCGTCTGTGTGTTCTTCATAACATAGTTTATTCATCTTTTTTCAACCTTGTGTCACTTTGTCAGTATGTCTGACAGTTGTCCTCAATTTCACCTTCTTGATGGTTCTTGTATTTACCTATAGCATTCTACAGGCAACAGTTTTGCGGGAATTCTTTTGAAACTGATACATCTTATGTCATACACTAATATCTCGAAAGAGATTTTGCAGTTCCGGAAAAAAACACTATAACATATAATTTTTGGCCATATCTCCAAAACTATAAACATAAATTAAATGAACTATAGCTTATTTTTTCCCTCTGTGTCTTATTCATAACATGGTTTATTCATCTTGTCTCAACTTTGTGTCACTTTGTCTGTCTGTCAGTTGACCTCAATTTCGCCTTCTTCCTGATTCTTGTGTCTTATATATAGAATTCTACAGGCCACAGTTTTTCAGGAATCCTTTTGAAAATTGTACATTTTGTGTCTTGCACTAATATTTCGAAAGTGATGCTTTTATTTTCGGGATAAGGCCACTAGGGGTCTCACACTCGAAACACAACAACTTATTATATTTTGGCCATATCTCCGAAATTATAAACCTGAATTACATACACTATAGCTTATTTCTTCCTCTGTGTTTTCTTCATAACATGTTCTAATCATCTTTTCTCAATTTTGTGTCCGTCAGTTGTCCTCAATTTCGCCTTTTTGCTGGCTCTTGTGTCTAACACATAGCACTCTACAGGCAACAGTTTTACAGGAAATCCTTTTGAAAATGATACATCTCATGTCATACACTAATATCTCGAAAAGGGGTGTTAGGTAGCTCTGATGTCTTACACTGTCTCCCCTTTAATGAGAAACAAGGGACCCATGGATCACTGTGCTCAGCTGAAGTTGACCTTGAAGGTAAAAATCTAAAATAATATCAAATGGAGATAAAGTCTAAGAGGAAAAGGTAATATATGCCATGGCTTGTTGACATGTTTGGTTTGTATTGATGTGTAAGAAATTGTTGCAAATAATATTTTGTGACCAAAACATGCATTTCCTAATGTTAAAATTGAAGCATGTGATCAGTTTGTGAACATAAGATGTATATTATAACCATGATCATTGGTTGACTTTTTGATAAATTGTTGACGGTCCAGTAGTTTACACATTTGTTAAATTGGATCTATTTTTTATAATATATATTATTAGATATGTTTTTTTTTTTATTTTAAAAATCTATACAGTTGAAATATAACTAATGTCCACAGTCCACAGGAGCAAGGACTTGGGGGGGGGGGGGGGGGGGGGGGGAGAGAGGATGGAATGATGGGAGGTACAACATCTCTGGATTATTATAGTGTATATACATATGATTTTCACTTAATTCAACAATGCTTACAGGATAAAGAAGTTCATTCACAATTACTTAATATTTAAAAAGGACAAACAGACTGGTAGACAAACAAAGCTGATAAAATATGAAGTTTCAATTATTTCTTTATTTTTTTTATTATATCAAATTTTTTTATTAAAGTTTAACATCTGCAATATAACACAACTGAATATACAAGTTGCCTTCAAGTTTCAGACCTGAATAGCTTTAATCAATCCACATACAGAATATGAAAGTTATTTCAACAATGCTAATAGGAATAATTTCATAATTAATATATATTTAATGATAATGGAGAGATGATGGGCAGACAGAGCTGATCACTTTATGTTCCATTCTCCTGAGGCAAGAATATGTTTTAATTAAATTTTAAATTTTCTTATCCAATTATCTTTTAAGTTAATTATATTTTACACATTTGCAATCCCAACCAAGGTATGCATGAGAGCAATCAGTGACCCAAATTTGAATGAAATCAGATAATATTTAGGAAAGTAATCGCACGGAAACGAAAACCTGACAGACAGACAGACAAAGTGACAGACAGACAGAAACCAGACACTCCAAAACCTATCCCAACCAAGGTAAGCATGAGAGGAATCACCGACCAAAATTTGAATGAAATCGGATAATATTTAGGAAAGTTATCGCACGGAAACGAAAACCAGACAGACAGACAAAGTGACAAACAGACAGAAGCCAGACACTCCAAAACCAATCCAAATCAAGGTAAGCATGAGAGGAATCACTGACCAAAACTTGAAGGAAATCGGATAATAATTAGGAATGTTATCTCATGGAAACGAATCCTGATGGACGGACAGAGAGACAGACAAACCCAAATCAATGTTCCCCGCATCCGCGGAGCGGGGACAATATATTGAACCACTGCTGAGATATGAGCATTTTTTACACAAAGCAAACACACGGATGGACCCCAAGCGAAAATGATTTCAGATGGCGCCACCAATACTGAATATGAGATGGAGGTATCCAAAATTTATGGACATGCACAATTTCAGGCCAATACGGCAAATCATTCCTTGGAGAGGGGCATTAATTTATACAATGAAAAAGGTTAGGGAGGTGGCGCCTCCTGATGTACTCCATCTAATAGAAAACTCTCCAAGATTGATCTACATGACATATTTGAGACCAATATATTGAACCACTTCTGAGATAGGAGCAATTTATACCTGAAGCAAATGCTTTGATGGACGCCACACGAAAGCGATTGCAGATGGCGCCAGAAGCTTTATATAGGAGATGGAGGTATCTGAGATCAATGGTCATGCACAATGTCAGCCAAATGCGTTGAACAACCACACGTTGAACCCAGTCACAAAGAGGAACAGATGGCAAACGCATGGCCGGACGCCACGCAAAAATCGTTTCAGGTGGCACAACCAGTCTCAAGCACGAGATGGAGAGATCTAAGATCTTTGATCATGCAAAATTTCAGCTCAATACATTGAACCACCCCTGGGATATTGGCTGTTATCAAAAAGACACCTAGATTCATACTGCACAGTAAGGACTGTTAACGGGTCACCAGCCTTTGTTAGGTACAACCACATAGGTGAGCGAATAACTATGCCGGGTTTCTGAAAGATAGATACAAAGGTCTCAGAGGAATGCTCTGGAAAACGAAACATGGCGGCGACAGAATCGGGTCGAAATACAGTATCTGCAAAATTTTGTTTTGGCGATACAATTAAAGGGTAGATTAACACGGGTGTATGATTTTTAATTGAAGTTTCTAAGTTTAATAATAACAAGCCTTCAGGCCTCATGCAGTGGGATATGTTAGATTTTATGCTTTCCTGGTAACAGCCTGAAAATACTTGATTACTTTTCAAGTACATGTGTGACATGTACAAGTACAAAGCAAGTACCAGAAAATTTGAACCTGAGCACAGGCACCAATTACACACACATCACTCCTAAGATAATGGCATGGATGCACACTAAGCAAAAATTATTGTAGGTGACGTCACTAGTCTTATGCAAAGGGAAGTCATCGAAGATGTATCCATGGACATCCAGAATTTCTGGCATATATGTCAAACCACTCTCGAGATATTACCACAGCTGTATGCAATGCAAAAGCAATACATGACAAAGCTATCGGAGGTGTATGGACATGCATAGTTTCAGGCTGATATGTGTAATAACTGCTGAGAAAAAAGCAGACACAATCACGTCGCAAATATTATTTTAGGTGGTGCCACAGGACTTGTGATGGAGAAGGCAGCACGAGACGTTTATACATGCAAAATTTCATGTATTACTGGCATGGATGTACACAACACAAAAATGATTGTAGGTGATGTATGGACATGCACAATTTCAGGCCGATATATAAAATTCCTCCTGAGAAAAAAGAAGGGACATACACGGTGCAGAAATCACTGTAGCTGGCAACACCAGTCTTGTGTACGAGAAAGTCACCACCGATGCTTGGACATGCCAATATTTCAGGTCGATACATTAAAACTTCTTTCGAGTTAGGTGCACTTAGCTGACCAAGCCAAACTGATCAAGGCAGTTTCTCTCTCTCTCTCTCTCCCCCCCCCCCCCCCCCATTAAAAAAAACCATAGCTAAAGTACCAGGAAAGGCTACTTCAACAACTGAACTCTTATCCTTTTGCATCAGAAACATTTTTAAATTATTGGAAGAAAGGTTGAAATTACCAGTTTTTTTACCTGTAAAAGCCAGGTTGATGCAGGTAGCGCTATAAAAAACCTCAATTTCAAATATGATTCATGTGACCAACATTTGCTTAAAACTTGGATAATTTTTGTAAAATTAAACAATCTTGGCTGAATGATTTCGGTGAAGATATTCAAAGGGTTTGTAGCCTTATCTTCGTAAAATTTCATTTGATGCAGGTGGCACCAAAAGAAGCTCAATCCCACAACATGACTGATTTTTGCAAAAAAATTGGTGATGTTCAAATGATCAATGACCCCATGCAAAATGACTGATGCAGGTGGCGCCGCATTTGCATAAATTTGGAGATGCTAGATCTGGCCGTTTTGAGATATAGTGGGTGAACGAACGGACTAGGACGCACCATCGCACAAGTTCACAGGTTCGATAAAAAAGTTGATCATCGGAACCACCAAAAAAGACCCCCTTTTGGGGTGTCACTTTGCAAAAAAGAACAAAATACTATTTCAAGAAGCCACAGAACAAATATTTCATAAAACTAGAATTTGCGAGAAGCTGGATTGATTTATAATGACATTGTATTTTTGTATATGCCTTTTTTCTAGATCTCAGCTCTCCATGGTATTATTAGACCCGAAAATGGACACTTTTCTTTCAAAAGTAAATGAAAAAAGGAGAATTTAATATTTGGAATAAAAATGATTAATCCAGATAAAATTATATATATATATATATATATATATATATATATATATATATATATATATATATTTGAAATTATCAAAATATCAAAGTATCAGCTTTGTTTCATCTGAAGAGCTCAGATGAATCAATGGAAAGGATATACATGTATAACTTATGACAGAAACAATTGGTGTGCAATATTTGAAGAAAAAATATACAATAATTCAACAGATGTAGGGGTCATTATAATCCTTGAATTCTGCGGATTTGACCTGAAATTAACTTCAGAGGTCATCACGTTGTAGTCCAGTATGCCAAACACATATTGAATATAAAATACTGAAGAACTCTTCTTGGCTCACACCAATTTATTAACAAACATATAAAATTCATCAATTTCCCTAATTTTCTTTATGATCGTAACTAATGCTATGAGGAAGGGTTTTCTTGTACACATGAAGTCACTGTAGCAATGTTGCAGGCTGTAGGTTCCTGAAATTCTTGATAAATTGGTTTTATGAAAAGCTTTTAACAGGCAGTTTGCAGATAACCTGTTGTGTATAAAAGGGGTGGTTTGTGAAAATGTGGTCAAACAATGTGGTCAAACGTGGACTCAGACTCAAGAACTGTCTATGTGTATATTAGATATATATAAATTTTGTTTATACGGTCGTATCACAATGCCATACATCTGTTTCGATTAATTTACTTCTACAGTTCGTTATTACCTAGAATAAAAACAATTTTTGTTCATCACCCAAGTTGGAAGCTCCATTTATCTGCACTTCCAGGTTCACATCAAAACACTGATAAAACTACTGATTTATATAAAACGTCATGCAACACGACAACACTGCACGTATGTACCCATTCATATCACAAGCACCTAGAGATAAATAGAAGTATATTACACCCATATATTCATGTAACACTTCTCATTAAAACAAAGTAAATATACTACACGAGAGATTATTTTTCCACGTCTTTGAGGGATGATGCACAAAATATTTGAATTCACGTCTGAAATATTCAAGACACCTGATTTGTCATCTATTTCGTAGCTTACTGTAAACGTATATCAATGTAAAAGGGGCTTTATATATAAATAATGACTTGATGAGAAGCACTGAAATTAACCAGCACAAATAGAGAGCTTCATTTTATTAGATGAATGCAGCTGAAGATGATCTTATACAAATGTAATAGATCATCCCTTGGTTTCAGTAGACACTGGGCATCTTTCAGTGTTTATTTCTGCTGCATCAGAGATCAGCAGGAGCACCTGACAGCCCTCTAAGCTCTAAATGTTCTTTCACAAAAGTTCTACAATGACTCTTGGTTGTGAATGTTTTAACATCACTACTCAGAGAGGCTCACTCTTGACAATCACTTCTTCCGCATGGGTCATGGTGTGCAATAAAAGATCTTCTTTCTTCACAAAGCGTAAACCACAATCACAGCAAGTCAATTCCTTTTCCTTTGTGTGGACTTTACAGTGCCTTTCAAGGTGAGCCCTCTGTATGAAACATTTGCCACAGTCCTCACATTTGAATGCTTTCTCTCCCGTGTGGACCTTCAGGTGAAGATTGAGGGTGCCCCTCTGATTGAAACTCTTGTCACAGTAACAACACTTAAAAGGCTTTTGCTCTGTGTGAGTTCTGACGTGAATTACAAATTCCAACTGTTGAGAGAAACGTTTATAACAGTGGTCACATTTGAATGGTTTTTCCTCAGTGTGGGTTTTTAGATGCATTTCAAGTTGAGGTTCTTCGGCAAAACATTTCCCACATTCCTCACATTTAAATGGCTCTTCTCCAGTGTGGGTCATGGCATGCAATTCTAAATGAGCTTTTTGAGAGAAGTGCAACCCACAAACATCACAAGTCACTTGTTTTCCTTTCATGTGGATTTTAAGGTGCCTGTCGAGATTACCTTTCAAAGAGAAACTTTTGGTACAGAGGTCACACTCGAATGGTTTTTCTCCTGTGTGGGTCATGGTGTGCTTTTCCAGATGAAATTTTCTCGAGAATGACTTACCACATTCTTCACACTGGTAAGGTTTTTCTCCTGTGTGTATAACAGTGTGCGAGTCTAGATGGGCTTTCCTGTAGAACGACTTCCCACAATAATCACAATAAAATGGCTTTTCTCCAGAATGGATCTTGATGTGCCTCTGAAGAGTGGCTTTTGCAGCGTAACTTTTCCCACAGTCATCACATTTGAATGGTTTGTCGTCTGAGTGGATCAGAGTGTGCGTTATGAAGTTGTCTTCATCAGAAAAACTTTTACCACATTCCTCACATCTGAGTCGCTTTTCTTTACTGTGGGTCTTTGTGTGTCTTTCAAGATTGCTCTTTTGAGAGAAACTTTTACCACAGTCATCACAGTTGAATGGCTTTTCTCCTGTGTGGATCATGTTATGTCTCACCAGATTACTCTTATCAGAGAAGGTTACACCACACACTTTACAAGGATAAGGCTTCTTTTCTGTGTCAGCCATATTACATGCTACAAGAGAAAATTTAAGAAAAAGATATATATATTCCACAGTGATCAAATTACACTAGACCACTGTACTTTCAGTTTGGCTTCTTAAATATAAACTGAGACTGGGATGCCTTCGTTCCCATTAAATTAAGAGATTAGTACCATTAATACAGAAATGTTTACCGAAGAAATATCAGCTAATATAAACTAATAAACTTTTATTTTGTTGTTTATGTAGTTTTTTTCTGATCGTTTCTTTACATAATCAAATACATCTTCTTCCATGTACAATTCCATCTTGTAGGGTCTGCTGGATTTCTCCACAAACACTATCCACCTACAAAACAGAAAACATTTTCATCATTTACTTTTTGAACTTTTTAACATTCTGATATTTGATAAATACATACATCAACTATCTTTTGATGAGGTTTCGGAAACAATTTCTAATTCAACAGCCAATATTATTTTTCCAAAGAAGAGCCTAATAAAGAGTAAACCGATTAGGAAAATATAAAATGTGATAAGGAGAATGTTCCATTGGGTCCTGCAGAATAGGATGAAGATAAAGTTAATGTGAAGTACTCCAGGAAACACCCTGTCCCAGACACATGATCAGAATATACATATTGGAAGTCACAATTCATTAAAGTCACAATTTTTCACCAGAGAGCTGTGACTTAGTATTGTGTTACATATTCTAGTAGGGATAATAGGCAGATGATTGTTTTGATAATTCATTGTGCATCGTGTTTAGATAATTAGTGTGAGATAGATTGTAAAAAGACTCACGTGTCTCATTAGATGATAATTTCAGGGCAGTTTAATTGTTAGAGAGCACACATGTCTCATCTGATGTTAATTTCAGTACGGTTTAATTTAACGAAACCACCTCTGTTTTGTTGATCACTAGTGTTTGTTGTAGATTCAAAGGGAGTGCATCTGTGTAAGTTAGATTTTCTCACACACTGTTACTAGAGGCGTTTCCTCATTAATATTTGCGCAGTGATTGACGGTCAGCGTAATTTGAAGTAATAATTGGCTGGAGGACAATCGAGAATTGTGACTTCACTGCCTAAAATAGGTTATAACCTGCCTAAAACTGCCTTTAACTGCCTAAAACCTTATTTACCCTTACCTATGACTTTTAGTTTAACTATGTTTTATTGTTAAACATCTAAATGCATTAAAGAAATATGCTCAACAAATTATAATTGAGGATCATTTTATTCAAACTAAACAAATTAAACCATGACACAAAAAAAAGCAACAAATGAATTCAACACTACTTCAGGGATTTCCTTATGAACACAGTTCTCCGACTCTCCTACCTCCATTACTGCCAATTTATAAAAAAATGCTCTTACTTTAAGCTTATAACCAGATACTTTTATTGGCTTTTTGATCACAAGGGATTAAATTTTGTGATAAATGGAAAAGAAGTTTTCCTGGATTTAAAATGTTGTTCCATTTACACTGATGAATAGTTCTTTATACTGTAGCTTCACTAACATAACATTTTGTATGCCTGTAGCTTCAATGGCAAAAAGCATTGGATTGGATTTATAAATTATTACATATCTTTTATGCTAGCCATAAAACTAAAAATATGATAATATCTGATAATGAACAAGAATTTCCACTATTTGTTTATTCCCTTAGCTAGGTCATCCCTTGTCAAATTTTAAGATTTTGTGCACATACTTATCTTCTATATAATGATGGATATACTCTGTTTATTGTATGATGAAATTGTAAAAATGGAACCCTCATTAAACACTATAATTAGTATAAAACTGAAAATGTGAAAATATTTTGCAATGAATATGTTGCAAACCACAGAATATTCATAATTACTCAGGGGCTGTGTTAAACCTGAAGGCCTGAGGGGCACTGACTGCATCACTCAGTAAAATGTTTGCTCAAGAACAGTCTTCAGGGCAAGGGCTTTGATTGCATCCTCCTAGTCATGTATGAAAGTTGACATGAACATCTACTAGGACACAGTAGTAGGACTTATGACCATTGGGTCTTATGACCCCATCACCCTGATAAATTGTAATTAACTTGTCCAATCAAGTAGTCCTCCCCTCTGATAGTGATACCCTGTCTTACAAGGGCACACTGGAGGCTGTATTACATCATTCAAGGTAGCTGGGCACTCATCAGGAAACCCAAAAGGTCCTGATAATGTCATTACCTTGGCCAATAAAACTATGTGCCACACAAACATGATCTCATGTTCAGACACCTATACAGGCTCTTTGAAGACTGCATGGTACCAGCCAACAGGAAATCATGCATTTCTAATACTTGATAGCTTCCAGAAGCCCAGCAAAGCCTTGTGACTGCTTCACCCCAGCCAGTATGGTAGTTTTACAGATCTTTAAGTAAAAAATGTAAACAAATATAGGTTTTGGGCACTTTTGGTGCCTAAAACCTGCCTAAAACCTGTTTTAGGCGGGGCGGTTTTAACCAGGTTATAACCTATGGTTAAAACCCTAATGCCTAAAACTTGCCAACCCTGGACTTCAGCAAGCATTGATATGGAGTGGAGTGGGACTTTTTTGGCTTAAGGGCCCGTTTCAGCATACCGGTGAGGTATAGACTGATGATACCTTCAGCAGTCCAGGGGCTGGTCTGAATATGTTACAGTTGAAACAGCAGAGATTTGGTGTCTACAAGTAATGATGGTCTGTGTCTGAGGAAGCCAAAATGTATTTCTCTGTAAAGTACCTCAGAGCAAATATTATCAGATAGACATATTGCCTAATATATGTTTAGAAATACATAGTGGGACTCATTCTACAAATATATTAGATTTTGGAGTACATGTTAAATACCACTAGTAACATGTTGGTGGTATCCATATCCATGCAGTTTGCCGGCATGATTTTTTTAAACAGATAATTAATATACGGAAGGGTAAACAATCTCAGTTCAGACCTCCGTTGAGTATAATTGTCTGACCATGGGGGTCTCCCCCCATATTACAATCACTTTGTCTTTGTTTTTTAGGTTGAATGAATGCTAATTAATAATTAATTAAGGGGGTATGGGGATTTAAGTTCCCTCCATCTTGTAACTATAGGTAATAATAATATTATATTATTTACAACTCCCGTTAGGGGACGCTAATTATTAATACAAATCCAAAATTCAAATGCCTTTTTTTTCCTATGACTTTTAAATTCGCTCCTTTTCCTGTTTCTAAGGTCTGTGACTATAAGACGAGTATATTAAAATTATTCGTCCGTAATTCAACTTTGGGCATCCATGTTTTAGTCCAAGAGGCCCCTTAATGGGACCAAAACAAAGGATCACATCACCAATCTACAGACACAGTCATGGGTTCGCGGCTGCACTGGTAATGTGTGTCACGTTTTCACACGAATGACAAATGAAAGGAAGAGATATCTTGATTACTTACCTTGCAATACGTTATCATATAATGCCATCGACCCACCCTGCATCAGTCCGCCAATAACCCGTATGTTCCGTACCCGGTAAGACATACCTTGCCTTATCGTACCTTTATACACCGTACCAAAGGTCAGTCTTGCTTGCATGGATGTGGGCACAGTTTAATTAAGTGATAAAAAAATGAAGAATTTGTTTCAGCATTTAATTTTTTTCACCTTCAGATTTACATTTACATAACTTTATCATAATAATACATAACTTTATCATTTAACTCTCCCCCCCCCTCTGTGTTATAAACTAAGTGTAGATCGAATATAATTAATATATATATATATATATATATATATATATATATATATATATATATATATATATATATATATATATATAAAACACGATTTAATATGCATAAATGAACTATGCTGTCCTTTATATCATTTGTGCAAATAACAATTCCGGTTTTTAATTTACTAATAAAGAAATTCGATCACTTCAGAGTAAAGATTTTTATTTCCAAATACTAATAAACGTAAGGGATGGTTTTCTCGAGGAGTCCAGACCGTGCAGCCCAGGAGGACTGAAGTAAAACTGGAAAAAGGTCCCCATGTAGGTCTAGAAAGGGTGTCCAAGCAGCAAAAAATGGTCTGAAACCAATGGAAAAGGTTTATTTCGCGGCAGTTTCGCCCTCTGGGTCCGCTTCTGAAGCAAAAAACGTGCATGATCCCGATCATCTATCGTCGGTTCGCAGTGGCGTATCCAGGATTTATAAATAGAGGGGACGCAGCACTAAAGTCGGGGAGGGGGCTTTTCTGCGTCTATTAATTAGACATGTCATATAGGCCTATATACGTGTATATATATATATATATATATATATATATATATATATATATATATATATATATATATATATATATATATATATATATAAATAAATAATTTTTTTTCATATATTATATTGATTTTCCACAAGTAATTGTTAGTTCGTGCATTATTTTAATGATTTTATTATTAATTTTGTAAGGTTTCATATTCAAATTGTTAATTATTTTTACCGTGGGGCCCTCATCTAAAGAAAATGCATTATTTGAACAACAGAAAATTACATGCATCAATAAGTGAAGTGTTGTAACGTGATTGTAATTTTTCAGTAGAAGATGGTCAGCACACATGTAAAAGAACTGAAATGGATTAACTATTATATGTCATTGAATCTGTCAAAGGTGATTGCATCTATTTTTCATGTGAAGCTTCTGATAATGAATGATATAATAAAGATGTTTAGTAGATAAAATTATATTTGCAGCAATTCAGTTTGAACTGGAGCCAGTTGGAATTAAAGGTAAAATAAAGATAGTCTGACCTAAGGTAATTAAAATACATAAACACACACAAAAATATTAGAAGTGAAAAATACTCATGCCATTTTCAGGTTTATATTATTATTAAAAATGCATCTTTCAAATATCAAGCCTGGCCATCCAGTTAGAGTGACAGTAGCTGAATACCTAGAGGTGATTTTAATTAACCAAGAATCACAAACCGAAAGCTTTACTGTAGTTTCTTGGTGTATTCAGGGTAAATTTTAAAAAAAAAATGAGGCATAGCAATTAAGTGTTTAGTGAAATTACAGATAATTTGCATGGTTTGTTTAACCGTTTTTGGCCATTCACCACAATCATAGGGTTTGGAGACTCCACTTGTGCACACAAACAAAATAGAAAAGAGAGATAATTAAAAAAAATGAGAGAAATATGTAAGTATATAATCCCTTTATTATTTAGACTTATTTAAGAAACTTTCAAAGTATGACCCTTTTTACATTTACATTACAAATATCTTGCTAAGCCTTTGTTCTTTCTTCACAAAATTTCAACAAATACAAAAAAAAAATCAATAGGAACTTTTAGAACTGATAATAAATATATACATTATTATACCATATATATATATATATATATATATATATATATATATATATATATATTAAAGACAATATTTTGCTAAGCTTTTCTTCTTTCTTTTCCATATAGGACTAAAGCTATGTTTCCATTCATCCGTAAATCTCGTACGCAAAAAATCGGATCCTTCTTTGTAAGATGAACTGTTTCCATTCGTACGTTTTAATGTGCTCCGCATGCGTATCCGCAAAAACGGACGGCATCGAAACGGATCATTGAGCGATTCATCCGTTTTGCGGATGGCAAAAATGCCTACATTTCCCAACAGTGCCCCGGCGCCATGTGTGATGAGACATATTGACCTTCTTCCTGCTTGTCGTCCTTGCAGTTTCAAAAGAGGCACGTTAAAGGGTATCCGCAAGAAAAACGTACGTACTTATGGAAACAGTTTTTGCGGACAGCGCACTATGGAACGTACGTACGTCTTTTGCGGATACGTTTTTTTGCGGATACATGGAAACACAGCTTATCATTACCACACCAGTACATACAGAAACATGAAAACATTTATATACTGAAAACGTCATATTGGAGCAATTTATGTCATTATATATCAAATATATTGGTTATTAAATTATATATGCCTTAATCTTATATAAGTATACATATCTTCTTATAATACATGTAGTACAAAAAAATGAAATTGACCATAACTGGTTTTTTCAGATCATAAGACTGGTGGCAGTACCTGTATTTTTTGTTCAGCTTACTTTCAGTCATGCTTAGCTACAGCGATGGGTCTTTAAATTGCCTTTCATCCTGCTGTCCGTCTGTTCGTTAGCACTGCGCAAATTGGTGACATATGAATATAGAAACCCCTCCCAGAAGACCTAGGTAGGTCAAGAAAAATCTATTTGGAAACCTGAACTGAGGTCACAGTGACCTATATTCAGTGAGGTTCACAGCAGCAACATGCTTTTTACACATTAAAAGTCGGATTTCATTTAGGTAAGTATTGCATATTTCCCCTTCAAATTGTATACACAGAAAGTTACAACCATTACCTCACATAACATTGAAATGTTATTTTCAAATGACCTTGACCTTTAAGTTAAAGTATTTAATCAAGTTTTGCAGTTGAGGGCCTATGGGTAGACATCTGCATATTTTTGCAAGTAATGGCGTTTCTAGTTTAAATATATAACCATGTCAGCATCTAAACTGTAAACAACACTTGGTTTAAATCAGTTCTTCAGAAATCTCATTCTTCTCTTGTATAACCTATATAGACCAGTCGTGTTGGATTTAGGCTTCCTATACAATGTATGTGTCACACAGCACTAAAAGGTGCCTAATCACCTAACATTTGAAAAAGAATGTATGTGATTTCTGGCTTCCTCTGTGTATATATTTATGATCTGTCAGGGTAATTTTGGTTGTGAAAAGTTCTTATAAGGCCTTGATGAAGGATGTGTGAACTTGTTTGTCAACAACATGTTTGTAAACACAGCAATGTTGACAAATTGGAAAACATGTTACCTAAGGTGTTAGGTTGCTTATATGCAGAGGTAGAAAAGACACTTGTTGCAAAACGCCATTTGCAAAGCTTTGGCTTATCTGACTTGCTGTCAAATGCCCTTGTTGAATTCGTTTTGATTTTTTTTTCGGGCCCCCACATATTATAAGCATGTTGACATAAACAAAACAAGCAGCCAGTGAGCACTGATATCCACATTTTCTTGCCTATTTTGGTGAAAGCTCCAAGGGATTACCTTTAATTTATAACGGTCAGACAGGTGATTGGGTCCCTTTAAGAAAGAATCTGATGACTTTGTGGGGTCAAAGGTCAAGATCACATCTTAAGCAAATGCCAATTTGGTTTTCAGATAAAAAAAAATTCCTGTTGTGAATATATGTCAGCTGAGCGTCTTGATCCATGGGTCATATGTTATTTGATCCTGATCAATATGCAATTACACTATGGTTCTTTCTGTTTGTATATCTGTTTGTTTCTTTGTTACACATTTAAAGTACACTTAAAATTTATTCTTATGTAATCTATGGGTAAGGTGGTCTTTAAGACAGATCTTTTTAACCAATTAAGCTTTATACATTTTGATGACTGCGGAGGTGTGTGCTTTCTCATTGTGCTTTTAAGTTCTTAATCAAAAGTGTACAAAATACACATTCGAATGAATCTTCATAAATAAACGACAAGTTCTCGACTGGTATATTAAAGGTTTCCGACCTGCTGCGATATTCTCGTGTTTTAACTGTTATTTACAGACCATAACGACTTAGTCCACGCGCTTTAACTGTGTACATGGGGTCAGTGAGAACAGTTCGTCACAAGGCAAGTTTGAGCAATGCCAAGTAGTTGAGCTTTACAAATACGGAGATTTAGATAACACATAGAATAGCTCTAGTTTGTAGGTTAGCATGAAACACACCTGGAAGGAAAATTCAGGTCAGGTATTGGAAGGCTGTCATGTAAGATGTATTAACCATGAATAATTCTCATGTCATGACATGCGTGAGTTGCACAGGCTACCAGCTGACATCATCCGGGTTGGCACATGTTCAGTCCCATGGTAAATGATTTCTAAGAATATTAGTGGTAGGGACTGGTTTTAAAATCACCATCGATGATTGAAAAATAAGTAGGACCAATGAACGATTATTAATCGATTATTTAAAGTACTTTCTATAATACCTTGAAATCTACTCTACATACTGGTACCTAAAAGATTGACCCAAGTAAATAGTCTGTCTGACGTGTAC